>ML685883.1:196604-251931 GCA_007922175.1 Pelusios castaneus
TGTTACAGCCTGACCTGATGCTATGTCATACACTCCCCTGCATTTAATTTCCTCCCATTCTGTAACTTTCCCATCTTCAAAGCATCTGACGAAGTGGGATTTTCTCCCACGAAAGCTCATGCGATACATAAATCTGTTAGTCTTTAAAAGTGCCACAGGACTCTGTTGTCATTGATCTTTTGGTTCTTGTTCTTTTGCTAAAAATACTCAACTGGCTTGTCAGTTTGTGTTACATGTTTAGTGAGCAAATGCCTCTTTAGCTTTACGGATTTCATGCTGTCTTGTTCTAGCACCTCTGAACATAAGACAAACTGTGGGTATTGCTCACCTTCAGTCAGCATGTAGGTAAAGCCCTACAGAATATATTCATCTTGGTATTTTGTCCATTTACCTTTCTGTGGCAAGGCAGTACTTTTCCACTTCCATGTAGTAGCCTGCATTTCACTATCACTTCTTCAAAAGTTAAAGTACTTCCACTGCCATCCCTGTTTGTCTCTTTTTTGTTCCCTTTTGCTCGAATGAGCCAACAATCCATTTTGTCAAAACCACAGCAGCAGGGTAGTTTGTACATGTATAAATATGTACATTTGTAAATATGTGTAGTTAAATGTGTGAGTGTGGTGGGTTGGGCCGGGGAACATGTCCAGTAGTGGTGGGGGGAGGGGCCCTACCGCTGCCGCAGGAGGTGGGTGGCGGCAGTGAAGGAGCATACTCGGTATGTTGATATAGGTAGACCACTTAGGAAGTATATCCTGTAACAATAAAAGTAAAATGCACGACCAAAACATAGTAACATTATAGGATACTTAGCTACATTGTCTGTTAATCATAGAGCATATTTACAAGTTGCTCTTATTTTCAGATGCCTGAGTGAGTTTTCACTCCCAGACTTCCTTGGCTTTGATTTTATTCAGTAAGTCTTCTGCTGATTTCGCATCCCAGAAGATAAACTCTTTTATCTGGAGTTGTTGCTTATGTATAAGTGGGGCATCTACATATCACTTCATGAAAGCTTTTTTGTCAGGCATAAACCATATCCTGCTGGCTTAGGCTGATCATCCCAAATCAAGGGGAAAAAAATCAAAGACTTTCTATATTTATACTTTGTTTTAATTCTCTGAGCAGATTTATTTTATTAGTAAATAACCAAGTCTTATGATTACAGCTCTTCTCCTCTACTCCCCCAGTATTTGGGATTTTCTATTGGTTGTGTAGTTTCTCTGTTGTATGATAGGATTGTTTTTAATGTTTTAAATCAAAACTTTTCCAGACACTGCTTAAAAACATATTGAAGGGCATTAAGAATGTGGACATTATTCTCATGGTTTTGGTTTGCAAGAAACTCTATCTTATAATTCAAATGTTTGTTTTGTTAGCAATTGCAGGGCTTACCATCAATACACGGTCTGTGTTACTGGTCCAACTTTCCCTATTAAGTTTATAAGCTGCTGCTCTGTAGTCAGTGTTTAGGTCTCTGTTTTCCTTATACTTTCACAGAGGACAAGTTAGATTTTAGAATTAAGAGTGGTCAGATAATTAAGAGTCACATTCAGTCTCAGCAGAAAAGCAACCAACTGGCCATACTGGAAGTCATTATCTACTTTTCCAAATAACACGTAGGGAAACTCTGATGCAATCATGCATGGACACTCCTATTTCAATTGGGAAGATTTGGGTTTAATGAAGTCCCATGGAAAGATTTTTTTTTTTAAATCATTGCTGAAGATACCACGAAAGCCACTGATGCATACCTTCATGATGGTTAGATGATGCTTTATTTAGGCTTCAAAAAAAGAATTCCCCCCCCCCCCACTACTGTGCTACCTTTGCAGGACTAACTGAAGTCAAAACTATGTTTGACTGTGCCCCACAAAATCTCTAGCAGCTAAGTTTCTCTTGCTATGTCCAAAACATTAAGGCTTGTGAAGTTACTATATCCATTGAAAAGCAAATAAACCATAAAGAGACAACAGCCCAATATTTCCAAGGCTGCTTCATCTCTCCATCACAGGATGTTGATTAAAATCTTCAGGCAGTGTTCAACCAAAACTAATGTTATTTATACACTTTTTAAAATGAAGTTTTCTTTATTTTAGGTCTGCCTGATGGTTGATGGGAATTGTAAAATAATTTTAAAATTCTACTCCACCTTGGGCAAATATATTCTGAATTATACAAGTCTATAAGGGTAGGGGTTGGGTTCCCTTCTTCACATCTCCTTGAAAGTCCCTCATTTGGACTTTTTTTTTTAATTTGCTCTACATCTGGGATTAATGTTTATCAGGCAGTCAAACTTTATTGATATGTAAAGTTTTGGATCTGTAAAGGACTTCGATCCAATATTTGAATGTTCTACTTCAAGTTATGAACATCTGTCAAAGAACTGTGCACAGGAAACTAGATTTACAAATCTCTGTTACAACAGCCAAGAGGAAAAACTTCAAACACACCTCAGGAATTTAGGAGAACGAGTTCCATTGACTTTCATAGGCACTTGTTTTCCTAAATTCGATATGAACATTTAAAAATTTTCCTCCGATCCATCACTGTGATTCTTTATTGTTCTGAAGAATGTTATTCTTTAGGGATAAACTAGTAAGAATATTATTTTCTTCTTCAAATGAATACATCTTTTTTTCACAATCCCACGTGACATTCTCAGAAGTAAACCAGGAAAATGTGGTCAACATTTAATTGCTATAAAGTAGATGCACAACTATATGAAAGACTGTACTCGGAGAGCAGAATGAACGATTCGCTGCCCAACTGGGAGGGCATATATACTGGAGCTCCATAGGGCTCAATCCTGGGTCTGATCCTAGTTAATATTTCCATTAATGACTTGGATAATGGAGTAGAGAGTAGGCTTATAAAATTTTTAGGTCATACCAACGTCAGAGGGGTTTTAAGCACTTTGATTAGAATTCAAAACAACCTTGACAAATTAGATTATTGGTCTGAAATCAACAAAATGAAATTCAATAAAGCAATCTCCAAAGTACTACACTTAGGAAGAAAAAGTCAAATGCACAACTGCAAAATAGGGAATAGTTGGCTTGGTGGTAGTACGGCAGAAAGGGATAGTGTTTGGTTATAGTGAATCACAAATTAAATATGAGTCAATAATGGGATACAGCTACAGAAAAAAGGCTAATACTATACAAGGTGTATAAAGTGGAATGTCTTGTGTAAGGTAATTGTTCCATTCACCTCTGGTCAGGCTTCAGTTGGAGTACTGTGTCCAGTTCTGTTGACACATTTAGGAAAGATGTGGACAAATTGTAGGAAGTCCAGAGGAGAGTAACAAAAACAATAAAAGATTTAGAAAACCTGATGCATGCAGCATGTTTATTCTTGAGGAAAGAAGACTGTTAACAAATATATTAAGGGCTGTTATAAAGAGGACAGTGATCAATTATTTCCAATATTCACTGAAGGTAAGACAAGACATAATGGACTTAACCTGTGACAAGGGAGCTTTAGATTCAATATTAAGAAAAACTTTCTAACTATAAGGGTAGTTAAGCACTGGAATAGACTTCCAAAGGAGATTGTTTAACATGTTAAAAAAACCTCTTGTGTTGGAGATTCCATAAGCACGTACCAGGGATGGTCTAGGGCAGTGGTGGCGAACCTATGGCACGCGTGCCAGAGGTGGTACTCGGCGCCCTCTCTGGTGGCACGCATGCCCAGGGGCAGACCTGTAATGATGCGAGGTCTTCTGCTGAGACCCGAACCAGCTGGGGGATCCGGTGGCGGCAGAAGCCCCGGCGGAGCTTGTGCCACCACCCGAACCCCTGGACTGAGCTGGGGGGGCCGGCTCCGCTTCCAGCCGGCCCCCCAGCTCAGCTCCCGGGCTTCGGGTGTCAGCAGGAGCCGCGGCGCTTAAGCGCCCCAGCGCCTGCTGAGACCCGAACCAGCTGGGGGATCGGGTGGCAGCAGAAACTCCGCCGGAGCTTCTGCCGCCACCCGAACCCCTGGACTGAGCTGGGGGGCCAGCTCCGCTTTTGTTGTTTTTTCTAAACTAAAACCTCAGTATTGGCACTTTGCGATAAATAAGTGGGTTTTGGGTTGCAGTTTGGGCACTCGGTCTCTAAAAGGTTCGCCATCACTGGTCTAGGGTATATTTGGTCATGCCTCAGCATAGAGGACTGGACTTGATAACCTCAATAGGTCCCTTCCACTCCTACATTTCTGTGATTCTGTGACCCACGCTCCATAGCGTATACCCAAGAATCATGCACATGGGTTGGCTGTTTTGAACAATGGCAGACATACACATTCCTCTGAATGATAACAGTCTTTCTAATTCACATTTCTAAAGATTTAAGTCTAAGTTTTTTCTGTACTTGTCAGATTTTCCATTTAGTTATTGTTATCCTTAGGGCTAGTCAAAATTGTTTTTCAACAGAAACTGGAGTTTTTGACACATTGATTTTATTAAAAAATTATAAAAATAAATTATATATACATATATATAATTTATATAAAGTATCTGTTTTCTAAGGAAAATTCAAGTTTTTCATAAAAAGAAGCATTTTTGTTTTTGTCCATAATCCAAAGTATTTCAAACAAAGAACAAAATAATTAAGCCAATATCAAAATATTTTGATTCAGATATGCCTCCATGGTGCCCCATGGGACTTGTAGTTCAGGTACCTCATATTCCCATTCTTCTCTATGGATTGGGCTTTCTCACTGGATTTCATGTCCCATGATGCACTATCGCCATGGGATTCCCATGTTGGACCAGCTCTCTGCACCAAGAGGGGAGACATAGTCTGACCATAGGAAATCTAGTCAACCAAGGAGCAGCCCACAGAGGTGAATGGGAGCACAGGACATCTAACTACTGCTCACAGGGAGAATCAGGGTGGCTATTCTAAATTGAGCTATTTTAATTGTCACCTGAAATACTTTTGGTTTTTGATGACAAGTCAAAATTTTCCAACCAGTTATAGTCTCTGGACTCAAGTTGGTGTTTCCTACATTACTGGTAATCCCGCCTCCACATCTATCAGTCCTTTCTGGGACACTGATCTTGTTTTATTGTGCCTGCATTGCAATAACCTGACTTCTCCCATGAGGGTCAAATAAGCTTAACAAAGTTAATTTGTCTGTCTGCTATAATTAAACTACCACTTTAAAGTCAATCCCACACAAGAGTTCCTGCTCTTGAGGGGCTTTTCCTGGTAGCTGTATCTGAGCTGAAGTTTCTCTTTCCATGCACCAAATTTAACTCCCTCAGGACCCTGGTTACTGCTGTTCCTTAACTCATTCCCCCACCCCCGTTGCCTGATACGTTCCCTGTTCCAACTAATTTTCTTATTGGTTCTTCATGTCACAATTTTAGGATAACTGTATTTTTAATATCCCTCTGTTGTCTTCTCAAGGAATGCCCACCAACTCCCATGCCTGTAGGTGTTGCCTCTCTCTGGGCAAGGATCTGCATCCGTCTCCCTCCGGGCCAGGAGTTTAGGCTGCAGTCCCTTTGCATTCACTGTAATTCTTCCCAAGTAACTCTTTCTAATATCCAGTCCACAGCTCTTGGCTTTGTTTCCAAGAGTTATGACAAATGTGTGCCAGTGGGTGCATGCGACCTAAGCAGCTCTTTCAGAGCAAATCACATTTATTTAAAAGACAAAAGCATGCAAAGAAAACAAAAAAACACAAACAGGGTGAAAACATTCACTATATGTTTCCAAAATTTCCCATCTTTCACATGGGGGCTCTGACAGGTCAAAGTCCTTCCGTCCCTTCAGCAGGGTGGGTCTCCCAGAGGTCAGGTCCATTTCCTGAATGTGAAAGAAGGCCCTGAATCTGTTTAAACTCAGTCTTTTAAAACCAAAAGCCTTTTCTTTTTCTCCTGGGTCTTCTGGTACCTATTTCAACCCAATTCGTGAATTTATGAATTATTTCACTTGACTCAAATCTGCATTTTTTGCCAATGAGTAAATAAATAAAGACAAGAGTCCTGTGGCACTTTTAAAGACTAACAGATTTATTTATCACATGAGCTTTCATGGGAGAAAATCTCACTTCGTCAGATGCTTTGAAGATGAGAAACTTACAGAACAGGAGGAAATTAAATGCAGAGGAGTTATGACATAGGATCAGATCAGGCTGTAAGAGCAAATCAAAATAGGTATTAGGATTCAAACACTGGGGAACAGCACGTAGAGGAAGGTGAGGTCAAATCACCTGTTGTAATGAGAGAAAAATCCGTAGTCCCTGTTTAACCCCAAGGCAACTGAGTCAAATTTGCATATAAATTCGAGTTCTGCAGTTTCTCTTTGAAGCTGTGATTTGTTATTCATCTGTTTCAACACAGCTATTAGCAAGTCATCAATGGAGTGAGCAGAGAGATTGAAATGTTCCCCTATTGGTTTTTTAGTGTTGCAATTTCTGATGTCAGATTCCCTTTGGAACTTGACTAAATAAATAAAGGTTTCACAAAAAAATTTTCACCCAGCTCTATCCTTTCCCTTTTCAGAAACAACAGTCTTGTTTTTAACTACATAATTCAATCAATCCAGCACTGGATTACTGTCTTGTAAAAAAGTGGCTACTGAGCATTATATGCTTATATCCCGATAGTCTCTATTTACGTGGTCATATGAGGTAGCTTCACATTCATTAATTACCTCTTTATGGTGATTTTAATTACCCATGCTTTATTTATTTAATAAAAAGTATTAACAAGTAAAAATGCATTATGCTTCTTAAGAAGGGCCTGATTTTTTCCACGTTTCCTCCTGTTAACTAGATTTTTATCAGAAACTTCATCCAAACCACTTTGAAGTCACTGGAAAGACTCTTCCCTTTGTAACATGCCCTCCTCAAGCTATCAAAACTCTCCTGTAAAACCTGGTTTTACTATAACCCTATCAACAGTTTCTTATCAAACTTTTGAATCTAATGGAGCCATCTTTGTAATCTTATTACTGTTTCCCCATCTGTCTACTTCCACTGTTCTCACACATGCTTCCCACCCACTGTTTCTAACAATCACCTTTTATACGCTTCATAAAATTTGACTGTAAATGCTTCAAGACTGGGAACATATTTTGTATTTGGTCTTTGAGGGACTAATCACTTGGGTGTTAGATGAACAATAATAATTATAACTTTAATCACAGGAAGCCTGATTCTGCCACACCTACTTACTGGAATTCAATGGGGCTATTCACTTAGGACCAGCTTGAGTCTACCTCTGATGGGTCTGTGATAGGGTTCTCAGAGGGCCAAGGTGTCTATTGGTTAGCACACCTGCCCTCCAGCCCCTTGCCCTTCTGTTAGGGTGGGAGAAGTGGCTGGTTCTTGATCCTATGATGGGAATTTTCTGACCTCCACATGCATCTGGGCCTCAGCCCTTAGGGAGATGTGGTAGGGAGCCTAGGCCCTCCCTCTCCAGCCCTGTAGCAAGGAACACTAATGGTGCCCTTCCTGCCAAAAGTATAAGACTCTAAGTCCACTGGTCTGGGCTACTTCCAATCTTTATTGGCCTTCCAGTTTGGTGCATGCCCCCTATAATCCAAAGAGTCAATTACTTAACAAAGAGAGTCCATATAAGCAGGGGTCTGCTGGATCCACTGGTTCTCAAAATAGGTGATGGCTGGAGAAGGCTCTCCCTGTGGATCATGTCCATTCCCCAGCTCAACCTTCACTTTCCCTAGGAAAGATTCTTCTTTCCTGTAGCTTATCCAGTAGCCTTTGCCTGGGCTTCTCAGTTCCTTTTAACCCACTCCTCCAACCAGAACATGTTCATTAAGCCTGGAGGTATGAGGCTACGTGGGCGATTGTCTTTTAACCCCTTTGAGCCAAGTGTGGGGTTTGTATGGCCCTTCAAAGGGGCCAAACAGTGGTAAGACACTTTCAGCACCCTGTCCTGATATGTTCCAAAGGGGTAGCCGTGTTAGTCTATTGCAAAGAACCAAACAGGGTACTGTGGCACTTTAAAATCTGTTAGTCTTTAAAAGTGCCACAGGACTTTGTTTATTTCTGTCCTCGTATATTACATCTCTCCCCAGACATTGAGTTCTAGCACCTAATTGAAAGCAGTGCAGCATGTCCAGTACTCACCCCCATCTCTCCCATAGTAGGTGAGGAAGAAAGTGTAAACAGGGGTGAGGAGTGTTGGTTCTGTCCCCTTTCCCCGTATACTATCTAGCAAAGTGCAAGGTGAGAGAAAGAAGTTATGCTGTTTTTGGTAAAGTGCTGTAACAATTTACTCCCCTCCAGGCAGTGGTGCTGGAAAAATTTTTATAGTGTGGGTGATGGGAGTCATTGAATCCAACTGTAAACCCTGTGTCTAATGAAAACCACTTCTAGCCCGGGGATATGTCAGCAACTCCCGCTGCCTTAGTTCCAACACCTATGCCTCCAGGAGCCAGAGAGAAGCAAGGGAGAAATTGTAACTAAGTCTCAGTTGCTTTATATGTGACTCCTTCTTAGGAAGTGCAGCTGCAACCTGCCCCCATAATCATGGTACTGAAATGCTCAACATAAACCTTAAATACCATTAAACATGAGGAAGGTTTGCAGAATCAGTCCCGACCATTTCTAAATAACATTCCTGTAAACTGCATTGTGTGTTCCTTCTTCTAAAGAACACTTAAGACTTTAATTCAACCCAAAATCTACATTGAAACAAATGGATTGTCTGAAGCAATTCTGCAAAAGTAATTCAGGCTAAACTGAAAATATGTACCGCAGACATGGCCCAGAAGCAATTCGACCCGAGAGGCTGAGCTACAAATTTTTCTTTCTGACATGGTGGAGCTATTTATTTATTTATTTTTCAGAATCTGGCTGAATTAATATGGACTGTTTTTCTAGAAGTTGATAGCCTCAGACTATGTGAGTTCCGTAAACTCTGTTGTGTTCAAACCACAAATGCAAGTCTGCCAAGGGTTGGCTCCTCGGGGGTTTCAGGGCAGAATGGGTTTTTTGTATTTCTTTGCTACTCTAGCCTAGGTCTTCTGGGATGTCCTGATATCTGAGGCGGGAAGTGTTTTAGATTTACCCTCCTTTTAAAGCTACTTTAAAAGTTTTTATTCTCTGAACTTCTTGGTGCAATTCCACTATTTCCAAAGAATTTTATTATGGATATTTAATTTAGTTGTTATGTTTCTGGAGCAAGAAGTTTTGCGGACAGGGAGCATTTTCATGGAATGGATTATAAATTAATGCACTGAATATGCATCAGAATCTTACTGTCTGGAGAGCTACACAGTCTTTGCCACTGTTTTATGACATGAAAATGAATGAAATATTTGCAATTTGATTATCAACTAGAATGAAGCAGGACTTACGAGTTTCCTGGTTTTGCATCACATTACAGAGAACCTGCTAAGTCTGATATAGCTTTTTCTTTCTCGTCTCAAAGCTTATTTTTTTAATTTTTTCACAAGCCATTCCAATTGAATTGCTTCCATTGTTCCCCTGCAGATACACTGCTGGATCATTTTACCTTCACACTTACACATTCACATTTCAAGCATATAAATCTGTCTATTAATGAAAGCTGTTAATCTTCCAGCTCTGCGTGTATATGTCCCTCATGACTTTTAGACTCTATCCTAGTTCCACTTTGTCATTTCTTTTGCAGGCAACAGGGTTGCTAGCAAACAAAACGGACTTTGAGATCAGTTTTACCTGTTCTTTTTCTCTTGACTTTGCATTTTTTTAAATTTCTATTTGTTAGTCAAAACCAGACCTAGAAATATTATCCAAGACTGACATGAAGAAAAGTTGCCTTTTCCTTTTCCCAGCCTCCCCCCCAAACCACTAGAGATGTTTTGTCAGCCTAACAATTTTCATACTAATTTGGTAACAACTTTCTCTGATTTTACTGAGCAAATCGAAAGCACTGAATCTTCTCAGCAAAAGTCAAATTCAGCTGCAACGCTGCCATTTCAAAACAGAAAAGAAAACATGACTATGTTCAAAGGAGCTCTTAAACATTATCAATCTCACTTCTTTCTGCGTGGAAGAAATATATTGTGTAGGTTTCCTTTTGCCTTAAATCCATTTCTAGCTAACAGGAATCTCCTTCATATCCTCTTTCCTTATCCCTTGGTGATCAGTATTGTATGGGGAGTGATAAATCTTAATGTAAACATGCCAATACTTCACGACTAAAAGTTTTAGCTCCTTAAGGGAGCAGTCAACTGAGAGATTACTCTTTGGACTCCACAACTCTTTTCAGAATATTCCTTGGCTTGAATATTATGAATCTGCTAGGAAAAACTCAATTCCCTGTTAGGCCATCAAGATGCAGTACAAATAGGCATGATAGAATATCCCCTAATAGTATTCTTCCCATGATCCCAATTGCCATATATGACAATCAGGCTGGAAAATGTAAGAAAGAAGTACATAAATATATAAGGCTGAAATTGACCTATGTGGCTGATTTTCAAGAGAAAAGGAAATAGCTCCATAGAAACAGGGGCAACAATGGGCTGTATCCCATCCTGTTTTGCCACCTATAGAGCTGATCAAATAAATATATTGGTCTGAACTTTTACCAGTATATGTACTTGTATAAACTAGAGTGATGAGCATGGTCTAAATACAATGACAGAGAAGTGTTTTGTCTTCACTGATTCCTGGTATTTTAGAAATTAAAGTAAGGCATTCAGGGCCAGATTTTTAAAGGTATAGCTGAAGATAGGAAGGCCTAAAGATGCAGATAGGAAGCTCTGAAAATTCCACTAGCCACCAACATGTCTAAGTCCCATTGAAATGACTAGGTTCCTAAACACCTTTACAAATCTGGCCTTCAGGCCTTACTCAATGACAAGCTTATCTTTCCTAGCTGTTATGATGTAGTATGAGATCTTTCTGAACTAAATGGATGCATTGAGTTTTATCTTATGGTGGGAATTTGATTTTTTTTGTAAGCAGTAATTTCTGACCAAGCTGGCTACAGTTAAATTCTAACACATGTGTTTTCTTTAATACTGACTAATATTTCATTCTTAAAGTTCACTAGCAAAGTCACAATTACAGTTTGCTTGGATGCTGCTGCCCCATTCTGGTCTGAGAAGGAAAGGCCCAAGTTAATATCCATTTGCTAAGTACAGGTATATTTATATTTCTCTATGCTGATGCTGTCATTTCCATTATTTCTTGGTCTGCTTTTAACTATCATGAAAACCTGTTTATTTTCTATTTCTTGAAAACAAAACCGTGTGAGAAGACTATTTTGATGTAAATTTTCCAAATGCAGCATAAGACTTCATGAATGCACAGTAAAAACAAACATAGGAACTCAGAATCTGATCTTAGAGCACTTGAGCATACAGAACTTCCACACCAATGGAAGTGGAGTGGCACTCTTAAAGCAGAATTGTATGGCTAGGTGGACTCTCTGCTCAGGCCTTATGCTAAACACAAACTTCCACAGAGGTGAATAGGCGCTTAGCAGGGCACGAGTTGAAGGATTGCAGTAAATGAGGTCACATTGAAGCCTACACTGGGGATGGTCAGTACAAAAATATACAATTATTATTAATAACCATAAATTTATTATGCCTTTTAATGTATAGACCATTACTGACACGTCTTCATCTTCCTATGTAGTATCTAACTCTTCATTCTCTTTAGTTCATATACTCAAGATCAGGAAATTTGCTCCACAAAAAAAAAAAGATTCACGACACAGGCCCCCAAACCCGCGCCCATCACTGCTCCATGCTCTCCTCTGGCTCTCCTGAGGAACCTTGCACCTGGCCCAACTCTGGGCTCCCCGCTCCTGGCCCAGCTCCAGGTTCCCACCAGGGGCCCAGCATCCACCTCCAGGCTGCCACCAGGGGTCACGTGCCCAGCTCTGGGCTGCCACCAGGGGCTCTGCACCAAGCCTGGCTGGCTCCCAAGGCCAGTCCCCCATGCCACGCCTCATCTCCAAGGCCCCCCTGCCCCAGGCCTGTGCCCAGCCTGGCTCCGGGCACCTCCTGGGGGTCCCACATCTGGCCCAATTCCAGGCTCCCATCAGAGGCCCCACACCTGGGCTGGCTGGCCCCCAAGACCCTCTACCCCAGGTCCATGCCCCACCCAGCCTCCAGTTCCCAGCCACTCCTGCACAGGTGGTGTTTCACATTTCTCGCCCTACTCTGTCCTGGATGTGCAGCAGAGTGGGAGACTTGAAAAGGCCTCACCAGCCCCAGCTCCCAGGAGCATCTCGGGGCACTCTGCAGCACAATCGGGGCCCAGGCACCATGTGCCTGTGCTTCATGATGCACCTGCTCAAGATAATTCTTATGATTCTTTCTGTTTCATGAGATTCGGTTGCTGGGAAATAAGAGGATGTGGGCAATAACATAACGTCAGGCTCTTTGAGAGAATTCTTAGTGCAATTTCTGCATGTTCATGGATATGATTTGTTTATGCTAATGTTCATATTCACACAGTGGAAGAATTATTTGAGACACAGATGATATTATATTGCCAACATATTATTGTCTAAAATGTTAAGCTCTACTGAGGTCACAGGACAAAATGATATGGTTGCAGAACTGACATGATGTTCTCCAGCTTTGTTATGTAATAAATTTTTTACTACTTTTTTTCCCCCTCATTCATCTTTGTTATAAAACATTTATATTACACTGGTGCCCAGAGACTCCAATTAGGATGTTGTCCTATTATACCAGGTATATTATAAGTGTAACCCATATGCCTGAAAAGGCTATCTCTGAGAGACCTGCTGAGGGTGGGTTACTGTTGTTGGGCAGATTAGCGACCCACAACTGGAAACTTCCAGAAGCAGGGAGTGGTAGCATTTTGAGCATGCTCCACAGTGTACCCTGCTGGTGTGATGTGATGTTGTCAGTCAGATGACTGGAGAGCAGCAGCCTGAGCAGACAGCAGGCAGGAGCTGCCTTGAGGAGAGACCATGTGCTCAGTGTTCTGGAGAGGAGCTGAGCCAGGAGTGAACAAGATGTTTTCTCCATGTAAAGGAGTCATTTGCGACAGACCTTGCAGACATGCATATGGGACTGAGGGCTGGTTGCAGAGGAGAAGAGAGAGCCTGCATGGAATGCTACAGAGGATCCCAGCAAAGAAAGAAGAGGACAGCTATTTCTTGCCACTCAAGCTTCCACACTGGAACAGAGACTGTTGCTGAGAGTTGGGTGAACTCAACAAGACTTTGGGACTCTTGGGTATCTTTCATGTAAGGGATTGTTCTGGGTTAATTGTAGTTTGTTTTCTTAGGATAAGGTTCATTTAGTTAGTAGTTAATAAAGTTCATTGTTATGTTTGTTTTAGTAGTATTTTAATGTGTGAGTGTAGCTCTGAGCAAGCTTCATCGTGAGTCCTGTACAGACTGGATCCTGGGTCTCCAGCTGCTTTCCCCATAGGGGTTGGGATTGATTTCTGTGGGGCACTGGAGAAGGGCAACTAAATGAATTTAGCCCACCCGAAGGTTACGTAAGCACAAAGTAAGAGAGAGTGTCTTACCTAAGGAACTTATAGTCTAAGGACTGACATCAATTCTGGGCAAAATAATAATTTTTAAAAAGCTGATATGATATGGGATTGAGGTGGTAAAATCTTACAGGACAGGAATACAATTAATGTCATTCAGCAGTGGGCTTTTTAGAAAATAGGTCTTCAAAAACAATCCTGGTTTATTAATTGAGATTACAAATTGTTAATAAGATACCTGCATATACCAAACATAATTAGATTTTATTTTACAACATTCTGATTAAAAACCCAAGACTATAGAATATTAATAAAGCACATTTTAAGTGGCTATCTGGCCGATCTTGAAATGTACTTGTCAATAGGGAATCATTATCAAAGAGGGACATTTTTAGTATGGTTCTGCAGGGATCCATAGTAGGCTTAATGCTATTCAACATTTTAAATATAGTTCTTGAAGTAAATATAAAATCACTGCTATCAGATTTATAAATGACGCTCAGATTGGCAGAATGAGAAATAATGAAAAGCATAAGGCAATCATGCAGAATGATGATATAGTTGAGCAGGGGAGTGGATTATGACTGCATAGGTCCTTTCCAACCCTAATTTTCTATTATTCTAACTGCAGAGACCCTCTGAGTAGCAGCCTTGAACTGCTGAGTCCACGAAAGATAATACCTTCCCTAGATTGCCTGCCTTAGCCCCATTGCCCAAGATCCGCTTCCTGGAACCATAGAGGGTGGAGGGGACATTTCACAGCCTCCTTGTCTTGAACCTCTCATTCTCTATGCTCCCCCTGTTTGGGTGAGATCACCCCACCTCAACTTCCTCACTTAGTTGTTCGAATGGGTCCTTCAGGGACTTCCTCCTTCAGGCTTCTGTGCCTAAAAGCTCTGGGCCCTGCCCAGACAAGCTTCTCCCTGACGCCTTAACCTACCTAGCGGTGTGACAGCAAGAGCAATAAATCCATTCAGTTTACCTCCAACAGCTCTACTCCACTCATTCAGCTGCTCCAGTCTGCTTGAAAAGGAAGCTTGTAATACGTGTGGCAAGCTCCTTAAGTGGTCTCAGGTGACCTAATTAACCTGGTGTAACACTGGCCGACTTACCCAAGGAACAAGGATTTGCTGATCCTAGGACTAATAGATACGCCTTCCATAATTCTCCTGTAGCCATCAGGCCTGACCCTGTGACAGTACGTATGCAAGTACATGGTGAGTAGAGCCTATGTAGGGTATCTACTTGTGTAACCTTCAGGTGGGCTAAATTCAGTTAGTTTCCCTTCTCCAGTGCCTCACAGAAATCAATCCCAATCCCTATGGGGAAAGCAGCTGGAGACCCAGGATCCAGTCTTTATGGGACTCACAGCAAAGATTGCTCAGAGTTACCAACCCACATTAAAAAACTACAAAAAAAAACATAACAATGAACTTTATTAACTACTAACTAAATAAACCTTATCCTAAGAAAACAAAATACAATTAACCCAGAACAATCCCTCCAGAAAATCCCCTGCATGAAAGATACCCAAGAGTCCCAAAGTCCCGGTGGAGTTCACCCAACTCTCAGCTAGTCTCTGTTCCAGTGTAGAAGCTTGAGTGGCAAAAAATAGCTGTCCTCGTCCTCCTTTGCTGGAATCCCCTGTAGCATTCCATGCAGGCTTTTTCTTCTCCTTTGCAACCAGCCCTCAGTCCCATATGCATGTCTGCAAGGTCTGTTGCAAATGACTCGATTACAGGGAGAAAACATCTTGTTCACTCCTGGCTCAGCTTCTCTCCAGAAAACTGAGCACATGGTCTCCTTTCAAGGCAGCTCTAGCCTGCTGTCCGCACAGACTGCGGCTCTCATGTCATCTCACTGACAACATCACATCACACCAGCAGGACACCCTGTGGAGCATGCTCAGAATGCTACCACTCCCTGCTTCTGGAAGTTTCTAGTTATGGGTAGCTAATCTGCCCAGCAACAGTAACCCACCCTCAGCAGGTCTCTCAGAGATAGCCTTTTCAGGCATATGGGTTACACTTGCACACATACCCACACCTTTTGTAGAATGGCTTTACTCTGCCAAAGCTCTGTCCCATGCCCCAGGCACCCGCACCCACCCCCCGCCCTTCAGCTACACTGCTACTGGAGACTTTGCTTTACCAGACTGAAAGGCTCTGGCTTTGAGGAAAAGCTTCAGCAGCTTCTCGCAGGTCTTCCTGTAACCTTCGGGTGGGCTAAAATTCATTTAATTGCCCTTCTCCAGTGCCTCACAGAAATCAATCCCAATCCCTATGGAGAAAGCAGCTGGATCCAGGATCCAGTCTGTATGGGATTCACAGCAAAGATTGCTCAGAGTTACCACCCCACATTAAAATACTACTAAAAACAAACATAACAATGAACTTTATTAACTACTAACTAAATAAACCTTATCCTAAGAAAACAAAATACAATTAACCCAGAACAATCCCTACACAAACCCCCACAGGAAAGATACCAAAGAGTCCTGAAGTCCAGGTGGAGTTCACCCAACTCTCAGCTACAGTCTTTGTTCCAGTGTAGAGGCTTGAGTGGCAAAAAATAGTTGTCCTCTTCTTCTTTCTTTGCAGGAATCTTCTGTAGCATTCCATGCAGGCTTTTCCTTCTCCTTTGCAACCAGCTCTCAGTCCCATATGCATGTCTGCAAAATCTGTTGCAGATGACTCCATCAGAGGGAGAAAACAGCTTGTTCACTCCTGGTTCAGCTTCTCTCCTGAAAACTGAGCACATGGGCTCTTCTCAAAGTAGCTCTAACCTGCTGTCTGCACAGACTGCTGCTCCCATGTGATCTGACTGACCACACCACATCACACCAGCAGGGTACCCTGTGGAGCATGCTCATAATGCTACCACTCCCTGCTTCTAGAAGTTTCTCGTTGTGGGTAGCTAATCTGCCTAGCAACAGTAACCCACCCTCAGTAGGTCTCTTAAAGAGATAGCCCTTTTTAGGCATATGGGTTACATTCCCACTGCCAGAGCCTTTCACAGATACCTACAGTTTCACCCTGCAGTGTGGACACAGCAGACTTTTCACTGAAACATATAGCTACAGTTAGCCCATGTGTTGCCACCAGTGGTAGTGTAGTGTAGACATAAGCTATATGTTCAAAAGACAGCTCCTATTAACTTCACTTGCAGCTGTCAGTGCTGAATACTTCTACAAATCAGGCAACAGGCTCTCAAGGTCTCAAGTCAGGGTCTCAGAAGGTGAGGAACACCCAATCAGTAACCATCTTTGAAGCGTTTGGTTTAGTGACGTGATCAACTTCCCATGGAAGCTCTGTAACGGATGTAGGGATAGAATACATTTTCAGGGCAGCGTTCAACTGCTTTAAGCAACAGACTGCACAGACAACCTAGTTTCTGGCATTTCCTAACTTCTGAGTGCTTGACTTTGCCATCTTAATAATGTCCTTTTAATCTAGCTATTGGTGTAGTAATTTCCTGGGTTTTTTTAAAAAGTAAACTGAAAAAAACAAAATTTCCATCTTGTGGTATCATATTGGCACCTACATGGTTATCATCAGGGTTGAAATCTTTAGATCCATTACACAGACCTCATGCTTCAGACTCAGACTGCTATAAATAATAGCAGTAGAAGGTTGTCGTCCTAGACATTCCAGTAGAAGGCTGTGTGTCAGCACTAGAGGGGGGTGAGACACTTTGCCAGGGGTTTCACAAATATGTGCTGACAGCAGAGGAGGAATGGTGAGACTCAAGAGTTCTGGGTTCCATTCTAGGCTCTGGTGGGCAGTTTTCCTAACTAGGCACATGCTCTTCTATCCAATTCCTTCAAGTATGATCCCTTCTGCCTCATCCTCACCACCTGTCCTTATCTCAGTCCTGTCTTTCCCCTCCACTACTCTTCATCCCAGTCTAACCTCCTCCAGTTTATCATCCCAGTTCCTCACCCAGCAAATCCTAGTTATTTTACCCCTCAACTCTCCATCCCACTTTCCCCTTACTAATCCCAGTCTACTTTCCCATGTTCCAATTCTCTTCCCCTGGCTCCTCATCCAATTTGTCATTTCCCTGTGCCCTGACCACCCTCCCCACACACGTACATTCCTCATCCACACTAACTACCAGTCTCATTTTCCCTCTTCAGGCTCCTCGGTTTGAACATTTCCCCCTCCAGCTTCTCACTGCAGTGAATCCCAGTTCTCCTTCAACATTGTAATGACTCACCAGCTCTTCCCCCCCACCCCTCAATTTCTTTCCTTTGCCCCACTATTTTCAATCCCAGCCTCCTTGGCCAGCCAGTCCCAGTTTCCTCATCCCAACAAGAAGTTCAATTGCCTTGCCCTTTCTCCAGCCAACCTCCAACCCCAGTCTCCCACAACCCTGGAAGCTCCAGTCCCTGATCCAAAGCATAGTGGTACTATGGTTCCCTAAAAGAAAGGTTGTCTGAATTTTCTAATATAGGCAAAACTATATTTTTCTTTAGACCCATTCTTGGAAATAGCTGGCTGATATTTTCCAAAACAATTAATCTTGAGGCAGATATCCAGCATGGAAAATTTAATCCCCAAACCATTAGAGTTTACAAAGTTATAAGCAACTGAAATCAGGGTCGTATCATGGAAGTTTTGAGCCACCTGAAAATAGGTGTGTGACCAACCTGTTATAATTAGGTCCCAACCTTCTCCCATGGGATCAATAATAAAATTCCTATTGACTTTAGTGAGACTAGAATTGTGTGACGCATGTGTGAATATAACAATCAGACAATCCATACAAATATAAATGCTGCAGATAAACCAAAATGTTTTCTTGCCTTATAACTACCTCCTTATAACTCCAGTGTATTTTTCATGTAGAGAAAAAAATAATTCAACAAAGAAGAATGAATAATTCTTTTTACAGACTTTTAAATTATTAGTCTGTTTTTGGCAACTCAGAAATGTGAACTGTAGAACTGTGCCCGGTAAGCTGAAATCTGATCAGTAGAAAAGAGACATTTCATGAGGACAGTGGGATGATCTTCAAAAGTTTCTATAACTGGAGAACATTTCACAAGTCTGAGAACTGGGGCTGAAAGACATACTGTGTAATTACATTTTTGCAGTGCTGCATGACTGACCACTTTCTATGCTAAATTCTTCCTATGGAAAAAGAGCTTCAATTTAACACTGCCTTGTTCATTTATATGCTGTATTCAGCCATTGATAAGTAGCTAGCTGGATCATATTTTACTGGAATCAAGAATAAATCTCAATATGTGGTACGGACCTTTTCCTTTGCAAGGTTTTAGGTAAACACATTTTCACCGTTACCTGGGAACATTACGGCTAAGAGATGCTGTGGTGATTTTGTGGAATTCTAGAATGGCACTGAACGGTAACCGTGAGGCCTGTACATTCCAAGACATCAAAATGCTTTGGAATGAAAAGACTAACTAGAGCTCCCAGAAACCATTGCTGAAGAATTGTCTCCTTCCCTGTGCAACTCAGGCTTTAAGGAGCACTAATTCTGCTCCTAATTTCCACTGTAAAGGGGAAAAATAATAAAGCTTTAAGAAAATCACTACTGTATTCAGTAGTGATGGTTCCTAACAGCAAACCATAGTGTCTTGGCCTTTGCTGAAGAACAGGGCAGAAAAGTTTAAAAATGGGAAGTAATACAATACTGCTAATGGCAAACTAGGCAGGTTTCCATAGAAGATAGCTGGTGTTGTGATGGCTTTATTTTACTAGAGAATAACACAAGTCAGTTCAAAATAATTAAAATCTACTTAGGAGCCTTTTTCTTATGTTTAAGTTAGGCTTAGAAAAGTATGGGTGTTTAAACAGTGTCTCATAGTTCAGTATTTATTACCTTAAAATTTTTGGGTTCACTTTAACAGAGTCACCTTATTGACATTCATAGCACTATTTATAAAACATTCTGTAGCTATCATCTCAGCAGCAAGTACTAATATAATATTGATATAATTGCATAAATTAATATAAATGTATAATATATATCATATAATAAACATCTGACAAGGAATTGAGCCACAAACCGATCAGTTAATAGTGTTCAAAGTGTGTGATATTTAGTTATATTTATTTCAATCACTACTTGAACTTAGAAAATTGAAAGAGAGTGGCTACAAGCTTTCAGCAATTCTATTTTTATTCCTGCCTAGAAAAAACGTTCTCTTAAAATCAAGTTTTGAATCTGCTTTTCCAGTGTCACATCCTGACTTAGAAAGAAGCTTTTCATCTCCAAAGCTAAGGGTTGGGAAGCAGAGAAACAAGAGAAGTGAGAAAACTGATTTGTCATGATATTACTTTACACCATTTCCTTTTCTGGAAACTAGAAAGGTATTCCCAGTTCTTTTTGTGTGATGCACAATGCATTCCAGACTTATTCATAATGGCAAGTAGTACAGAGTCACTTAATATGAACTACAAATGCTATCTTCATCTTCCCCATTTGGGAGGGGAGTTCAACAAGGTAGCAACTAAACTTTCACCGGATCTTGCAGTAAAAAATCCTACCCCAAGTTCCATTATCTTGAAATAATTCTGGTAGTTTTATTTCATATAAAGGTAGAAAGTCTCTCTACTGTGAGGTACTTTTGTTACCTTGAAACAGTTGCCAGGAAGCAACAGGCACTAATATGGCAGGAGAAATATCTTGGGACTATTTAATCTCAAGTGTTACTTCAAGTTAAGTCATTTGATTCACTTCAGAGATAATTTTGGCTCCTTCTGAAATGTGTTGACAAAAAGTGATTTAATTTGATGCTAAACAGTATTGTGAGCATGAATTACCATTTCAAGACTCCAGTGCACTAATGCTAACCTCATCTTTCCCAAAACTTCTGGGGGGAAAGCATCAGGATTTCCATTTTGACTTTAACTGTAGAGTAAATTACATTTTCATGGAAGTTCTCTAAACATCATTGATAATGTCCTATGTCACTGAAAAGCCTGGAATGAATTATATAAAATTAAACTTGAAATTTTTATCTTTTAGTTTAATCTGGTAAAAATAAAAGTGTGAGCACAAGTTTACATTAGCATTATATTACTCTTCATGTCCCTTATGTCATGAACTTGGGAAAGTCATTTAACCATTTTCCATCTCAATTTACCAATCTACAAATTAAATATAATGATAATCTCCCTCCCTAAGAATGTGATACAGCTCAGTTCACACTTTCTGATCATGAAAAAAAAAAAGTGAAGCACAACAGATAAAGACAATAATAAAGAGAGTCCTGTGGCACCTTAAAGACTAACAAATGTCTTCAGGCATAAGCTTTTGTGAGTGCCAACCCATTTCATCAGATGTCAGAATCACATTTGTCACATTCGTCAGAAATGTATTAGTCTTTAAGGCTATGTCTACACTGGCAAGTTAGTTCGAATTAAGGAAGCTTAATTCGAACTAACTTAAGTCATGGCTACACTAGGCTTTCATTAGTTCGAATTAAGGACTTCCTTAATTCGAAGTAATAAATTCGAATATGCTATTTGAAGTAAGGGTTAATTCGAACTAGCTAGTTCGAATTAACCAATGTGGCTACGTTAGTTTGAACTAATTGCTTAGTTCGAATTAACCGGCCCATTGAACTCAATGCAATTCGCTAATTCGAACTAAGCAAGTGCCATGATTGGCACTTGCTTAGTTCGAACTAAATTTTGCTAGTTCGAATTAAGTTAATTCAGACTAACTAAAATTAGTTCGAATTAGTTAGTTCAAATTAACTAGTACACAGACTAACATGACTATTCCTCTGGAACTTGAAAGACAAGTGTGTCACTCATTTCTCTGTCTGAGTTACCGTGCTCCTCTACATAGGGTATCCAGACTGATGCATAATGGAAGGGGGAAAATGGCCAGCATGAATACAGACTTTATGCACAGTTATCTAGGAAGTAGGCCAACAGGACAGGGATAGGGTAAAGGTTTCTCTTCAGGCTCCATGATGTATCAGCTAGTACAGCTATGCTGATACAGAGTAAGGAATAATATGCAGAGCACAGTGAGTAAGAAAGGAACAAGGAGCAAGAAAGGAAGTAAGAAAGGACTCATGGAATAAATTATGACTCAAAGGCTTGTTTATACTGAAAATGCTGTGTTGGTCTCCACGGATCAATGCAGCAGAATTGATTGAGAAAACAATGGAGACCTGCTCAATCGATTCCGGAAGTGCTCTCAGTTTGACACAGTAACTCCACCTCCCAGAAAAGAGTAACACTGTGTCAAATGGAGAGCATTTCCCATCAGCACAGTGGTAAGGGTAAGTAAGTTGATGTGAGAATTGCATTCTATTGTACATAGAGTGCATAGCTGCTGTTGACCCAGCATGTCAGTATAGACCAGGCCTAAGTCTCAATTCACGCCTTGATCCACTCTTGGGACAACACAGCTGTATGCTGCCTCTGACACCAGAGCAGACTAAAACTGTGTGTTCTCCTCTAATAATTTACTCATGAACAAGATGGGAATCCATTACTCCTACAAGCTAACATAGTTAATCCATCAGTTCAAGTTGCAGAGACTCATACTATGGTGCTGCATGTGCTTGCTTGACAAGCATTAAGTATAAGTAGTTATATTTTGTAGCAATATTATAAATAGCCCCTTATTATTTGTGTATTTATTTTCATCCTGAAAGACATTCTGAACTGATTACCATATTACCTGGACACTTAATATAATAACCTGTGCAGAGGAAGACAATGAAGGCCAAGACCATATAACTATCTCTTCTGCCATCTGGTTTCTGCTGCTGCTAAAATGGTGGGATTTAGCCTATGTAGGTTGAAACACAAATGCTAACATTTTCCTCTATGGGAACAGACTTATTACATCAAGGCATGTGACATTGGTATAAGTCAATATCCTGTTCACACAACTGGCAGCTTTAACAATACCAGTATAGTTTTTCTTCTGCGGGAATTTACAAGTCACATGTTGAAGATCTGAACCCTTGTCAGTCTTGGCTTTTTTTTTTTTTTAATGTTAATGTGAGCCATAGTTTCTTTCAGCTTGTCTCTGTCACTCTCATACTATTGCTGTCTCGGTTAAACTAGATAATCCTAAACCAATGGGAGAATTTTTATGAACTTCAGTTTCAGATTACCCAACTTTTTACTTGTCAAAAACTCTTGGGGGGGGGGAACCCTGTTCAACAAAGAATGGTTGTTCTTTTAAGCTTCTATTTTATTCCATCAGTGTGCAATATTACAACAATAAAATATCTCTGTTTATCTCTTTTTGAAAAGCATTACATTGTGTGAGTAACAGATGTTAACTCTCTACAGTGAACTGCCCTTTTTATAAATCCTTTGACTTGTTGTATTTTCCTCTTTCCGTTCTTTTATAGAATGGGGAAGAACAGCTATAGTTACACATTGAATTTGAAGAAATATTTTCTTTAATTTCCATGGGCCTTGGATCAGGCCTCTACATGGAGTTTCTGCTATGTGTGGTATCATGGAGTGGTGGACATGGTTGAAAGACCAATTTATAGTTGTGATAGCTACATTTCAGTCTCAGACATCACAATTATATTAAAAGGATAACAAGTAAAAGAGCTGTCTAATATTTTATGACTAAGAATATATATCACCTAATTTCAGACATGTAGATAATACAAAAGCTGGGACATGTTTAAATTAATATACCAATTTATTGCTACAAAAAATACATTTTTATATTGTGCTTCATATTTTAAGTGGCTAGATCTGCTTAAGATAAATCCAATGCTTCTCTTTGTATGGAATCATGTGATATGTAAAGCTACATCATGTGTGCAACAACATAATGAGTGTGTGTGTACTTATAAACACTCAATTTAATTTTCAGTTAGGAACAAGTGCTGAAGTGCACATGAAAATACAGATAACAGATGTGGCCCTATCCAACTTTTGACTGTCATTATAAATAATCAACTTTTTCCAACAGTGGTCACACAGTGAACAGCAGACTTATTTCATATTTTAAGTATAAAGAAATATTGTGCAATCTCTGGCTATACCATTGTGTGGCAACTCAGAGTAAATGAAGACTTTGGTGCCCAGATTCATAGCCCTGGTTGGTCACTCAGATGGAAACTGCCAGTCTCTATCAGCTGTACTCCTCCTATTCCCATCTGTGATATGCCAGGACCAGGAGAGAGCTGAGCAAAGGATCATTTGTGTTCCTTGATATAGTGGGTGAATAGTGGCCACATTAGAGACTCTGGCTCTTTAATGACAACCAACCATATTGTGAGTCAGGTGAAGATGAGACAGTAATATGAGAAATCAATTATTGCATCTTTCAGGCATCAACCATATTATTCCATCTTTGGGAGTCCGTTGAAGGCCATTATCTGTAGAGCTAATGGGTGAAACCTTGACCCACTGAAGTCAACAGCAAAGTTCCCATTGGCATCAATCGGACCACAATTTCACCCTTTGTGTTGAGTGAGCCTTAGAGAAGATGCTGCCTGGTGCACAAAACTTCCTGCAGACGAAAAGGCCTCTGTTTCTGTCTTTTGTCTAGCTGCCTAAACATTGCTCAGGTTGGTGGAGAATATGGCCTACCTAACTAATGCTGACATTGTATTTGATAACTGGCAACAAGAGGACTGCTATATTCCTAAAACAGAAATAATTTCTTTCTATTTTTATGCAATAGAAAAGTCAGTTTTTCTTAAGCATGTAAAATCAAATGAAACTCTATAACCTGACATAATTCAGCACAATTTGACATGTATAGGCTGACATTTAAAAAAATAAAGTATTTTTTTTAATTTGTTGGACGACATGAATATTATCCAGGAAAATAGTGTATAGTACTTTGGCTTGCAAATCACAGTAGTTATTCTAGATGCCTGTAACAGTTAATTCTTTATTATTCTAATGAACTCATTTATAAGATGTAAATTTATTATAATAACTGTTACATTTTTCAGTGTTCCTGCAGTATAACGTGCTTTATTTAGCCTTTTATGCTCTAATGTTTATATCAAATGTCAATATGACAAAGATTTTCCACCTTCATTTCAGCTTGATGCATCATAAATTTAGCCTTCCTCTCTATAATCACCTTGGGCTAGATAGTCCACACAATGCAGCTAGATAATTAGACTAGTTCTTGTCCCAAAGGAGTAGCAATGTTAGTCAGACGAAGTGGGACTTTGCTCATGAAAGCTCATATGAAAAATAAATTTTAGTCTTTAAAAGTGCCACAGGACCTTGTTTGTTTTATAACGCAACTGGTTTCCTTATATTGCAATTGTGATGTTGTTTAGCATATCTCTAGCTTTACTACCATCAACATTAGTTGCACATAAGGACAAATCCTTAGCAGGTGTAACTGAAGATCTGGTCTGATGATCTTGACTTTGGTTGATGAATGTAGGATGCACATAAAATTTGGGCAAATGATCCTGAAAAATCTAATACATAATTATATCATATTGGCTGCATAAAAACACTCACTAACAGCTTAACAATTCAGTTTTTTCTTCACGTAGTTATGTCTGAATGAAGGATCACTGGCAATAACATTTAAACTAGATGACTGAAAACTGCTTAAGGGAGCCAAAAATATAAATCCTAAAATTAATAAATCTTTCAAAGAAATATTTTGTTCTCTTTCCTTTCTGGGAAAAGGGTGCTTTTGATGTAATTAATAAAGTATAGCAACTCTTTCCTAATGAGGTTTGATCCTAAAGGCCTTATCTCACCTAGCACTGGAAATACATAGAAAATTCATCAGACTCTCTTTCTTTTGGAACTATTTTGTCCTCAGATATTAAACAGTTTCAAATATAAACAAGATGCACATCTTTTAGGAGTGAAATTCAGCCTAGTCTGCAGATCAAGGCCTTCTGCACCTCGTAAGTTCACAGTACGTGATGAATACAGGCAGGCCAATCACACATGGGGATCTCCAAAACCACTGCTTCCTGCCAAGGATCTTGCCTCCAAAAAGACCTATGCATTGAGAAGGTTTTGTGATGGGATATTGGAAGTACCATGGAATTAGCATCTACAGATGCTTTAACACCAATGTTGTGAGCAGCAGCAGCCGTGGCCGTGTTTGTATCCTCTGTGCTATTTTAGTTCGTATGATTGTATATACATGAAGGGCTTGATGCAGAGTAAGTGCACGGCTTTCTGCATGGCCCTTTGCCTTGCTACTGGGCTGTCTGCTTTCTGGGACTTTTCTCGCTACACAATGGTAAGCCGAGCAAAGTCTGTGGAAATCTGGGACTGGAGGTCAAACTCCCAGGACTCTGCTTCTGATGTCTCATGATTCATCTCTTTCTGGCAAGTCAATGCCATTTTGAGACCAACCACCATCTTCAAACTGCTAAGCCATTTTCAAACAGCATGAATAGAACAGTACTCCTCAGTGCAATGCTGACAGCCAGAGGCTGCTGAGAGGTCATTTGAGATCTCAGCTTCACATGGCTTTGGATGTGAATTTCAATCACAGTGCTACCAAGCGGTTTTTACAGCTGCAACAATGGCTGTGCCAACAGCAGCAGCAGGAGGCACTGAGTTGCTCTGGCAATGGCTGGGAGCAACATTCCACTTGCTGCTCTGAGGTAAATATCTGTGGAAAATGAAGATGAATCAGTGAAAAATGTAACTTCTTCATTGCCTCTTGGACAGCATTACTGGGCTGGAGAAATGCACCTATAGTAGGCAAAGGTAGTGTGCCCAATACAGTGCTTAATGTTCTGCCACACAAGACAAACTGCCTTCAGAAAGTATACTTTGAAGCCGTCCATAGTGGGAAAGGTTCCAGAACAAAGCAAACAGTGGAAAAAGCAAACCAAGCACTTATGACAGAAATAACAAATCTCCCTGTACTTCAGAAAGCACAGCCAGCACTTCATGACAGGACAAAAGATTAAGGACATGGATATGCTTGTGGAGAGTAGCACCAAGAAAAGACCCCAAATCAAGTATCAAGTCCCCAAGAGGCTCCCCTAGAGCTTAAAGGAAAAAACTGGCAAAAACTGTTAAACGGGTCCTCCTAAAAGTGAGTCTCATGAATTTGCAGAGACAAATCTAGCAGCATAGAAATCTCCTGAAGGCAAAGAACAGCAGAAGAGAGGGATAAAAGCATATGAAGTAAAAGAAGAGTAAAAAGTTGATAAGTTATTTCCAAGATTATATTAACTGTTCGTAGCTTTAAGAAAAAGTGTGCTGAGACAGGGAGCATGTATACACAGAACTGGTACATAGTGTCACCCCTCTCCTGAGCAATACTAAAAACTGAGACTTGATTGCAGATCAGTTTTCTATTGGAGGAGAAATCACTAATGCAAAGTCTGGATATATTCTTAGTGCAACCTATTTTATTTATACCTATAAACCAGTCCTGGAACAGAGATTGTCGCAAAGAGCATTTAGTCCCCTATTCAAGGTATCTCAGTCCAACACCCATGCCCAATTCCCAGGGCATATCTCTGTCCCAAGAATTAACTCTATTTAAAGAAATCAGAGCAGACGGCAAACTCCCTTGGTGCTTGTCATTTCTTCCCCGAACCACAATACAAAACCAACAATACAACAATTTTTTTAAAAATGGCATTTCTTCTAAGACTAAAAACTTTGCTTGCCTGATACAAAAAAATATCTTGTAAGACTATAAGTAACAGTGCGACCTGGTGACCCCTGCTATAACAATAGGTTTGTAGGACAAAATGCAATTGTTATTGTGCTTTGCAAACAACTTCTTGTGAGCAGCCTTGTGCTTGGAGTTTTTAACATTCCTAAAACGCTTTTTATCCCAAGGTTTAACCACGTACAGCATAATGAAACTCTTAATTTATTGAATTTCAGGTGTATGACTTCACCTATGTACTTTGTATGTCAATATAAATTAAGATTTTTTAGCAATGTTTATTGTTTATATACAACTTAAGTATATTAATATTCAAGGTTGAAATCTTGCATTGCAAGATTTTTCTAGCAGGCAGTTCTTAGAACACAATCCAAGGAATGCATTTGTACAAGAAAGTGTTTGATATTTGAAAAGAGGTCAGGGAAGGTGAGGTGTGTACAGTTAATTTCAGGAAAACTGGAAACTAAATTAATACTTTGAGTTAGTCACCGTGCCATTGAAAATGTGGTATTAGCTCCAGTAAACCATAAATTAAGAGGGTTTTTATTCCCACTCAAAGGTGCACATATGAGCAAAAACTTGAAAAACACTTCTGCCAAGGAAGGTCATTTTTACTTGCCCCCCAATGCTTCACATTTGTTAGATGCATAAGCCCAAGGCAATTGAAAATAAAAATCAACTTCTATGTACTATTTTTGGCCTCCAAAAAGGTGAAAAGGTTAAAATATTAAAAGCTCGCTCAGCTTGGACCTTCAAGTCTTTCTTTACATGGTTACCCCTTAATATTGATAAAAATTACATAGATTAAATATAATTTAATTATACTTTGCAATTGTCAAGGTTATTTCATAAGGATGTTTCTCAGCTCACATTTCCCATCATTTTTTCACTCTCAGGGCCCACTCTACAGCTGTCACTGAAAAGCACACCATACCTCTCAAGAAAAAGACATTCAAAGTCCCCTCCTTTCCACCTCTTGCATTCCTGCAGTTGCTGTGTGCCAGCCCAGGGAAGAAGAGGAATAGGTGGTGTTATACCAGCTCTATGTCATTGGAAAATCACCTGTGTGAAGGTGATCTTCTCCAAACAGCACCTCCTGGTGCAGACTTAGCTCCTGAGTGGTGCAAAGTGGCCCTCATGCAGGAAAGAATCTCTTTCTATGTTTTATTTCAAAGAAATTACAGAAAATGTACTTTGGGGCCCTCCCAATAGGCTCTTCTCTCACACACTATATTCTACTTTCCTGAATGCTATTTGAAAGAATAACCTAAAGAGAAACTCACATGACTCATCCTACTAGTCTTGCAGTTTGAAAGGCAAGAAGCACGCCATCACAAATCAACTCTGAAATGCTTGGTAAAATTTAAAGAGAAACCAAATCCACTTTAAAGTGAACTGAAATGCATTCAAAATTGGGAAGGAAATAGTGGACACTTAAACTTGGAAATATAATAATGAAACTCACTATCAGATGTAAAATATCCTTAACATAGTCTATATTCTAAGGGTGTTACATAATTCCATATGGTGTATTATTCCGTAAACAATGAGAGTCCTGTGGCACCTTATAGACTAACAGATTTCTTTGGGCATAAGTTTTTATGGACTATAACTCACTTCATCAGATGCATGAAGTGGAAACCACAATCGAGAGGTATATATATACACATGCCAGGATGGAGGAGGGCAAGTGTTAGCAAAGTCAGTTCAGAGAGCAGATGGGGCCTATTCACACCAGTTGTTGAAAGGGAGAGAATATGTGAACAGAACAATCACTTTTTGTAATGTGCTAACCATTCCTAGTCCCTATTCAGATCCAGTCTGATTGTGTCAAGCTTGCAAATCAGATTTGGGGATGATCTATACCTGCAAGTCAATGGCACAGCTATGGGTACCCGCATGGCCCCACAGTATGCCAATATCTTTATGGCCGACCTAGAACATCGCTTCCTCAAATCTCGTCCACAATTGCCCCTCCTTTATCTACGTTACATTGATGACGTTTTCATCATCTGGACCCATGGGAAAGAGTCCCTGGAAGAATTCCACCGGGACTTCAACAATTTCCACCCTACCATCAACCTCAGCCCGGACCAGTACACACAAGAAATCCACTTCTTCGAAGTTACCGTATATATAAGGGATGGATGGATTAACACCACCCTATACTGGAAACCAACTGACCGCAATACATACCTACATGCCTCCAGCTTCCACTCAGGACACCTTATATGATCCATCGTCTACAGCCAAGCCTTAAGGTACAACCGGATCTGCTCTGATCCCTCAGACAGAGACAAACACCTACAAGATCTCTATCAGGCATTCGTTGTTTTTGCTGTACATAGACTAATACGGCTACCCCTCTGGATATTCCGGAAACATTAAACAGGCCAGATTGTGGCCCACCATGGTTGTGTAACCCATATGCCTGAAAAGGCTATCTCTTGAGAGACCTGCTGAGGGTGGGTTACTGTTGTTGGGCATATTAGTGACCCACAACTGGAAACTTCCAGAGGCAGGGTGTGGTAGCAATTTGAGCATGCTCCACAGTGTACCCTGCTGGTGTGATGTGAGGTTGTCAGTCAGATGACTGGAGAGCAGCAGCCTGAGCAGACAGCAGGCAGGAGCTGCCTTGAAAGGAGACCATGTGCTCAGTGTTCTGGAGAGGAGCTGCGCCAGGAGTGAACAAGATGTTTTCTCCATGTAAAGGAGTCATTTGCAACAGACCCTGCAGACATGCATATGGGACTGAGGGCTGGTTGCAGAGGAGAAGAGAAAGCCTGCATGTAATGCTACAGAGGATCCCAGCAAAGAAAGAAGAGGACAGCTATTTCTTGCCACTCAAGCTTCCACACTGGAACAGAGACTGTAACTGAGAGTTGGGTGAACTCCACACAGACTTTGGGACTCTTGGGTATCTTTCATGCAAGGGATTGTTCTTGGTTAATTGTAGTTTGTTTTCTTAGGTTAAGGTTCATTTAGTTAGTAGTTAATAAAGTTCATTGTTATGTTTAATGTAGTAGTATTTTTATGTGTGAGTGTAGCTCTGAGCAAGCTTCGCCGTGAGTCCTGTACAGACTGGATCCTGGGTCTCCAGCTACTTTCCCCATAGGGGTTGGGATTGATTTCTGTGGGGCACTGGAGAAGGGCAATTTAATTAATTTTAGCCCACCTGAAGGTTACAGTTGCACAAGGTTGTATAAACTGTAGGAGATATCTACAGTCCCATTCCCTATGCACTGATGCAAGGCTCCTCTGCAAAGAAAAGATGCAGCTGCTGCTTTAGACTGCACCCTGAGAGATACTGTCTGACTGCCATGATATTTTCAAGGTCTCTTTCCAATGCAATATGACATCTCTGTATTGATCATCAACAGCACTGGGGAATCAGATTAAATCCACAACAACACACATTGGGTTTAAAATACAAACTGAGAGGACTGTATAAGAGAACAGGGATTGCCATTCTGGTTCAGACTCAAGGTCCATCTTGTCCAGGATCCTGTCTCTGATGGTGCCTAGTACCAGATGCAAGAACAACTGAGTAAATATGTGAAGAAATCTGGCTGAAGAGAGAAATTCCTGCTTAGAGGAGGGAAAGACTGATGAGCACCAGGCAAGAGATAAAGGACATTACAACCCAGCTGCTATGAGAGAGGCAGAGAGCAGGTTTGAGGGGAGTACCACTATATCTACCAAAGAAAAAGCAGTGAGGAGCCATTGATCTAGTTGGGGATTGTGTAATCCAGAGTCATGTGGAAAGATGTATACAAACTAGGCAAAGGTAGGAGCAGTCCAGGGTAAATGGCAGAGTGATTAAAGGAACACTCTGTAGATGCCTAAATGGGGTTCCTTAGGTCAAAACCTAGAGAAGAGAACAGGCCTGGGTTCCCCATCCCTTCCCAAGACCAAGAGGGGAGGTATGGGCATCAGAAGGAGGGACAGACTCAAAAACTATTAAATTTGAGGGTTTTCCTATTTGGGACTTTTCCGTTAACCCCAGAAGGGGAATGGAGAGAGTAGTGACCTGCGCCAAGAGTGAGGCTACTCTGACAGAGTGATGTGGAACCAAATGATTGGAGGGGGAGAGAGAAAGCAAGAACCCCTGGTTCTGGGTGGGTTCTTGGCTTAGTCTGTCTTAACTCTCCTTTAAAACAGGTATCCTTCATCCTCACCTCAGTCCTCCTGCCCCCTCTCTCAAACTGAGAGTTATGTTCCCTACAGCCTCAAGCAATATCTCCCTCCTTCAAGCAAGAATTCCCCTTAACCCTGTCTCTGAAGCTGGGGTTATATCTCAGGCTTCCAATCTTAGACTAATTTTTCCTTCTTCAAGCAGGAACTCCCCCACCCTCCAGCACTCTTCCTGGAGCTGGGGTTTAAAGGAGAAGGTAAAACATTAAAATAAAAAAAGACAAGTAGAAATGGTCAGCAATGAGACCTAAGGCCTAGTGAACCAAACCAAAACAGTAGGCCTGAGATGGATAACTAGCTAACTTGACAGGAGTCAAGCTAAGGCAGTCTGACCTCACAGAAATTGTCAAGAAGTAAACTGCAGCTGTAGTAAGAGTTGAAAATTACCTTGAAGGTGTCTAGTTGGACTTGTGCCAAGGAGATAGGAAGAGATGCTGTGAATTATCTTTGAACTCTCCAGCGACAGCTTGATGGATGGAGATGTTCAATGATGCATGGACCTATCAAATTAATGGGCGACATCAAAAAAAGGAGTATGTGGACCAAGCAAGGTAAATTCAGACCCCAAAGAGGGATGACCCAATAGTTCTGAACAGGACATAAAAGAAGGAGCCCGAGAGCCCAGATTGTGTGCAGCCAAGAGGGTGATGGAGAGTCCTCCCACCAGCTGAGCTGTTCTGTTACATTGAGAGCACAAATGCTGCCAGCAGATTTGTCGATATAGGTCACTTGCCATTGTAGTATGTTGCAATAAAGCCTAGCCTGGCACCTCGATTTCAACAAAGATCCATGTTCATGTTGTTTTCTTCAATCATGAGTGTTACCTCAGTTTACCTCTTGCACACAGGGTACGCCTAGGCTCCAAATCACTGAGCTAAGTCCTCACTATAGATTTGAGTCAAAGGTAACCCAAAGTGTTAACCAAAGGAACACCTCAGCTTAGGACCACCAGGCTAACACAGTCCCTGCTAAAGGTCCAAGCCAGGCTCTAGATCACTGTGCTAACAAAATACCCACTTAAAGATCTGAGCTAGGGATAATCCTGACGGAACATGAATACGGAGACATACGCACGCAGCCAAACAGACATCCATGCCAGACACAGAACAACACAGATAAAATACCTCTAGCCCTGGCATACCATAGGGTTGTGATTAAATCAGCTTTTTGCCACTTCCTTTCAGTTGAAACCATTGCCAATTAACATTCCAGTCCGGAGGGCTCAGTAAGCCAACCTTCTCCTGTCAGCATCTACACTGCTTTGAGGAAGGAGGCAACCTTTTTAGTGTTCTGCTTCTCCCACCTCCTTCCCAGTTGTTTGAACATTTTTCCACCCTCTCTGCAAGACACTACCTCCAGGCTAGAACTCCACTAACAGGGTTTCTTCTCCAAGCACTATTCATTCCCCAGGCTATCCCTATCTTCTTTAGATCTCTATATAGCTTCCTATTGGACTTTTCAAACCCTTAAAGGGCCTTAAAAGCCTTGTGGGCAAACCAGAAGGCACTACTGCCCTTGATGGCAGACTATACCCTCACAATTCCTCTTTGGCATTATATTATATAAAAAATTATAAGACCAATTCCAAAGGGGTAGCAATATCAGTCTAGTCCAGCAAAACAAAGAGTCCTGTGGCACATTTAAAGAGTAAAAAAATTATTTATCACATGAGCTTTCATGGAAGAAATCCCACTTCGTCAGACACTCGAAGTTGGAGAACTTACAGAATGGGAAGAAAAATAAATGCAGGGAAGTGTAAGTCATAGGATCAGATCAGACAACAAATAAATAGATTTGTTAGTCTTTAAAAGTGCCACAAGACTCCTTGTTTGTTTTTTATGAGACCAATGTCTCTGTGGACTGAAAGTGGAGACAGCTTTCAACCTGTTTCAATGAACCTATGTAACATTGATTTTAAACTATCAGTGTGGGTTTGGCAAGAGCATCTCCAATGTGAAATTTTAGATGTGGAGTGGAACTGAGTGAAAAGGAGTGAAAATTATTCACAAAACACCTTTACAATATCCCAAGTCCCAATTCAATCCAACAGTCCAACACTGTTCATACACCTTTTTATTCAATTCTTTCTGAACATTGGTGCAACCATTTTTTGTATTTGCATTCTTATTTAATTGGAGGAATACAAACACTAGATCATCAACATATGAGAATAAGTCTATTTATATTCAGATACCTCTAGTCAAGATAGAAGTGTTAGCCCAGCCAGCCATTAAAACTTACTTAATTTATCTAAAAATGAGAATGAGTCAGGAAGAGACTCCATGAATATTTTAAACAAATGAGTTTTCTCAACCAGCAGCAGTATGAGATGAGGAGAATATGAGGAGAGAGAGAAGAATACTCAAGCCACAGACAATGGACATGTTCTAACTTTAGAATTTGGAGCAAAGTGTCTGCAGTGTGGCCATATACTGAAATTGAGGGATCATCCCGAAAGACAATTGTGCTATAGAATCACCTTTCCGCAGAGCACAAGGCTATTGTAGTGTCCTATATATCTGCTTCTTTCTCCAAGGATTTCCCAACCAACCTCCTTCCTGAAATATTTAGCATCAAAATGAGGTCTTGCAGTTCAGGCACTGGGCTGAGAATCAAAACATTTGGATGGTTTTCCCAGCTCTGACAAAAACATCCCATATAACCTTTGGGTAATCACTCACTTTGTTTGTGCCTCAATTCCCACTTGTAAAATGGAGATATTTCCCCCTACTTCTCATGAGAGTTGAGGCTCAATTCAGAAAACAACAATAAATAAATATTTCTTCAGATATGCCTCTTATTTAAAAAGGTGAAGTCATCCAATCCAAAAACAGTAACCATACCATGTGATTAGTCATGTAAATTACATGCAGTATTGCCAAGCCCAACCTTTCAAAAATCCTGAGTCAGGCGCCAACAAATCATGAGATTGGCTTTAAAATAAAAAATGATAAAGTGGGGGGTTCTTTTTATTAGCCACGTGGTTTCTGAGCTTCTAGAGTACACACAACTCACATTTTCAAGTTTTTCTCCATGGATGTTAGAAACATACTTTTAAAAAAAATAAAAGCTGAGATTCTCATCTAATCACTTGCTTCCACGACCTGGGGCTATATAAAAAGCACCAAATATTGTGACACACACAATAATATTATAAGAGATGGGAACATATAGCGTATGTCATATAGGGTAGCTCATATTGGGTATGTCTACACTTGCAATTTAGGTCGACTTAAGGAGGCTTCAGTCGACCTACACAAAGCTGTGTCCACACTGGGCTTTTATTAAGTTGTCTTAATCACTTCCTTAAGTCGACTTAATAAGAGCTTAAGTCAACTTAATAACGTCTCCTCTTTAGGTCGACTTAAGCCTTAAGTCGACTTCTTAAGTCAACTTAAAGGCAGTGTGGACAGGGAATAGTGCTAATTCGACCTTCTTAAGTCAACTTAAAGCCAGTGTGGACATCTATGTCTACTCTTAAGTTGACTTAACAAGGTCGACTTTAAGTCGACTTAAGTCAACTTAATGTGTAGACGCTCTTAAATCGACTTAAGAAGGTTGACTTTAAGTCGACTTAAAGTCAACCTTGTTAAGTCAACTTAACTTTACAAGTGTAGACATACCCATAGTGACTTCAATCTAGACAGCTGGCTTACCTCTCATAGCTGAAATGTATTTGTAATGAATTTATTAACAACCACCATGGTCTTTTCACAGATAAGACAGATTGTTTAAACAAAACAACAATGAGCTCTCATTGCTGGGAAAAAAGAAGGAATATTTAGTAATATTTCATATTCTGTAACAGTGATGTGGAAGCTAAAGTAACTAAAGCCAAGGCTGCAGTATTTAGCAGATCATTTTAAATGTTCATCTACAGTAATATAAATACGAAAGTAATTTTGTTGTTAGAAAAAGAGAGACATTGGATAAAGAAAGCCATAGGTCGACCTCTCTAGCCTGAAAACTGGCTTCTCAACATGTAAATGTTAAGATTTTTTAGAAACTAGATAATCACTATACTGTAGACTTAAGTCACTTGTGACCCCAGAGTTCTCCATCTTGTGATCTTCTGGTTGAAAATGTGAGGTCTGCTGTAATGTCTTCTTATTCAATCACACATCTCTAAGTATTGCCATTGAAATGACATATGAATGTAACACTGCCCAGATACCTCTAACCTGTAATTAGTTCTGTTAGAAGGAAAAGAAGAAGGAGAAAAGTATCAGGTCCACCCAGGAGCAGGAAGGGTGCATGGTGCCTTTAAACACAATTCTTGTTCCCCTTGTACATCCAACCTTGCGGGAAGTAGCCACAACCCACCTCCTTGGACACCGTACAAGTAAGCCCCGAAAACAGAATTTACAAGACATATATACTTTCTCACATGCTAAATACAATATTTATAATGCAACAGGTGCATGCATAATACAACAGGTTACATCAAGCCTAAATCTCTACATGGTTTCACTATACTTAATATGCAGGTTACATGATTAGATTATACTAAATATACAGCATATAATCAGCCCACCTCTATTGGGGATGTTTACAGCTTATTTGGGTACCAAATAATTGTTCTGACCAATGAAATGTTCTGAACTCTCTTGCCCTCTTTGGTATGTTGCTTACATCAACTGTTTACCAGAGTAGAGTTAATGGCTTTCTAATAGGGCCATCACAGTACCATTTAACCATGAATCGTTTCCATTCCACTTTCCTTTTATTATCTGTATATTGGTGCTTTCCATCAAAGCTGTTCACAGTGTCACAGCTTCAATAACAGGTTTGACCTCTTGACTCCTTGATTCCTAAATCCAGGTGGCCAGCTGCTCAGATATTATAAAACATAAATTCCCTGCAAGTTCCCACTGCAGTTTCCATTCATCTAGTTTAGTTCTTGAACCTTTTACTTATAAAGCATTTGTTGCCCTGCTCTGGACATATTCTAATATCTAATAAGGTTACTTTGTAATATTGAATTCCATCTGACATTTGCTCTGCTACCTTGGTTTATCCAAATCTTCCTACATGTGCTTTTCTCTGCAATGCAGCACCTACTGTTCTTCCTATCTTCATATATCAATACATTTTAATACTATGTAGTTTTTTCCTATTATGAAGTCATTTAAATAAATCTTAATGGGGCTGGTTGCAACACTACTCAGTCATTACTTTTCTCCAAGTCAACTTGTTTCCATTTATTACTAATGTTTACATTCTTCAACTCAGCCAATTTTCTAGCCATGTTACTGTTCAGTCCTGGGTTACAACCAACAGTACTTCAATCTGCTTATTAGTTTTTTTCTGTTGGTCTTTGTCAAAAGTCACTAAAATTCATGTAAAATCCAGACATTATCTTGTCTTTTTAAAAATTCTTTATGATCAACTGAAATAATTCTGTCAGATTTCCCTGATGAGGTACATAAGTTTGAGAACTATTGCTCAACCTCACATAGGAGGTTTAAATTTCATGTCAATTCAAGCACTTGTGTGTCTTGAACTGATATACTAACTTTAAACTAGCATGCCAGTACAAGAATCTTGCATTCTGTAGGCTATAATGAAGTGTTTGAGAACTTTAGGGCTTGCCATATTTTAAGATGCCAGCATATAAGAAAGATTACTTGATCTGTAGGCCAAATCCATGTGTAGCCACACATTGTTACCTCTTGACTCAAACAGTTAGCCAATATTTAGTGTCTTGCCAGGTTGTTAGAAGGAGAAATTATTTTGAACTGGTGAGCCACAGGAGCCAGCGCTAATCAGGAAACATGTGCATGGGATTTGGGACTCCTAGAACTTCCAGACTCTTGATGTCCCCATTGCTCACCAGGAAAGCTGGCGAGTTCCCCCGCATCCTGGTAGGTGGATTTCTGAGGAGCAAGATGGAAGGAAACTGGGCAGGTCTCAAAAGCAGGGTCTGAGAAGCCCACCTTTCCATCAGAATTTTATCAAAATCACCACATTCCAGTGGAACATTTCAATTTTGACAAAACAGCATTTTCCAATGGAAAAACATACTCAGAAATTTCTGACCAGCTCTCTGGCTAGCACATCCATCAATCCTAACCAGTACTGACACCAAGGGAAACAATTAATACCTTACTGCATAACAATATTATAATCCTAGGGATTTTTCCCTAAAATATTTGAAAATATATTGCCATTGTTTTCTTTGGGCATATAGGTACACGCTCAGATTTAATCATGTATGCAAAACATGTAAGTCCCATGTGCTTAAATGCTTAAGTCTTTTGCTGAATAGGGGCATGATCTGTAAGTGTGATTGCTGAATAAATAATTTTTAAGAAGGTTCCATAATGAAACTATTTCAGATTTTCCAGGGACAATGTCTGGTATATAATATACCTCCAAGGCAAGGTACTTTCCTTGGAAAATAAATTATGTTGTTCATGCATTATCGTATTTCCTGTAGCAAAGATTTTGCTTCCTGGCTCTGGAAGCAGACAAGTCCTCATGGCCAGCTCTTAACTCCTTGTGGAATCTTGGCAGCAGAATGTACTGGCTTCATTACAATATTCTATCGTATGGAGCACTCCTAGGGCATATGAGAATGTTTTATGAGGCTTTTAGGACTAAGGAACTGACTGTATATGCTGAATGGCTGGTACAAGAAAGACACATCCTACCGTACTGACTTGCAAATGGTACATTTCTTGACTACTAGACCAAAATTAATAAAGGTACAGTTTCCCTTTCCAAAAAGGTGTTGAACTTTGCTGGAAGCTCAAATCATTGAACCAGCTAGTTGGACACGACATGAAGGTACCAGTGAGTTGATATTGGGCATGGTGTGAATGAGCAATGCAGGTATGCCAGTAATAATTCAGTTACCACAGACATTAGAATGGCTTTTGCAAGACTATAATGGTGATACTCTAAAGTGTGTGGAGTGGCGTTGTATTTTCCAATATTCCCTTTCAGGATCTTAAGCACAAGCTTTTAATATTATTCCTGCTTCCACTAAGGTCAGTGGGAATAGGAGTGGGTCCTGTATGTGGAAATTGTTATGGTCAAGGTCAATTAGAATGACTGGGGAAAGATATAGGTATAAGAAGAACATAAATGTATGAATTTTGAGAAATGTAGACTTACTTAATTATGTCTAATAAGCTTTACTTCCCTTTTTATTAACCATAGATCCTGTTAAACTAACTTGATATCTTTTTGGATGTCATTAGAAGTTTGGTTAATAAAGGTAATAATTTAATATAATGTACTAAGACTTTGTCAAAAAATCTAACAGTATGTTAGGAATTATTAGGAAAGAGATAGATAATAAAACAGAAAATATGTTACTGCCTTTTTATAAATCCATGGTATGACCACATCTTGAATATTGCATGCAGATCTAGTCACCCCATCTTAAAAAAGATATATCAGAATTGGAAAACGTACAGAAAAAGGTAACAAAAATGATTAGCGGTATGGAAAAGCTTCTGTATGTGGAAAGATTAGTAAGACTGGCACTTTTCAGCTTGGAAAAGTGATGATTAAGGAGGGGAATATGATAGAAGTCTATAAAATCATGACTGGTGTGGAGAAAGTAAGTAAGGAACTGTTATTTACTCCTTATAATAGAAGAACTAAGGGTCACTAAATAAAATTAATAGGCAGCAGGTTTAAAACAAACAAAAGGAAATATTTCTTCACACAAAGTATAGTCGATCTGTGGAACTTCTTGCAAGGGATGTTGTGAAGGCCAAGACTATAATAGTGTTCAAAAAGAACTAGATAATGTTAGAAGAAAAGAAGGATCAGGTCCACTCAGGAACAGAATGGGTAGATGGTGTCTTTAATCCAACTTTTTGTTCCGCCTTATACATCCAACCTAGCAAGGAGTAGCCACATCCCTGGACCCACATAAGTAAGCAAAGAATACCAGGTTCACAAGATATATATACCTTTCTAACATGCTCAGTATAATATACATAATGCAACAGGTGCATGCGTAATACAACAGGTTGCATCATGCCTAAATCTCTAGAAGGTTTCACTATTCTTAATACACACTTTACATGATTAAATTATATTTAATATAAAGCATATAATCAGCCTGCCCTGATTTGTTGTTTATGAGTTATTTGGTTACCAAATACAGTTCTGACCAGTGCAATGTACAAGGCTCTTTTGCCCTTTCTGATACGTTGCCTATTTCATCCTGGTTACCAGAGCAAGGCCTTTCTTATTAATGGCTTTTTGGTAGAGTCATCACAATAAACTGTTCTCACTTAACAGTAACTGCTTCCACTTAACTTTCCTTTGTTCACTGTATATAGTGCTTTCCAGTTTACATCTGAGTGTCTCAGCTTGGAATATTAAGTTTGATTTCTAATAAATCCATTGGCCAGCTACCCAGTTAATATAAAAACATAAATTCCCTACAGATAAGTTCATTGAGGACAGGTCCATTGCCAGATGGGCAGGGATTGCTGCGAGCCAGAGGCTTGGAATAGCCGACAGGATGGATCATTTGACAATTACCTGTTCTGTTCATTCCCTCTGAAGCACCTGGCATTGGCCACTGTCAGAAGACAGGATACTGGGTTAAACAGACCTTTGCATTGACCCATTATGCCCGTTTTATGGGTTGGCCAGTATTGGTGACTGGCAGCAGAAGGGAGCTATGAACAGTGCACACTGCTAATTACCCTGCAAGCAGTTGAGCTATTGCACACATTGTGTTCCAGCAGGATCACTGCATTACCCCCATTGCAGTCCTTTGCCTTCCAGTCATATTCTACCCTAAGGGTTTGTTTTTGTTGGCAAGCCTGTGGTTTAAAGTAAGTGCCTGTGATTGCTGCAGGACTCACCAGAAGAGCAATGTTTTATTCAGTCAGTATGACAGCTTTCTGCAGCCATTTTTGATAGATTTTCAACTAGCACTCTGGCCTGCATCTCCACAAGGCTCACACTGACTAACTCTTTCAGTTTTTAAATTCATCTCCATGTTTTGCTTGTCCCCTTACCTATTAAAGTACTTGCCAACTCAGAAAAACACCAGGCTAATTAGAAACGGGGTTCAAAAAAGAACTGGAAGATAGGTCCATCATTGTCTTTTAGCCAGGATAGTTAGGGATCGCTGTTTGCCAGAGGCTGGGAATAGCCGAGGGGACAGATCACTTGATGATTGCTTGTTCTGCTCTTCTTCTTGTTCCGACCTTGGCCACTGTCAGCAGACAGGATGTTGAGTTAGATGGACCTGACCCAATATGGCTATTTTAATGTTCTCAAATATCTGTGTATTTTTTAACTCTCTAGATTGATCACAAATGGATTTCTGTGAAAAGTCACTGAGATGCATTGGTTAATATGATTGGACAGATAAGTCACATGGTCCAGTTTCAGTTCTCTGATTCAATGAGGCACAAGTTTTATACAAGTTCTATATGTCTTTCACTATAAACCAAGGATATTGTAAAATTTTATGCAACTGAAACCAATAAATGTATAGGTGTCTTCCTCGAGATTCTACAGTAGGAATTATTGCACTACAGTTTCATCCTTTAACAACCCTTTTTGTACTTTTTGTAACATACAAAGCCAAACTAGTGAGTACTTCCATATGGACAGCAAAGTTCCTTCTCATCATCAGCTAATGAAGTACTATTCTTAATCAAAGACTAAAGCCATTACTAGATTCATGATGTATTAATGATAGACTTATGCTAATTTTTGAAGGTCTTGTATTAAAAGTTTAGACAATTACCATTCATGCCTTATTTGGGGTGAGTCTATTGACACAGGCTCAATAGAAAATATCCATCCTAATTAGTCTTCATAAACAGATACTGAATATCTTGCTTCCAACCATCATCTATTTTATTCACATAGGAAACTTGCATCAGTATGTTCATGTGGGAAAAGTGGCATAATATGTTCATGTTTATTTGACTAAAATACATTTAATGTAATTGACAATAACTCTTTTTTAAAGTACCAGTTTGGAACCCATTCAGCACTTTACCCTAAAATTATTATTTGTTAATGCTACTGCTCTTTTTAGACATTCTATATAACAGTTCATAATGAAAGCACTTTTCAAACAGAACAGCCCACTGACAGATACAAGAGCTATTACTAATTTTACATAGGGCATTTGTAATTTTTAATTCGAAATTGAGGCAAGAGGTTAAGTGACTTGTTCAAGGACACAGAAGAAATCAGTGGCAGAGCCAATTTTAGAAATAAAAAATTCTGGATTCCTAGTCCTGTGTTACTAGATAATTAACTCCATTTCAAATTTTGAGTAATTTTAAAGACATTTCTATGATATTTAGGTCTTGGAAGGCAGAGGATTGAATTTAGGTATGAGATAGCTAAAGAAGCTGGCTACAAAACCAGTAGCAAAATCCCACTACACGATGGTATTCTGATCACTCTGTTCAGCATGTGTGACAGGCTGCTCCCCAAATCCAGTCTGGTGTGCTGCTATGATCACTTGAACCCCACTCCTGAACCCCAATTCACCCCGCTCTGCTGGGTGACCACTCACTACTGAGTCAGTCCACACCAGCCACCAGCGTGTAATTGGTCCCAGTCAGTGGGTGTAAATCCACTAGCCACACAGGCGTTGGTCCCCAAGCGAGCACACCCAGCCCCAGACTCTACCCTGGGAGCCACTGCCTTACAGGGATTGGGACCCACTCCCAATCACCTTAGTCTCAAATCCGTCCACTTAACAAAGAAGTGGATTGTGCCCAGTCTTCCACATCCACACCCTCTAAAGACCACACAGCTTTAGGTAAAACAAATACTAGTTTATTGATCAGAGTCTGATTTCAAGTGAGAACATGGCCAATCAAGGCAGAATCATATTATAAATGAGTCAGGAGTGACCACTATCAAATAAAAAGTATAAACCGCATACTACTCTAACATCTCTACCTAAACTGACCTCAGAGTCCAAGATTATCCTCATGGTGTTCGGCTGTTTGATGTTTTACAGCCATTCTCTGCCTGTTTTCAGGCAGGGCCCCGATCTTGCTTGAAGTTGGCTGCAAGATGGTGTCTTCTCAGGCCGAAAGCCTGCAGCTTCTCCCCCACTCACTGTCTCTGTGTCTTTGTTTTTACAAACTGCTGACCGCCCCTCCCCTCACTGTCCTGTTGTGAGATTCTCTTCACTTCTACCTGAGCCAGGGAGGGTATTAGCATTCCCTTTGACATGTAAATTTCCAGCCACTGTGCTAGAGAGAGTCCTGAGAGTCTGAACCCTGTATCATGCTTCACATCTGTACATACATGTTGCTGTAGGAAACATGGCCCCATGGCAACTACGTGGAACCCGTTCTGAGCATTCACAACGGAACCTGGTATAGCGTAATTGGCATCAAATCCCACAATTACACTGCAAAACTGAACAGAAAGATTATACAGTCATGCCCGAGGGCTGCACGGATGTGCGTCCCGTCACAGCATGCACTAGACCATCTGGATTTGAAAACTGTGAGATCTGTTTTTATACCTTATTTGACCTGTACTTTGCAAAGAAAAGCAAATTTTGATCTGATTTTTTTAGTTCTGACTTCAGACAACAAGAGATTTCAAAGGCCCTATGACTAACTGAAAGGTCCCACTAAAATGTCTCCCCTCTTAGTGTTATACCTCCTGGCGATGTGATTACTAACAATTAAATGGCTCAGCAGGAACTATACAAATACAATGCTTTCCATATATGGAGAATCAAACACTGCATCTGGTTTCTTTGCTTGTCTGTGTTGTTAGTCTTTGAAGTTATTAACCACTGACTCATACTCTTTTTGTTATGGTTTGCCTGATGTCTTTATATTATCTGTCATCACTAGGGCTAAAATTTGTGTGCTGAAATTTCAGCCTTTTGACCTTCATATTTTATATGAGTTTATTTTTTATATATTATATTTTCTATATTAGATATATATATATAAATATTTATATATATTTTGATATTGAATGTGTCATTTTGACACATCCAATTATCATGTAGAACTGTCTTGTTCCAAAACACACATGCAATAATGCCAGGGAAACTGAATTTTGCTTTGGTTTCATGACTCTAAAGAAAGGAAAGAGTGAAAGCAGCAAAATAAAGACATTAGACTTCAAAAAGAAGCAGACTTTAACCAATTCAAAGAACTAGTTGGTAAGGTGCCTCTCATGGGGTGTTTACTCCACACCAAAGAGGAAGGATTTAACAGCAGTGTAAGGAGGCTGCACAGGAACCAGCCAACTGGAGGGAGGCTACATGGAGCAACTAATCAGGGTGCAGCAGGCTCACATAAAATGGAGCTGCAGGGCAGAGCAGGATCACAGGGGAGAGAGAGTGAGGACCCTCTCCATGAGAAGTGGCAATAATAGGAAGTACCTTGGACAGAGGAGCTCCTTGCAGGGACCAGGAAAAGCAAAGGATGCTCCTGGCTGGCTGCTGGGACTGGCTGGCTGAAAGCCCAGAGAAGAGGGTGAAGAACATGATGGGACCTTTGAAAAAAAAAAAGGCATTTTGCCAAGCATAATTTATAGACCAGTCAACCTAACTTCAGTACCTGAAAACATACTGGAAAACAATCAACTGGAGAATAATAGAGTTAAAAGATATAGACAGCATGGATTTGTCAAGAACAAATCATGTCAGATCAACCGAATTTCCTTCTTTGACAGGGTTACTGGCCTCATGGATAGTGGGAGGGAATAGACATGACATGTCTTGATTTTAGTAAGGCTTTTGTGACAAAGTGCATTCACCACTCTGGCACCTCCTGCTGGCCATCAGAAGGATTAGCTTTGCTCACCATTGCACCCATTGCTGGTGGCACCTCACTGCCATCAATTCTTCTCTGGGACCCATGTCACTCCCAGGTCTGCAGTGGTCTTTTCAGTGACACAGCCCTCAGACTGTGCCACACTCTATTTCTCCCCCTCTTCTTGTGGATCTGCAGTCTGCTGTGTAGCCCCTAGCCTCAGTGGCTAGGGCAGTCAATTGTCCAGCCATTTTCCCTCTGTCAAGAGGAAAAGGAGGGACCCAGGCCCACGCCCTATTCTGTATCCCGACCAAGGGACCTTGTAGGTGGTAGCCCCTTGCTATATCCCCTCCAATTCCTCTGTACTTTTCCAAGGGCCTCTTCACTGTGACACCAGCACCCTCATCACCCTTGTCTTGGCCTCAGCCTGCACATCTCCGCCACCAGTCAAGAGCTGTCTTTAGCTCCCCTGGTCCCTGCCTGCAGCTCTAATCCACCCTGGGGAGTAGCTCCAATCCTCCCTCTTCAAGCTCCAGGGAGCATCTGCTTTGACCTACAACTACTCTTAGGCTTGCCTGGCCCTGACTGTTTACAATTCCCTTCCTATTGGCTGCTTTCTATGCAGCCTCTCCAGGGCTCTATTAATCCCTTAGGCTATGTCTATACTTGTAAATGTCAATCGACTTTAGCTAAGTTGACTTAGCATGTCCACACCTAAATTTAAAGTCAACTTAGGGGGGAACTTACAAAATCGACCCAGTGCATCCACACTGGATGCCTAGGTCAACTTCTAGAGGCTAGGTGGATCTGGGACAGGTCCACGGTGGCGGGGGGGGCACCCTTTGCCAAGTGCCAGGGGGCTCAGCCTTTGCCCCATTGCATCTGGGTACAATGGGGCAAAGGGGGACAGGGACCCTGGCAGGGCATAGGGGCAGGGTGGGCAGGGCTCTGCCCTGCCCTTTGGGGGGGCATGCCAGGCTCTTCCTGTGCCAGCCCCCCTGGCAGGGAGAGCAGTGGGGAAGCCCTGGAGTCCCTTAAGTCGACTGGCCACGTCTATACTGGCTTAAGTCGACTTTAGAAAGTTGACTTAAGCAGAAAGTCGACTTAAAACTAGGTTTAAGAAAGTCGACTTAATTTTTCCTTAAGTCGACTTAAGGAAAGTGTAGTGTCGACGCAGAGTAAATTAAGTCGACTTAAGCATGCTTAGGTCGACTTGATTTACAAGTGTAGACGCACCCTCAGTAATTTCATGGGGTAGCAGAGAACCCCTTTGCTGCTGCCTTTTGTTGCCTTTCACTACAAGACTGCCCCTACACCGGGTCTAGGATTAGCCCCTAGACTTGCTATTCAGTGACTTCATCTCTAGTAGTCACTGAGCAGTAATAAGGACTCTCAATTGAGTACAATCACCTCCATCTTTAAACAGTATAGAGTGGCAAGTCAAATGGTATTCAGGACTCTTTAGGCAGAGTCCACAGCTTCAAGTAGGAATACCTGTCCATGCACCTTCTCATATTCAGTGGGTTTTGGCATCTCTACTCCTGCTTAGCAAGGGAAGTTCAGTTTAGGGTGGCCTCCTCATACAAGACAGGCTAAGTACAGTTCTTCTGCCCTTAACTCAGATACTAAGGATAACAAGTTTTCATTGCCCCTGCATTCAATACTAAAGTTATTTGTAACCCAAAAACAAACCAAAATTGATCACTCAGGCAAAGCTGAACACCTAGAAAGAGTAGGTGTCTACATGCTAGAACTGTCTATTCCTGAAGTTTTTCTCCCAGTGCCTCACTAGATGTCAGGGGAGAACTCATTCAGACCTGGCTTACATAGGACATGAACAGAAATTATTCCACTGTACGTAGCACTGGAGTAGACTTTTTCTGGACCTTGCAGACTTTACGTGGAGTAAAGTTTACCCAGTTCTGGGTGCCATCTTTCAGGAAAGATGTGGACAAATTGGAGAGAGTCCAGAAGAAACCAATAAAAATGATAAAAGGTTTTGAAAACTTGACATCTGAGGAAAGGTTAAAAAATACTGGACAAGTTTAGTCCTCAAAAATGAAGACTGAGAGGGGAACTGATAAGTGTCTTTAAATAATCTAAGGACTGTTATAGATAGTAACATTAATACGGTTCCTCATGTCCTCTAAAGGTAAGACAAAAAATAATGGGCTTCATCTTCAGAAAGAGAGTTTTAGGTTAGATATCAGAAAAAACTTTCTATCTATAAGGGTAATTAAACTCTGAAATAGGCTTCTAAGGGACTGGGTGGCTATGTCTACACTTGGAAATTTAAGTCGACTTTAGCTAAATCGACTTAGTGAGTCTACACTTAAATTTTAAGTCGACTTTGGGGGAAACTTACAAAGTCGATCTAGACCATCCACACTGGACGGTCTAGGTCGACTTCTAGGAGCTAGGGGATCTAGGACAGGTCCACGAGGACAGTGGGGGCACCCCTTGCCCAGTGCCAGGGGGCTCAGCCTTTGCCCCATTGTACATAAGTTAAATCGACTTAATTTACAAGTGTAGACGCACCCAGAGGTATTAGAAACCCCATCATTGGAGGTTTCAAGAACAGGTTGAATTTGCTTGCATCAGGGATGGTCTAGGTTTATAAGGGGTTTCAACTTGATGAACTCTTGATGTCTCTTCATTTCTATGATCCCAATTGTCAATGAATTGGGTCATGAATGTCTGTTTCTCCAGTTTGCATACACGATTACACATGACATTGTGGATATACTTTTGCACATGCATTTTGGTGTATATCTTAGGTCTGTATTTTTGAAAATCTTTCCCTGTATAATCCAAGGTAGTGGTATTATTTCATGTGTTCTGAGGGAGGGAGAGAGTGAAGAGAAGATAAGGAGGTGAAGAGCAAGAACAAGCTAGAACAGTCACCCACTTTTAAAATATTTGCTTAAATAGAGTAAATTAAGACTGAAGGTGACAACTGGACAATAAATATTCTATGAAATCAAATGTAAATTGGTGAGTTCACTAGTAGATCATATAGCCATACAAACAATTATTCTTAAAGAAAATAGATATCCAAAACTCTGCATTTTTTTTTAACAATCATGAAACATGAACCGTGTATAAATAATACATCCTAAAAACTTTGAAAGTCTCTAAGAAAGGGAGGGGGAAAAAACCCCAAAACCCAGAGCTTGGATTCCAGCCCAGTCCACACAGCAGTGAAACAGCTCCCCATCTTGAGCCCCACAAACCCAAGTCAGCTGGCACAAGCCAACCATAGGTTTTTCATTGCTGTGTAAACATGCTTTTAAAGACCTGATTTGAAGGTCAATGTAGTCAATAGAAATCTTTCCAGTGGCATCAATGCAATGCAGAAAAAAAGCCTAAATATCTGTTATCCTTTTACTTCAATGTTTACGTAAAGGTTTCACAGAATAACCAGGAGAAAAGAAACTTAAAAAAAGTTATTTATACTCACATAAATGAGAAAGCACTTTCTAAGGATCATATCCAACTCCCACTGAAGGAATTAGAATTTCCATTCATGTTAATGAGGGTTAGCTAAAGTCATAGGAAAGAGGTTGAGCATGTTCAGGGACATTTGATGGGTACATTTTATATATTTAATTAATTAATTACAAATAGTGTTATTGTACTTCATTGTTATTATCAGGCTATACACTACATGTTCTCTAATCACCATCATTCTTTGTAAAGAAGATTGATCTTAAGCATCATGGAACCTAATATTAGATACAGAACTAAGAAAACTCCATGTAAGCCTGAGGTTCATATCCTGGCAGTGCTGACTCAGCTATAAGCTTTCTAAGGCCTTGTACACACGATCAGATTATCGCGCATTAAAGCTCATTACCGCGCGATAGCAACAACGGCGTACACACGTGCAACAGGGCTCTTGCGCGTTAAGTGCCTTGTTGTCGCGCAATCCAACAACCACTCCGACGAGAGTGGTAACAGCTGTTGCGGATCATATATTGCGCGTTTGAGCTCGTGTGTACGCTTACCGCGCATTGACTGGAGTCCGGAACTGTCCCAGCATTCCCAAGTCGTCCTCTCTGGTCTCCCCCCCCACCCGCTCTGTGGCCGTGACGAAACTGTCCCCGCCCTGCCCCGAACTTATTCCCGGGATTTTCAAATTTCAAGTCTCTTTCACTTCCTGCTCTCTTCCTCGTGGAGTGTGTTTGTGCTCCGATCATCAGTAGCAATGGCGGCCCGCCGTGGAAGACGCGCACCCCTTTGGAGCACGGCAGAGGTGCTGGACCTGATCAGCATCTGGGGAGAGTCCGCCGTGCAGGCGCAGCTACGCGGCAGCAGGAGGAATTATGACACATTTGGCATAATTTCTCGGGCCATGTCAGAGAGAGGGCATGATAGAGACACAGTGCAGTGCAGATCAAAGGTGAAGGAGCTCAGAATTACCTATCACCGAGCGAAGGAGGGAAACCGCCGTTCTGGATCAGCGCCTGCAACATGCAGGTACTATAAGGAAATAGAAGCCATCCTCAGCGGGGACCCCACAACCACTGCCAAAAGTCCCGTGGACACTTCAGCCCCTCCTCGTCCGGTGATTGCCAGAGCCGAGCAGGATGAGGACGTTGTTGAGGAGGAGGAGGAGGAGGAGATGGAGGATGACACGGAGGAAAGCGCAACCGCGTGTAGCCAGGAGCTCTTCAGCAGCCCCGCTGAGACGTCCACCCAAGGCTTGAACTGCAGCTTGTTCTCTGAGGCGGCAGAGGGGGGTTCAGGTAAGTTTCTCCTTCATTCAGCTCTGCTCCTGCTAAAATATCATTGTCTGGGGTGGGGGTGCTTGCGGGTCCCCGCAGTGCACGCTATTTACTCTGCATTCATTAGCAGGGCATCAATACAAGCAGTGATTGTAAAATAATCATCTGCATTTAGGTCAGAAAAGGTTTCCTCGATGTACCTCCAGAGCCTAATACTCAGGTTAGATGGGAGAGCGTTTGTGTCTGCGCTCCCAAAGATGGACACTCTGCCTCTCCAGCTGCAAAGCACAGCCCTGGGAACCATGGCAGCACACAGTGCAGCAGCATACGGTCCCGGCCTGCTACCGGCAGCATGTAGGAGATGTATTCTAGATGGAAGGGGCACTCTGAGGAGAGGGATATTGGGTTCCATCTGTGTGCCCTCTTCCGATTCTTAGCCCCCGGTAAGCCGTCTATTAGAATGTACCTTGTCTGCTTCAGCGCAGCGTAGTGTGTTGACCGCCCTGTACCTTCCAGTGGACTGTGCTACTGGAAGGTTACATTGGCTATCTATGCTATGTGTTAACAATGTCTATATTGTTATTTTTGTATTAGAATTGAGCTTCACAAGGCCGGTGTCTACCCCAGCTGACCGAATGAGAAACATTAGGCGGCGTTCTCGAAGAAACAGGGAGGATATGTTTAACGACCTGCTGAAAGCAACACAAGAATCCGCAAGGGAGAATAGAGCCTGGAGAGAGGAATCCCAGCAGAGGAGGCAGAAACACAGGGACGAACTGATAAGCGTCATGAAGGAGCAAACAGAACTGCTAAAGAACATGATAGCTTTGCAGTCCCAGGCGATAAATGTCCGGGCTCCACTCCAGACAGTTCAGCCGTGTATGCCTCCCACACACCGCAGTCCCTCAAAGCATTTCTTTGAAGGCCACCCTCCACCCCGGTACAGGACAACATCCAGCCCCCCCCTCCCCCAAGCTACTTTTACGAGACCCGGAGCTACACCAACCTGTAACCCCACCCCCATCTTTCAGGTTTCAATAAAAACAGTAACAAATACTTTGAAGAATGCATTTATTTATACACATTATTGAAATGATCCTAAGGTGCACCTCATGCGTCATGGAACTGAACTAGGGAAGGGCATCATTGAAATGCTCCCTGAGTGCCTCCCTTATGCGAGCAGCTTCTCCTTGTGCCACCCTAATACTCCTAGTGGCTGGCTGCTCGAATGCTTCCTCGAGGCGCTGTGCCTCCGTAGCCCACGTAGGGGAAAACTTTTCTCCCCTACTTTCACAAATGTTATGGAGGACACAACATGACGCAATCACGGCAGGGATCTGGTCCTCCGCCAAGTCCAGCCTCCCATACAAACAGCGCCAGCGCCCTTTTAAACGGCCGAAGGCACACTCCACAGTCATTCTGCAGCGGCTCAATCGGTAATTGAACCGCTCCTTGCTGCGATCAAGGTTCCCAGTGTAGGGTTTCATGAGCCATGGCATCAGTGGGTATGCTGGGTCTCCGAGGATGACTATGGGCATCTCCACCTCCCCCACTGTTATTTTTTGATCAGGGAAAAAGGTGCCCCCTTGCAGCTTCCGGTACAGACCAGTGTTCCTGAAAATGCGGGCATCATGCACCTTTCCCGACCACCCAGCATTGATGTCCGTGAAACGACCCTTGTGATCCACGAGTGCTTGCAGCACCATGGAGAAGTAGCCCTTCCTGTTTATGTACTCAGTCGCGAGATGGTCTGGAGCCAAAATAGGGATGTGTGTGCCGTCTATGGCTCCCCCGCAGTTAGGGAATCCCATCGCAGCAAAGCCGTCCACAATCTCTCGAACATTGCCCAATGTCACTGTCCTCCGTAGCAGGATGCGATTGATGGCTTGGCACACTTGTGAGAGGGCTAATCCGACGGTGGTCCTCCCGACTCCAAACTGGTTTGCAACGGACCGATAGCAGTCGGGAGTCGCCATCTTCCATACAGCAATCGCAACACGCTTCTCCACAGTTAGGGCTGACCTCATGTTGGTGTCTTTCCGTCGCAGGGCAGGGGCCAACTCTGAGCACAGTTCCAGAAAGGTTGCTTTCCGCATTCGAAAGTTCTGTACCCACTGCTCGTCATCCCACAGCTGCATAACAATGCGATCCCACCACTCGGTGCTCGTCTCTCGCGACCAGAAACGGTGTTGCACCGTGTGCAGATGATCGGTGAAGGAGCTGAGCAACGCGGTGCTGTTGCTCTGCATGGCATCGATCAGCCCCTGCTCCTCGGTGTCCTCATCTGACTCGGAGCTCATTGCGTACTGAGCAACAAGCCGAGATGTATTCAGAATGTTGAAGGCGACAATGGAGATCATAGCAGGATCCATGCTGTCGCTGTTGCGATTGATTGCAAGTGGTGCGTTGCGTCACTGCAATGTTGAAAATAGGCACGAGTTGCTATTGGCAACGAGGAAGACGCTAGGGGAACACAAAGCACCATGGGAAACTGACACTTTACCCATGGCGTTTTGCGTTCCTTTCCTTCATCCCATGATTCATAGCGCCAACTTAGGGGAAAATGGAACGATGGGATAGGTGCCCAGAAGTCATTGCACTCAACCGCGATAATGCGTGTAATTTTGTTGCGTTGCAGGGAGCAACGTGTGTACGCGTTGTCCCGCAATAAAGGTCACGTGAGTTTTGTAGCGCGATTGCCTTGTTGCGCTTTAATCTGATCGTGTGTACATAGCCTAAGATAGAAAAACTCACTTCTGTGCTATTTCCTGTGTACTAGCCTTTGACCAAGACATTAAATGGCTCAGTCTAGTCTACTCTACTCCACGTGGAGATTAAAGATGCCATGGCATTTACTTTAAGACTAGGGTTTTGTTATAGTGTATTTCCTTCTACCCCCTATGATGTAGTTTTGTGCTATGTGACAGATTACTTCCAAAGGTGAGTGCAGTTCAGTAGATGTATTTCTACACACACACATATTTCGTTCATGTATAGTGCATATTAGTAGAAAACATGTAACTAGTAAACATTGCTGTCAATCACCTTCAAGCATTAAAAAACTATCAAAATTGTCAGATAAATTAACCTAAACTACTCTGATACCAACATTAATAGCTAAATACACATAAACAGACCTTAAAATGAAACCTCTTCAGCTGGAAAATATTAGTTTCCACATAATCTTTGATTTGAAAGCAATCTTTTTTTTTCTAATCCTTGCTCTAACTATGGCATGTTAACATTGCACCGTTGTTCCATGTGAGAGCAAGCTGAGTCAATTCCATCTGGATTTGTGCAATCACTTTAAAACCTTCTCTGATATACGACAATACACTAAATCAAGCTTTTACATTTTTAGTGCCCTCAGAGTGGATTATATACAATTTGGCCATCTAACTCTTTCACTACTATGAACAGGAGTAAAAAGTAAAAAAATGAGATATGGAAATGACAGTGAGATTGAGATCTTTCATGAGACTCTGCTTCCCAAGACCTTGCATGGTGATAATTTCCAGAGAGGTAGTCGTGTTAGTCTGTGTACAGCAAAAACAACAAGAGTCCTGTGGCACCTTAAAGACTAACAAATTTCTTCAGACATGAGCTTTTGTGGGCTCCAACCTGCATCTGATGAAATGGATTGGAGCCCACAAAATTTTATGCCCAAAGAAATTTGTTAGTCTTTAAAGTGCCACAGGACTCTTGTTGTCTTCTCAAGACTGAGATTAGAGCCCAGATTGTATGATCAAAATCTATGCGCACAATAGCATTGCTGCCTTGGTATGACAAGGTTTCGTAAAAATTAGTCAACTGTGCAAACAAAAAAAGCATTTAGGTGCTTACTCATTTGCATCTTTAATTAGACAGTTCATATGCACAAGTACCTACCTATGCAGAGAAATGAATTCTGCCCTAGGCAGGTTCCAGAGGGGTAGGTTTGTTAGTCTATTGCAGAAAAATAGAATCCTGTGGCACTTTTAAAGACTAACAGATTTATTTATCCAATATCTGTTAGTCTTTAAAAGTGCCACAGGATTCTTTGGTTTTTTTGCCCTGGGCAGTTTTTCATATGTACATAGCCTGAAATTTTTCAGTTGCTTCTCACAACAGTGCCAAAAGTGCAAGCCCTGCTGATGCTGTTAATAGGTTACATCTAATGTAATGATGCATTAATTTCAAAAATTGAAGAGTTCAGAATAAAAATATGAATGTACAAAGTGGTATCCCAAATATTGGAAACTAGAAGTATTATTATTAGACCCTCTTATGAGTTTCTACTACCATATTTTCTTGTATCATTTAGACTGGAAATATTATATGAAACAATTTTTTTTATGAACTCAGTATTTCTTGCCAAAATCAAGAAAAGGAAGAAACAAAATGGAGAAAAAAACCCAATTTTTTTTCCAAACCTTAGAAAATTTTGATTCAGGTTAATATGGTTCCTCTTTAGGAAGATGATTCAATCCAGTCCATTTATCTTTTTTAATCAAGATAGATTAAAAACAACAATGTCATGATAGAAGGAGATAAGGGTATAGTAAATGGTATAAGATGCTGACTTTGGCATCCCCAGCAGAATCAGGCTATGTCTACACTGGCAAGTTAGTTCAAATTAAGGAGGCTTAATTCGAACTAACTAAAGCCATGGCTACACTAGGCTTTAGTTAGTTCGAATTAAGGGCTTCCTTAATTCCATCTAATATGTTCGAATAGGGCTTTAGAAGTAAGACTTTAATTCGAACTAACTAGTTCGAATTAGCCAATGTGGCCATGTTTATTCGAACTAATTTCTTAGTTCGAACTAACTGGCCATTGAAATGAATGGGGATCGCTAATCCGAACTAAGCAAGTGCCATGAATGGCACTTGCTTAGTTCGAATTAAGTTAATTCGAACTAACTAAAATTACAACAGAGTTCTGTGGCTCTTTTAAAGACTAACAGATTTATTTATAAATCTGTTAGTCTTTAAAAGTGCCACAGGACTCTGTTGTCTTTCTACAATAGACTAACACGGCTACCCCTTTGGAATTTAACTAAAATTAGTTCAAATTAGTTAGTTCGAACTAACTAATTTGAACTAATTTTAGCCATAGAATCATAGAACTGTAGGGTTTATAGGGACCAAAAGTCTAACCTATTCTAACTCCCTCCCAAGATGCAGGTTTGTTGTGTCTAAAGATGGCAGTAGCTGATAGTCATCCTGAAATAAGCCCCATGCCCATATTCAAGAACAGAGCCAATAACTTGTAATAAATGTTGCTTTGCCATAAGCACAATCGAGGGCATGATGCATTTGTTGCTGCTACTGTTAGGTGTCATTGTCAAAGAGTTTTGATTTATTAGCCCTGCCTTCTTTTGTTCTTCCTCTATAAAAGATGATTTTGAAGCCCAGTGTCAGAGACCCTAGATTTACTGTGTGAGTAATGATTTCAGCATAGTCAAATAGACAGTAAATGCAAATGTTCTAAGAATCAAGTAGAAATAAGGAGAGAAACAAGAAGCAGCATCGCTAAGGCAAAACAAGTTAACAGTCAGCAGAGGCTCCATTTGGCCGAGTCTGCTTTGATTGGCACCCCAAATAGTGACGAGTTTCAAAATCTGGACCATCAGAGACCCAATTGCAATGCAGTGTTGGCAGTCCAGTTCACTTCCACATTGAACATGTTTCCATGTAGAGACCTATTAGTGCAATTACTCTTGATTTGAAAAACATGTGCATCTTGGACTACAGATGTGATGCACATGTCTAGGATTCATGTACAGCCCCCCAAAAGCATGTTTCCCATTTTCCTCAAATTCAGCCTACCCCATGTGTCCATTATCTCCTGTGAACTCTTTCTTTGAGATCTACTCAGGAGTTTTAATTCAGTGGCAAAACTTTTTAAAAAAAATAAAACCTTTTGTCCTCAGGGCAAGAGGACATTTTGTTAGTTTGCAAATAGTGCAGGCTGGCAACTGACAGGGTAGTTTAGCTCTGAATTGACAAACTGAATTCAGTGAAGGACTTCCTGAATGCTGCTGGCAAATTGTGAGAAGGGAAAAATAAATAAAAAAATTAAATAGGGCAAGTTTAAGATTTTCCAAGCTGACTAGGGGATTTAGCCCACAGAATTCTCATTGGGTGCGTCTACACTGGTAAATTAAGTCGACTTAAGCTTGGCTTAAGTCGACTTAATTGGCCCTGCGTCTACACTACACTTTGCTTAAGTCGACTTAAGGAAAATAAAGTCGACTTAAGGAAAATCAAGTCGACTTTATTAAACCACCTTTCTACTCGACCTAAGGCTTAATTCGACTTTCTAAAGTCGAATTAAGCCAGTGTAGCCCTGGGGTAGCCCTAAGTCGACTTAAGGCTATCCCAGGACTACACCAATGCCCTCCCTGGTGGGGGGGGCACAGGGGGAGCCTGGCATGCCCCCCAAAGGGCAGGGCATGTGGGCACAGTGTGACACTGTCTGGATTTAGGGAAGCATTTATGATATTATTTTCAATGGGTATCTCATAAACGCTATAATCCATAGGAACTATGTCATGTTTGGTATCAATAGAAAGGCAGTAATTTGCTGGGAATGATTATATACTTTATGTCTAGGAATTCTATTTTGATTAGAAGTTAAGAATTTGAT
>ML685883.1:261931-294241 GCA_007922175.1 Pelusios castaneus
CTTAGTCTCTGTCCACACCAAGCTTTCATTAAGTCGACTTAAGGACTTCCTTAAGTCAACTTAATAACTATCACCATTTAGGTCGACTTAATGGCTAAGTCGATTTCTTAAGTCGACCTAAAACTGGTGTGGATGCCTTAGGTCAACTTAGTTCCCTAAGTCAACCTAGGGCTGGGGACAAGGGAGCTCTCTGGGACAGGGGAGCCACAGCTCCCTTCTCGCTGGGTCTCGCAGATCCCTGGCAGAAGGGAGCCATGCTCCCTTCTTGTAGGGAAGCCTTGGGGTCCTGGAAGAGGGCTCCCTGGGACCTGCACGGGTCCCAGCAAGAAGGCAGCCATGGCTGTCTTGTCCCTGGGACCCACAGGGGTCCTGGGAAGAATCCCAGCAAGAGTCTCAGAGCTTCCTCTTTTAACCTGGAAAGTGACTGCTCACACTCTCTCTGCAGCCCCCTACCACTCCCATTGGGACTCATGTTTAATTAAGTCTGACTGCCCCTCTAGGTGCAGTAGGTAACATAAGTTGCCTTTCTAGCTCACATTACACCATCCAGGGCCTGCGTGGGGCACATATCCTGTCACAGATAATTGCACGTATAAATTAGACTGCCGTTTATCTAAGTGTCTCAAAGCCTTAAATCCATCTGATCAAAATATTATGCCAAACCTTGCAGGAAAGTTTTATATGATATAATGAGAAAATAGAAAATTTATTTAGGCCATATTTTGCATTGGCATACTAATCTGTTATGCCCTTCTGTAAATCCAGCATTAGTTTTCTAATTATAATTCAGATCTTCTCTGAAGGAAAAAGAACGAGTAATTCACTATTCCTCTTTCCTTTTACCCTTCAATGCTCTCACTCTATGAGTGTGAAATTTCATAGAAAAAAGTAATAAAAATTAAGTCTCCTATAAGTTTTCCAACTAATCCTCTAGTACAGTGGGTCAAGTTCTGCTTTTCGTTTCAGAGCTATAAATTCAGAGTAATTCTGCAATGAAGACATAGTGTTTTTGCAATTGTGTAACAGAACAAAAGAATGCATTCACAAGGATGAGATTTACTGCAGTGTGACAAACAGTTATAACAGTATGAGATTCCATATTGATCCATAGAGCTACAATATGGAGGTTATATTTTAGTAGGCCTTTTTGGCCACTGGGCAGACTTTACATACTCAGTATGCTTTTCTTTCTGCTAATCCATTCTTTTCTCATGTCTGTGTTTTAAATCCAGCTCTTCCTGCTTGACTGTTTTTTACTCTTTTTCTCAAGTCTTATCACTTTCTCCTTGTGTTGCTCTCTCTATCTCTCTCATACACACACACTTTATCTCCTTTCCACCTTCCTTAATTTTTTGCCCTTCTATCCTTCCTTGTCTTCAGTGTACTGCTTTCTCCAATCACTTTTCCTTGCTCTTGTTCCAGTTCTGTTTATCTTCTTCTATTTATATAGTGAAGTCAAACTCTCAAAAATCAGAGTAAGAACAGAAATGTGCTGTGAAAAGCAATACAGAAATTGTGTTAACTAGTCTGTTCACACTAGATCTACCAAGCCCAGGCTGAAGCTTGCATCTATAGTTATTATGCCTTGTGCTGTGGTCCCAGAAGCCACATAAGCTAAGTAGTGTGGGCCTAGGTCATCACTTGAATGAAATAGCTCTACAGTTACAAATGTGCTGTGGTAATTCAGTTGGTAACAGACTTCTCTATACACCAGTACTGAACTATCATGAATCACACTAGCTGGTGCTATTTATGCTTACGCACCAAATTAGACAATCGCAATGTAAATTTTCTGCTGCTCTCATAACTGGGGTTTAGTAAAATTGGGGAAAGTTTTCAAATCCTATCATTATTTTATACTATAAACCGTTTGAGGCAAAGGGCTGAGTCTTCCTTTTCACTTGGAACATGCCCCAGCATATTTATTGGCAATATCACTAAACAAATAAATAATACAGATATGGAAATTTCTGTCCAAAAAGAAAGGCAAAGTAGATAGACCTTTGGCATCCTAATTGGGTGGCAGGTGATAAACACTCTTCGTAAGAAAGTTACCAAAGCACAACTCCAGAAGTCTTTGAAACTGCTGAGCAGCAGGCTGAATAGCTAGATCAGGAGGTCTCAGACTTTTCCATAATGCGCATTATATCTTTATTAAAACATAGAGTCTATGTCTACACTAGGAAAAGTTAGTCGACTTTGTTAAGTCAATTTAATAAGATCGACTTTAAGTCAACTTAAAGTTGACCTTATTAAGTCGACTTAACAAAGTGGCATCACTTTAACTCGACCTTATTAAGTTGACTTAACATGTCCACAATAGCATTAAGTCGACTTAAGGGCTAGTCCATGTCCACACTGGCTTTAGTCGACTTAAGGAGTCGACTTAAGGCTTAAGTCGACCTAAAGAGGGGAAGCTATTAAGGCTACTTAAGCTTTCATTAAATCAACTTAAGGAATTTCTTAAGTCAACCTAATGAAAGTCCAGTGTGGACATGGAGTTATTTAGGTTGACTTAAGCATCCTTAAGTATCCTAGTATAGACATAGCCAGAGACTGTAAATATGACAGAAAACTGCCCACCTCCCATTCATGTAACATCCTGTGGTAACTATAGTAGTTATTTGTACGGAAATGCAATGTTAGATAAGAATTTAACACATTTTAGTTGTATTTTATGTGATGCAGCAGCTGGGTGCAGAGATTGCACAGCAAGGATCTCTGGCCAAGAGAATTATCACCTGCATGCTCTGAATCACATTGGACTGGAGAGAGGTGCAAATATTAGTAAAACCGTCCTTTTTCTTCTTTCCTATATCAACATTTCTTGGGATACCAATTAATGAAAAGATGAATGTTTTCAAAATTAGCCATGATACATACTGTAAAATAATCATAGAAATTTATTAAAATTCTCAGTGAGCATTTATTTTCTATCTATATTTAAGATATTGGGTTCTCTTTGTTTGCTTTTGCATTAGCTCTCACTAGTATTATATCAAAACTGGGGACTGGACTCGCTGACCTCCCAGGGTTCCTTCCAGTTTCTATGATTCTATGAACACATGCATTCCTAATTTATGCACATCTGAGTGAATTCCTAATTAGAAAACTTTGTGTTGTGACTTGAATTTTCAGCAATGTGTAGGCTTGCAGTCTACTACAAGTTTCCCGACTGGCTCTTTCCCATTGACAAGATGACTTATATGTTGGCCTGTGAAGAGGTCAAACTTACCAACACATAGAAAATACTGATTTTACACCTCATTTTCATTTTTATTATTTTAAAAAGAGAAAGTAAGAGCCAAATTAATTTCGGTTGACCTGTGTACTGCCTGGGCATACCTTTATATCTGTTATCGTGTTGTATCAATAGAACTATGTTTTAAAAAGCTGACTTTGAGTTACTACTTTGATTCTCTGTTTTGGTAGCTTCACAGCTCAGGCAATCAAATTAAGAGGCTGCTACAAATTTCATGATGGTTTTCTTCAATAACTGCATTATTCAGTCATTTTTATTGCTTTTCCTCCAAGGTGATGTGGCACAGTAGGTCAACTATGGTACACATAGGAACTGTTTTAACTGGATCATGTACAGGAAAAATGAAATAAGGAAAAGATAAAAAGGAGATTTTCAGAGTTCTCGAGAATGTGTGCCTGACAGTTACTTAGAAAGATTCCACCGGATTATTTAGCAAGTCAATTGTTCTTCACAGAGTACACCTAGTAACTGGAGTTTTGGAAGGCTCTCCATATCGAACTATGTCATTTCATTATTATGACTGAGCAGGAACCCATCAAACCCTGTCAAATAGATATCTTCTGCAGCATGCCTGGAAGGTCACCAATTTCAGGCTATTTTAGACCAGGAGGAGCACTTCCAGCATCTCAGGGGCCTCAAAGAGAATGCCCTGCCAGTCACTCTTTTATAATATGAGGGTCAGTCTTGGAAGCTCTGGCAATATGGCACAGAGAGAGAGGTAATCCTTCCAATTGGCCTATTCCAGACTCCTTGGTGCTTTAGAGGTCATAACTAACACCTTAAACTACACCCACAGATCAATGAGCAGCTAGTGTATATCCTAGACAGCTGATGTCATATGATCCCAGAAAAATGGCACTTTCAGTAAGAGAGCTGTTGGGTTCTGCACCAGCTTCTATCTCAAAATGGTTTTAAGTCATAGCTCCATGTAAACTGCACTACAGTAGTCCAAACTTGAGATAGCAAAGGTAACCTAATAGTGGAAAGTCTGTATCTAAAAGGAAAGGGCACAACCTCCTTGCCAGATGCAAAAAATTGACTAAATTATTGTAATGTAATCATCAGAAAACAGCAGGGGTCTAAAATCACCCTTAAGTTATGAACCCTAATAATAACTAATAGATAATTGCCAATAAACAGAAGAAAATAGCTATCTGCACACACTTAACAATATCAGCCTTGAGCGTCCATTTAAATGTATCCTTAAAGGATATAATTATTTAAAAAAATAAAAATAATTATAAAAATGAAATGCCATTTAACAGTGTTCAGCACCACTGCGTATTAATTCAGGGGCAGGCAATGAGGAACATCTTATTACTGATTAGTTGTATACTCTAAAATTAATAGGCTGCACTTTTGTTCATTATGAAATATATTCAAGAGGCCAAATAACCAATATCAGCCAGGATTATTGCTTTAAGCCAATAATAATATAATATAGGAGACTGGTTCAATATGATACCAGTCTCTGGAAGGTGTCTTGTGCAGTGTTGTTAAATTCACCTTACACAGAAGGTGAGCTTCCAAAGTTACACCCTAAAGCCATCTTTTTATACTCTGTGTACAAAAAGGATTCAATGCGCATCATGTGAAACTAGATTTAACCAAAACAAACAAGGAGTCTAGTGGCACTTTTAAAGAGTAATATATTTATGACATGAGCTTTCGTGGGAGAAAATCTCACTTCATCAGATATCAGAAGTGGGATTTTCTCCTATGAAAGCTCACGTGATAAATAAAATTGTTGGTTTTTAAAAGCACCACTAGACTCCTTGTTTGTTTTGCTGAAGTAGACCGACATGGCTATGACCTTAGATTTAACCAATCAGCTTTCTACTTCATTTTTCTGGTACCATGGAATGCCCTTATCTCTTTGTCCTGAACATATGTATTCCAGATACCAAGAAGTGAAAAGGCATCTCTTACATTTTTACAAGGTAGGACATTCATATATCTTGTCTTTTTTCTTAGTGTGCAAGCAAATGTTTAGTCTAGAGGAGATGTATTGCGTTTTAGTTTTTGTTATGAAAGATTATTTGAGAAGACACTGGTTCTTGGAGACGGAGCTCTGCAAGCATCAGGAGAGTTTGGTTTCTGCCTCAATCTCTGCTTGAAGTCATTTCTTGAGGGAGAGTTACTTCCTAGGAATCAGGCACTGGTGCTGGACTAAGATTTCTATAAAATGAGATTGCACTGCATGCTGTTTGACCACCGCTGGTCTAAGACCAGTGAATATGTGTACATAAAACAGTTACTTTTAGAGTATACCCAAAGTCAACATTAATTATTCTTTCACTTCCAGGAATCTGAATTTCAAGGCCCTGGAATTCTGCTACCCCTTAGCAGAGAGATAATACTAATCAGTTAGGTCAAAAGAGGTAACGGTGTAATGAGGCCTGGCTTGACATAAGTAAATAACACATGGAGGGAGGCCTTATTTTTTCGGAAGATAGAACTAGGGAGGTAAATGAATCAGGAGCTTGAAAACAGAATGTTTGTGCTAAATAAGATAAGTAAATAGGTAGTAGGCTAAGAAGACAGAGTGTCTGGGGGCTTGTTTCACTGCTGGCAGCAAATTTGCCACTTTTTACTATGAACTAAATAACAAGGGATAAAATAAGTTAGGAATGTAGAAATGAAGTAGATAGAAGTCAAATCATGAACAGCATGTGGACAGTGCATGCTGCACAGAGATTGGTTCCTGCAAAGTAACCAAATCATTCAAAAAATGTGAGATGCAATATATAGTAAATGCAATGAGATGTGTAATGTATATAAATAGAGAGGGCTGCTGTGTAACATTGGAGCTTGGATGTAACTCATCTCCCTGTCCACTCTGTTTGAGTCTAATCAACTCAGTGAGTATTGCCATGTGCCAAATAAAGATACTTGAGAGATGAAGGCTGGAGTCGAACTGAGTTATTGGGAAGATGAATGGAAAGAAGTATCAAAGGAAATCCCAACAAACAGTACTCTGTGTATATTCCTTAGAAAATGGGGGATGGCCCTAAGAATTCAAGATTTACACTGCCTCTTTCCTATCCTTATTATCTAACCCCCATATAAAACCAATCCCTCATAGCCATGTTTATTTATAATAGAAATCACACTGTCTTATATTGTAAAACAACTAGTTTGTTGTGTCTGCCATCTCTGGCACAAACCCCAGTTCCTTTATCATAAATCTAAGTGAGCAGGTAATCATTTGAACAGCTACACTCTCACTTCCATTTTTCTGGCTTTAATCTTTTTTCTATTGTCTCTATCACCGTATTTATTTGGGAAATGAAAAAGAGTGAAAATTTAGCTTAGAGCAATCCGTCAGAGTCACGCTGCTGAAAAGAGAGCGAGAACAACCCTACTCTGTGTCAGTTTAATTTCAAAAAAAGAGATGTGAGCTGTAGCAAGACAAACTGTACCTAGTTAAAATAAAGTGTAAGAGAGTGTTTTGCAGGGAAATCAATCCAAAATGTAACTACATTTATGACTAAAACTGCATTGGAGACTTCAGTTACAAAGCACTTTATACTTTTAACCACCTAACTCAAAGGATACGACTTTTCTGAAAATGTTCAAGTGTCTAACCTAATATGTAAACGTGTGTCTTATGAAAAACACTGGAAAAAGAGCATTCTGTTTGATCAAACATATTTGCATACAAACAATTCTGCAACTTGATTTTTAGTTGCATGAGTGTTTCAGGAACAGCTGCTGTTCACATAACCAGTATGTGCATGAATATAAAGGTATAGGGCTGTAATTCAGCAAGGCACTCAAGTGTAGAACTGTGTAATAATTAAGAAGCCCTAAACCATAAGTTAATTAATCCACCAGGATGTGAGTTCTCTAATCATCACTAACAGAACTCTCCAGTAAAAACCCAAAATCTGGAATAGACAAACATGACCTGAATCTACCTGATACTCCTTTAAAAAAGTATGGATCACAGAATGTATTCTCCATAAATACATCTCTCCTTTTTTCCAAAAACTTTAACAATTAATAAATTCACCATTTAGAAATATTTACACCTTCTAAATAAAGTACAAGCATGAATATAAAAAACAATGGCAAAAGTTTGACTCATCAACACATACGCAGAAACACAGTTGCTTATGCTTTATAAACCTTCAAATGTATTGGAAGTTGACGGCTACTCCTTTTCAGTGAATTATGACTTTGTGCCTCTGGAGCAAAGTAAAAGTAGTGGTTTGTTGAAATCCACTTGTTGCATTGAACCTAAATTAACAGAAATAAATAAAAAGTAGAAGATTATATTTTTCCAATTCTTTTCCCACTGTCATTCTCTGTACTTTCTTCTGTAAATAACTTCTCTGTTCATCACACATCAGATTTCTATCCATTGAAATAGCTTTTTTTTAAAGTCTATATTAGAAACTGAGAAATAGCCTGTAGACTAGACTCTACTTTTTATCCACTAGCCACCTTTGTCTGTTTATGTTCGAAAAGTACAGAGTACCTATTCTTTAAGGGTAAGAAAGTCAAAGTTATTAAACCTGTTATATAGATCAGATATTTAATTTCTGAGCTCTTTGTCACACTGAGTGCAGTTACACTTTTGCTGGAACAATACCCACCATTTTTATTAAGTTCAATGATATCCTCACTGGTTTTCCCAAGATAACAATTAGCAGTAGTCAATGTACCGAGACTGCTTTCGGGTTCAAGATAAATCTGCTTTCAGTAGAACTGAGATAAATATATCTCTTAGTACTGGCAAAGCCAGGGAGAAAATGATTTTGCCAAAACATTAAGACAATCTCATGCCCTCATGAGGGTGTTCTGGAGCAACTGTCCCCACATCTAGTCCCACCTTCCCCTTCTAAATGTCTTCAACTTGTTAGCTGCCCAGTGGAGTGCCCATCTGCATCACTCTGAGTATGCTGAACAGTTGAGTTTACACTGAGACAGCAGTGTAGACAATGCTGATCTAAGAAGTCCCACAGTCTATTGTAAATTGATTCAATTTTTTTGGAAACTCCCCACTGTACGTTTTTAAAACATATTTGATATGACAAAAAATAGCACTGCTGACCAAGGTGCATGCTGGGAGATGTGGTTTATTTTAACTCTGTTCTACACATACTACTAGGAAGTCCAAAAGAAGGGAAAATACCCTGAAAATAAAAATATTTTTATCTTTGCATTTTCTTCATGCAGTTTTTCTGCCAATGGCTGGAGGTGGAAGGCAGAAAGATACTGGCAAAATTTTTGCCTTAATGTCATTCCCAGAATTACCATTTAATAAAAACTACAACATAAAGGATTGATGTTTATGTACCAATGCATATACCAGAAACTTTTTATCTGTTAGTGGGGGTTTTAATACCTGAACAAGTTGAATTTCAATAGATCAGATGGAATGCATTACAATGGATTATATTAGGTTATGAGCCTTCAGTTGTATAAGAAAACTTATTCTCTTTCACTAATCTTTTCTTTTTCACTAATCCTATCGGCGGTCATTGGCTGGTCTATGTCATCTGTGACATATCTCAGAATTGGGCCCAGGTGGAGGTTGGAACACTTGCACTTCATGTGCAGGAAATGTCACAGAAGAAATAATTCTGGCAACATGAACCATGACAGTTTCATTCTGCCAATTCTCACCAAATTGAGAAATACCTTGAAAAATAGTCTCCATTGTCTATCACAAAAAAATGTATTACTCACCTTTCCGGTCATTGCAAAATATCTAATTCACCATTCGAAAATGCATTCCTGGGCTTAGTTTTTCCACAGAAAACTGCACTTCATCATGATTATCTTGTCTGGAAGCTTCATGGAAGTTGAAAAGAGGATAAAAAGCTACTGATGTTTAAGGCTGCCAGCATTTATGCTCCAATATGAACAGATGATTACTAGTTGGATTTATCAAAAGAAAATGACATATATTAAACTTAATCCATGTAGATATACTATTTGAAACACCCTTTTTGCATAATATTTTATTTAAAATGGTATGTGAAATTGGTTTAAATTTAAAGGTATCAATCTTTTAAATATAAAGAAAAGATGCAATAGATATGATGCTTACCTGATACTTAGCAAATTATACACAGTAACTATCTTGGTTGTATCGATTTTAAGTGAGTTCAGCGGTAGTAAAAAGTGCCAGACCAATGTTTATCCACAGAACAATACAGTAATAGCAATGCAAGCTTCATTCATCATTTCACCCCATCTCCTTAACACAGCTAAATCCTGACTTAGGTGGTCTCCATGTATCAATGAAGGTAAATCAAGACTGTACCCATTCAGTCTTTGGACTATCTGCCAATCCTATAACATTACAACCTATTCTGATTGTGTAGTTTGTTGGTTTGTTATTTATATAGACAGTTCACTGAGATCATCAGTTTTTTGCAGGCATGTAGAAGGTCCTCACAAGGTATCCCCAGCCTACAATCTCTCATTCACTACTGAAAATTTGAATCCAGGCTCCAATCAGCCCATGATGTCAACCTCTCCCACCATCTTGTTGAATGTTCAAACAAGCATCTTTATGCTTTCTCCCATGCTATCCTTCATGCTTCAGAGAAGCCCTCCATAAACATCCATACAATTAACTCATTATTCCCCTTCAAATCCCACCTTAAAATTTTCCTTTATCAGGAGGCCTTCAAAAGCTTGACAATTCTGAGGCTGTTGGCGTGCCGAGATCTGCCTATCTTTCTGAACAATATTGTCTCATTGTTTTCTTATACTCCCTGTTTGTCTGCCTCCTTTTGGTGGGTCTTGTCTGATACTTAGATTCTGAGCTCTTTGGGACAGATACTTTCTTTTTGTTCTGTACAGTGCTTAGCACCATGGGGTCCTGGGTCATGACTGGGATGCCTAAGTACTATGATAATACTAAGAACAATAATTTAAAAAAAAAAAAACCGTAATGTTTGTCACAATTTCCTTGTGGTTGATGATATCCTATTGATAGCTAAGAGAAACCTCAGGAGATATTGTTAGATGTTTCAGCTGCAATTGAAATACCATGGACCATGATATGTCCAAAAGGAACTAGACTGAAATTGCCAGCATATTTCACACAGCCCACCAAAGAGTGATCAAAGGAAACAACAACCTAAAGAGGAGAAAGGCTCCATTCCTAGGGCCATCTACTCTCCCATAAGTAGTGCTATTAAAATTTATTAAGGTATGGAGCTAGCAAGAGCCCCTTCCTCTTCCCCCCTCCTTTCTCCTTCACTTGTCCTCCCTCCCTCCATCTCTATACAAACCTGATTTGCTAAAGGCAAGTGCCCTCAAACACACAGAATTAACTCTGACCTTTGGAGATCTGAGAAAATGGGAAACAGGCAGGATTAGAGATGTGTCTGGGAAACTGAAACTAAGGAACCAGAGAAGAAGCAAGAGCCCTGAACTGCGACAGAGAGGAAGCTGCTGGGAGGTGAGCTGACTGCTTGCAAAGGGGACTTATGTAAACTCTCAGCCTTGCGCTGATGAGAACTGAGACCACATAACCAACACACCATGCTAAGTTCATTCCATACATCAGCACCAAACCAGAGCTCAATGCAAATTAAGCTGGCAATAACTCCCTAAAGAGGCTTCAGAATATTCCATGAAGGTTAAAGACACATATGAAATACCAGATGGAATCTCTCCTCACATCAGTATTTGTCTAGCTCTATTCTGTAGCCAGCAAATGATCCTCGGGAAGGTCATTGATAATGATGTCCTGAAAGAATAGCACTCCTGAGGCTGACGCACAGAAGTATAATCACTTCAGAAAGTTGTACCTTTTCTGCCATAGCACAAATAATGCTTGTGCAGAATTCTTCTTACTACAAAGGACCTGTTATCTGTACAGGCATTCTGTCCTGGCCTTGGAAGATGGTTTCCTTCACCAAAAATGGCTGCCACTCAACTTGTGTGCCTTATCTTTATGGTTTGTTCCATTCAAATTCCCTGTCTGGTCTTATTTTATTTTTTTCTCTGTCAGTAGTGTTTCCATACTTGATTTGGGGTCCTAACACATTCACTTTTAAAACATTAAAGTGCCAGCATTTTTGGTTTTCATTATAGTACCCTTTAAGGAAATTATTTCCCAAATAATATATTTTGATTATCCCCTATTATACACAGAAGAATATCATTTTTCTCACTAGTCAAGAATGAATTCATTTCCAGCAAAGTTGCTGCCTTTTTCAATATTGTAACATTTGAAAAGGAAAAAATATGTTTCAAGAAGGAGGCCAAAGAGACAAATGGGTGTGAATTAATAACTATAATGCTTAAGGTGGGTCTTTATGGTACTGTACTGCAAGCATACTTAAATAATTAAATATATATCTAAAAGTCAATCTGAATTCTCACCCCTACTTTAACACTGCTGCTATACATGGTGACTAGTTTGGATGGAGTTTCAAACTCTGCCGCTCCCCCTCCCAAATCACCAACTGCGCCTTTCATTCCTAGAAGAGAGTAACAGCACTATGCCTGAGTTAGCTCTCTGCTGCCAGAGATGTGAACCTTTGCCTTGCTCCCAGAGTAGACCCATTGACATCCGTGGGCCTACTTACAAGAGTTAGAAGATAGGACTTGCACCATATGTGAGATTTACTATTATCCATATTATAGATATATATGTTGATAAGTTGTATAGTTAGTTGCTTGTCCACACTTTCATTCGATAGGAAATATATTCAAGAGACCAAACAACCACTGTCAGTCAGGTTTATTGCTATAAGCCAATAATAATATAGAACAAGAAAAAGATTCAATATGATACCAGGCTCTGGGGAGCTATCTCATGTGGCAGTGTTACATTCACTTTGCACAGAAGGTGAGTTCCCAAAGTCAGCGCTTTTTGATATTCTATCTGTGTATTTCACCAGAAACTAGATTTAGCCAATTAGATTTTTTCATTGTTTTTCTGGAACCCCTTATCTCTTTGTTCTGAGCACATGACTTGCAAGTACCAATGGGCATGAAGACATGTCCTAGGTCTGTGCTGGAGTGGAACATTCAGATGTCTTTTCTTCGTCCTTAAAAACACGCTAGTATACATCTGTGAGAGTAACTCCCTTTCTGTAAAGCAAACAAGGAGTCTAGTGACACTTAAAGACTACTTCTCCCACGAACATTCATGCGATAAATAAATTTGTTAGTCTTTAAGGGTGCGTTTACACTAGTAAATTAAGTCGACTTAAGCAGGCTTAAGTTGACTTCATTTACTCTGCATCTACACTACAGTTTCTTAAGGAAATTTTAAGTCGACTTAATAAGACCTAGTTTTACTTCAACTTACTGGTTAAGTCAACTTTATTAAGTCGACTTAAGCCAGTGTAGACTTGGCTTAGCCCTAAGTCAATTTAAAGGGCCCCCAGGACTCCCCCACTGACCTACCTGCCAGGGTGCCTGGCACAGCCAGAGCCTGGCGTCCCCACCCACAGGGCAGGACACAGCCCTGCCCACCCTGCTCCTGTACCTTGCCCCTGTCCCTGTCCTGCTTAGCCCCCATGTACCCTGGTACAATGGGGAAGATGCTGAGCTCCCTGGCACTTTTGGAGCGGTGCCTGGGGAAGGGGGGCACTTTTTGGGTGCCCCCCTTCCCACCATGCACTGCTCCCAGGTCCACCTAGCCCCTACAAGTCGACTTAGGCATCCAGTATGGACGCTCTAAGTTGATTTGGCAAGGTCGACTTTAAGTTGACCTAAATTTACAGTGTAGACATGCTAAGTCGACTTAACAAAGTCGACTTAAAGTCAGCTTGATTAAGTCAACTTAGCAAAGTCGACTTATTTGAACAAGTGTAGACATAGCCTAAGTGCCACTAGACTCCTTGTTTGTTTTGCTGAACTAGACTGACACAGCTACCTCTTTTGAACTTCCTTTTCTGTAGCAAAGTAAAACATCTGTTTGCCCTGACTTTGACATACTCCCTATTTGCTCAAAACTTTCTTCACTGAATGCAAAGCATTATGGGATACAAAGCACAAATCCGAAAGGATATATTGTAAGCATAGACCAATTAAGGCTACATAACTGATAATTTATTACTATTATATGCTTAATACATGCTGATATTTGTAAGGTGCAGACAATAATCTGTATTGGTGATGTGATATATGTACACTAGCCCAGCATAAGTTAGTCAAGACAGGATTATTCCTGATGTGCCAACAAATAAATTATTTTAATGCTTTGGTTCCTGTTGATTCTATGACATTTTAAATGCATGTGGAACCAGGAACAGCACAGCACTGCACCTGTTTCACCTCTCATCATTTGTAACATCAATGTAACTCTACTGACATATTATTAGAATGGAAGACAAACAAATTCCAAAGTGTATATATCAAGGAATGCTGCTCCTGGCCAGCAACTTCAAGGGCATCGAAAGCTCTGGTGGTGCATGCAATATGTTTGTCAGTGATGGACATAAACTGCAGGTAGCAACGGCTCTCAACCTTCCCAGAGTACCGTACTGTACTGTAGGAGTCTGATTTGTCTTGCATACTCTCGTGTCACTTCACTTAAAAATGACTTGCTTACAAAATCAGACATAAAAATGCAAAAGTGTCACAGCAATTGTTACTGAAAAATTGCTTAATTTCTATATTTATCATATAATTATAAAATAAATCATTTGGAATATATATATTGTACTCACATTTCAGTGTATCGTATACAGAGCAATATAAACGAGTCATTGTCTGTGTGAAATTTCGGACTGTACTGACTTTGTTAGTTCATTTTAATGTAGCCTGTTATCAAATTAAGCAAATATCTAGATGACTTGATGTACCGCTTGGAAGACCGCTGCATAACTCCTGGGGTACATATATTCCTGGTTGTGAATCACTGACCTATCTGTTGTGCTTAGAAAATGAAAAACTAGCAAGATCTTATTCAGGGGGACAAGAAAATATACCACATTTGTTGTGAGAAAAATACAATTATGTTAATAGCTAATATCTAGTACCTACACACACACGCCCCAGATGTTCTGCTGGTGGTCATGTATAGTTACTAATCCTGAGTGTTGCTTATGATCTTAGCTTGAGTTCGTAAGTTAGGTCAACTTAAGGATACTTAAGTCGACCTAAACAAAGCCACGTCCACACTGGGCTTTTCTTAAGTCAACTTAATAACATCTACTTTTAGGTCAACTTAAGCCTTAAGTCGACTCCTTAAATTGACTTAAGGCCAGTATAGACGGAGATTAGCACTAAATCGACTTTATTAAGTCTAATTAAATCCAATATAACAGTTATCTCTGCTGTTAAGTCAATTTAACAAAGTCGAATTAAAGTGTAGTCAATTTAAGTCAACGTAATAAGGTCGACTTTAAGTCAATTTAAAAGTGACCTTGTTATGTCAACTTAACAAAGTCAACTTAACTTTGTAAGGCTATGTACACACGATCAGATTAAAACGCAACATGGCAAGCGCGCTATAAAAAACACGTGACCTTTATTGCCGGAGAGCGCGTACACACGTCTCTCCTTGCAATGCAACAGAATTCTTTGCAATATCACGGTGTAGCGCAATGAATTCTGGGCACCTATCCCATAGTTCAATTTTCCCTGAATCAGCGTTTGGAATCATGGGATGAAGGAAAGGAACGCAAAGCGCCATGGGTAAACTCTCAGTTTCCCATGGTGCACTGTGTTCCCCTTGCATCTTCCTCGTTGCCAATAGCAACTCGTGCCTATTTTCAACAGTGCAGTGACGCACCGCACCACTTGCAAGCAATCACAATAGCAACAGCATGGATCCTGCTCTGATCTCCACTGTCACCTTCAGCATTCTAAATACATCTCGGCTGGTTGCTCAGTACGCAATGAGCTCTGAGTCAGACAAGGACGCTGAGGAGCAGGGGCTGATCGATGCCATGCAGAGCAACAGCACCGCGTTGCTCAGCTCCTTCACCGATCATCTGCACACGGTGCAACGCCGTTTCTGGTCGCGAGAGACGAGCATCGAGTGGTGGGATCGCATAGTTATGCAGCTGTGGGATGACGAGCAGTGGGTACAGAACTTTCAAATGTGGAAAGCAACCTTTCTGGAACGGTGTTCAGAGTTGGCCCCTGCCCTGCGACATAAAGACACCAACATGAGGTCAACCCTAACCATGGAGAAGCGTGTTGCAATTGCTGTCTGGAAGATCGCGACTCCTGACTGCTACCAGTCGGTTGCAAACCAGTTTGGAGTCGGGAGGTCCACCATTGGATCAGACCTCTCACAAGTCTGCTGAGCCATCAATCGCATTCTGCTACAGAGGACGGTGACGTTGGGCAATGTTCGTGAGATTGTGGATGGCTTTGCTGCCATGGGATTCCCTAACTGCGTGGGAGGACCATCAATGCTGGGTGGTCGGGAAAGGTGCATGATGCCCGCATTTTCAGGAACACTGGTCTGTACCGGAAGCTGCAAGGGGGTACCTTCTTCCCTGATCAAAACATTATAGTGGGGGATGTGGAGATGCCCATAGTCATCCTCAGAGACCCAGCATACCCACTGATGCCATGGCTCATGAAGCCATACACCGGTAACCTAGATTGCAGCAAGGAGTGGTTCAATTACAGATTGAGCCGCTGCAGAATGACTGTGGAGTGTGCCTTCGGCCATTTAAAAGGGCACTGGCGCTGTTTCTATGGGAGGCTGGACTTGGCAGAGGACAACATCCCTGCTGTGATTGCGTCGTGCTGTGTCCTTCATAACATTTGTGAAAGTAGGGGAGAAAAGTTTTCCCCGGGGTGGGCTATGGAGGCACAGTGCCTCGAGGAAGCATACAAACAGCCAGCCACTAGGAGTATTAGGGGGGCCCAAGGAGAAGCTGCTCGCATAAGGGAGGCACTCAGGGATCATTTCAATGATGCCCTCCCCTAGTTAACTTCAAGGACGATCAGGTGCACCTTATGAGATTTTCAATGTGTACAAATAAAGCCACTCTTCAAATTATTTGTTACTGTTTTTATTAAAACCTAAAAGGGTGGGGTTACAGGTGGGTGTAGCTGCGGGTCTCTAAAAAGTAGCTCTGGGGGGGACTGGATGTTGCAGTGTACCAGGGGGATGGGTGGCCTTCAAAGATATTCTTTGAAGGACTACAGGGTGTGGGAGGCAGACACGGCTGAACTGTATGGAGTGGAGCCCGTACATTAATCGCCTGGGTCTGCAAAGCAATCATGCTCTTGAGCAGTTCTGTTTGCTCCTTCATCACGCTTATCAGTTCGTCCCTGTGTTTCTGCCTCCTCTGTTGGAATTCCTGTCTCCAGACTCGATTCTCCCCCGCGGATTCCTGTGCTGTTTTCAGCAGGTCCTGAAACATATCCTCCCTGTTTCTTCGAGCATGCCGCCGAATGTTTCTCATGCAGTCAGCTGGGGTAGACACCAGCCTTGTGAAGGTCGAATCTAATAAAAAAAATAATAATAAAGCTGTTGTTAACACAGAGCCTAGATAACCAATGTAACCCTATTCCAGTAGCACATTCCACTGGAAGGTACAGGGCAGTCAACATCCTATGCTTCGCTGAAGCGGACAAGGTACATCCTAATAGAAAGCTTACTGGGGGCTAACATTCTGCACAGGACACACAGATGGAACCCGATATCTCTCTCCTCAGAGTGCCCCTGCCAGCAAGAATACATATCCTACATGCCACCGGTTGCAAGCCAGGACCGTATGCTGCTGCACTGTGTGCTGCCATGGTTCCCAGGGCTGTGCTTTGCAGCTGGCGAGGCAGAATATCCGTCTTTGGGAGCGTAGACACAAATGCTCTCCCATCTAACCTGAGTAGTAGGCTCTGGAGGTACATCGAGGAAACCTTTACTGACCTAAATACAGATGATTTTTTGACAATCACTGCTTGTGTTGATTCACTTCTAATGAATGCAGACTAAAGAACGTGCACAGCGGGGACTGAGACAGCAAGCACCCCTACCCCGGACAATGATATTTTAGCAGGAGCCATAGCTGCACGAAAGCGAAACTTACCAGAAACCTCCTCTGCCACCTCAGAGGACACGCTGCAATTCATGTCTTGGGTGGAGGTCTCAGCGGGGATGCAGAAGAGCTCCTGGCTACACGCTGTTGCGCTTTCCTCCAGGTCATCCTCCATCTCCTCCTCCTCCTTGATCACGTCCTCATCCTGCTCGGGTCTGGCATTCACTGGATGAGGGGGGGCCGATGTGTCCACGTGACTCTTTGCAGTGGTTGTGGGGTCCCCACTGAGGATGGCTTCGATCTCCTTATAGTACCTGCATGTAGCAGGCACTGATCCCGAACGGCAGTTTGCCTCCTTCGCTCGGTGTTAGGTTATTCTTAGCTCCTTCACCTTTGATCTGCACTGCACAGTGTCTCTATCATAACCTTTCTCTGACATGGCCCAAGAAATTATGCCAAATGTATCATAATTTCGCCTGCTGCCACGTAGCTGCACTTGCACAGCAGACTCTCCCCAGATGCTGATCAGGTCCAGCACCTCTGCCGTGCTCCAAAGGGGTGCGCGTCTTCCATGATGGGCCGCCATTGCTACTGAAGATCGGAGCTGCACTCCACTCCACGAAGAAGAGAACAGGAAGTGAAACAGACAAGAAATTCGAAAATCCCGGGAATCTGATGAGGGCGGGGACTGTTTCATCATAGCCACAGAGTGGGTGGGGGGAAGACCAGAGAGGACGACTTTGGAATGCTGGGACACTTCCGGAGGCCAATCATTGCGCAGTAAGCATACACACGAGTGGAAAGGCGCAACAGCTGTTCTGCATTAACTGCTACCACCCTCGTCGAGGTGGTTTTTGTAGTGCGCTACAACAAGGCAGTTAAGACGCAACTGCCCTATTGCACGTGTGTACGCTGTTGTTGGTATCGCGTGGTAATAATTGTTAATGCGCGATAAAGTGATCGTGTGTACAAGGCCTAAGTGTAGACATAGTGACAGATGTGCACCGATGCTCTTGGATGAGAGCTATGCAGTCTCACCCATCTTTTATATCTTTTAGTCTTGCTGTATCACACTTCCTCAGGGTACTGTATGACCATGAGTCATCAGTTAATGGCAGATGTGACTTTGATCTTGTTCTCGATGGGGCTTTTTGTCTCTTTCTTTCTAGGGTGGATTCTTCTTGCTTTTCCAGGCTTTGTCTGCATTCTTCTTCAGCCATTAAGGTGGGGCTGGCAGTTTGTCATCAGGACAGGCTGGAGTTGGAGACTGATCCCATCATACACACACCTCTCATTCACTAAGTTCACACATCTAAATGAAGTTTCAGTAAAATTTAGGCTGGGTAATACAAAATGAAGTAAACAATTCAAAATGGAGGTTTAGGTACAATATAGAGCTACATCAGACTTTGCTTATGGTGTTAAAGAACAAGTGACTGAATGAGCATGGTATTTTTATCAATGAATAATAGGAATTACTACAGATAGGAATTTTTGTTGGAAGCAATTCTATGGTATAAATTCATTTTTAGCGCTACAGAACCAGCCAGGAGGCCATGTCCCTTTGATATTTACCATGATGATGATGAACTCAACTGACTTTAGTGGAGTTATGTCTGATTTTCACTGTTGTAACTGAGGGCAGGATAAGGCCTATTGCATTTTGCAGAAGGAAAGCAGAAGTATACATTTTCTTGTTTATTTTATAATTTAATTAACCATTGATTCATTTGCATAGAATGACACCTAAATAAGTAAGCTGAGTAAAATAATTGTAAATGCTTTACTTTCCTATTCCTAAAAGGTTTGGATGAAGGTCTAAGCTCTGAGGAGTCTCTAACTGAGTCCTCTACACATCTGTGCTTGTGGGGGCAAAATGCTTTCCAAGATCATGTCATTCTAATGTAAGGGTTTTTATAAAAATCTCATTATTCACAGCAGATGATCAGAAATCATGTCAAAGCCATTTGCTGGGACATGGACATTAACATTTTAAACTTCTCTTAATGTGATTAATGCAATGTTACCAAACCCAAACATTCAAAAATCATGAGTCAGACCTCAGAAATAATGCCATTGGCTTAAAAAAAAACATTGGCTTTCTAAAATACCAACTTTTGCATCCATTTTGTTTGACTTCTGGTGGTGTAGCTTTTAGCGTTCACATTTTCAAGCTTTTCTCTACAATAACAAGGGCTAGACGCTATCTTCTTTTGATAAAAGTGGAGATTTTCATATAATCCAATAACTGAAGCTTTTAAAAAAGCCTCAAATATTGCAAGACTTGTGATAAAATCACAAGTGTTGGAACACTACTAATGGGATGGGCCTGTCTCCCTGCTGTATTGGATCCAGAACAGAAACACATAAAAAGATTCACATAACACCCACATGATGACAAGGTTTTGGTGGAATTCTCTGAAGGTTATCTTTTTACCTTTGATTTCTTGTAAATTCAATCCATCCACTTCTACAGCCCACTTCCAAACCACAGTCACACAGGCCAGACACACTCACAACTCCATTGAAGTTAGGAGGGGCAGAGTTAAAGTTATGTTAACCTTAACTCAAAATTTCCTGACTGTTGTATGATTAATTTTTCCCCTCTGATATAACATTAACATAGTTTAATTTCTTAGGATTCTAAGCAGTTAGCCAGAATTCAGGGTCCTGCAGTTTGTTTCGGTTAATAGGAGAAGTTGATGATGGAGTCATTTCTGATGCAATCCTGTTTATTTACAAATAATGTTCACAGTCCTGTTTCCCCGAACACAGTCAGGAAGACACACATGACCAGAATTTATCTTCTCACAACTCCAAGCCCCTTCAGCCAAGATTCAGCCCAAAAAGCTCGCTCGCTCTCTACCAGTGAAATCTCTCCATCCCATGTGTCTTAAATGTGCCCTTGTTTTGGGTGGTGATGTGTCTGCATTTGGGTGGATTACAAAGAGTTATTGTAAAGAGTCCCTATGTATCGCACCTAATCCTCTTCTTAACTTTGAATTCCCATCTATTTCCTCCAGTGATAAATTATTACTAAAGCTGACTGGAAAATGACAGTCAGCTGCGTGAGTATTGTCCACAGAAAATTTTGACTTTTCGTTGAAAAATAAACAAAATAAGAGTTTTCAGAGGTTAAAAAACAAAAATGTCACTCTAAGGAGTTTCATTTTCCGGGGAGAACAGAAAACACAAAATATTCCCACAAAACAGTCTGCTCACCAGCCAGCCCAGGTATGGGGCATGAGTTCCACAACCTCCGGCCCGCCCCTCCCCAGCCTCTAGCAGCAATGCCAGCTTGTGCTGGACTGTGACTCCCCTGCACCACCCCAACAGCTCAGCTTCCTTTGCCCTCACCCCCCCCCCAGCAGCGTGACCTGTGGTCCCCGCACAGCATGGCCCACAGCTTCCCCCCCGCCCCCAGCATACCCCCCACCAGCATGGGCCTCGCGAACAGTGCTGTCCAGCAGCAGCACTGTCCAGGGCCCCCTCACCGCCTCCATAGCTCCAGCCAGGGCCCCGGAGCCCCTGACCCCACACCCCAGCAGGGGAGGAGTCCAAAAGGGTGGGCAGCGCTGGGCCCCCTAGGCCACCCAAGCCTTGATCCGGCCCTGCAAAGAGCAGCTGCCTAAGGAAGTTGAAAGAACAACAGAGAGAAAAGAGTCCCACAGTTCCAAAAATTATACGCTGTACACAGCCCAGTCACACTCCCCACAATGTGTCTGTTTTTCCCTTTATTCTCTCTCCCACTCTTTCATGTATCACCATCTTCCTCTTCACCGTTCCAATTTTAGTTCACTCTCAATTTCCTTGCCCCACTCTCCATTTCCCAGTTCATAGGGTGTCACCATCTTTCTTTTTTTTTCCCCACATCTCACCCAATCCAAATTGCTGCCATCTTCAGCATATGGCAATATTTTAAAGGATTATGCAAAGCAAACTTAAAGCAACTCATGGCAATTTAAAAAAAAAAAACCCACTTCTTAGAATTACTGTGGTATTATTCAAGTTACAATATGTAAAAATCATTTTTAAAAGGTCAAAAAACAAACTTAATTTAGCACATGAAATTAAAAACCATTTCAATGCTTGTGGCGAACAGCATGAGTTTAATGATTTTATAACAATTCATTATTTTTTAAGTGTTTAAATATGCAACGAGCAATGAAAAAAATCTACTTAAAAATATTCCAGCAAGCTGTCAAGGAAGTCACTGAAAGGACTCTGCTAACCCAGTACAGATATGCCTGCAGTGCTTGGAACGGTTACAAGTAGAGTAATTCTGTTCTGAGGCCCTGGGTAGAAGTGGAGAGTCTGAAAAACATGAATCTGACAGTAACCTCAGCAAAACACTTAGTAGTGCTTCTGCTGTTGTAGAAGGAGATTTCAGATCCTGTTTTTCCTTCTTGCATTATCAGAAAGCCACTTCAATTTGTTCTGTACTGAAAAGGTTGAACAGTATTCCTATACAGCAAAACTTTCTAGTGTAGCAGCAAAAAAAGTGCTTTTGTCAGTACAGCTTATATCAGTTGCCAAATGAATTAAGTTATCTAACTGTATCCACTCTAGGGCTCATGCTGGCATAAAACGGTTAAAAAAAACACACCTCTAAATGAACATGTCTATCCTGGCAAAAGTGCAGACCTATCCTGAGTTTTATGACCCTGACACTGAGAGGTAGTGCTAACATTGCAAGCAGAGGCAGTCTAGACACAACTGTTGACATACATTTATTGAAATATGGTATGACGTTGACTTCTCGGGGAGCCATGATGAAATTGATCAATTTAGGGTAAGCTGTAAAGAATGGAACAGGCAAACTTCCACATACTGGTGGCTATTTCTAAAAATTAGCTTCACCAATCCAGCAACAGCCTCTAATCACCTCACTGGTTATCCAGAAACCAAAATTACAGTTCCCTTAAAGCCATCCAGCCTTCTGGCTTTCACCTATCGAGCCAAGTCAAATATGATGGAGATTATTGAAAATCTTTCTCCATCATGTGTAAAAAAAAGTTCCACTAATCCCAAAAGACCTGGCACATTGCCAAACATTTCAATTAATATTTCAAATCTTACCCAAATAAATGCTTATAGCCAACACTTATTAGCTAAACTAATATTTATTTTTCTTTAAAAGAAGAGGTAGATAATATTGGTTAAAAGTTCATATACATACAGACAAGAGTAATGTCCATCGGTCAGTTTCAAAGTAGACATGATAAACTGGGTTACAGAAGTACTTTCAGGATTAGTTTCACAGGTTATCATCCAAATAGTCCATGTACAAAGTTTGTTCAAATTCTCCTCTCAGAATGATTAGGGTGGTCCAGACCATTCCTGGAGATCTTTGCCTTGCAATTTTAATTACCCCTGATGAAATGCAAGCAGTCCAAAAAATAAACAAGATTGGGTCTGAGGCTTTATAGTCTTTTAGCAGACTTATGATGGTCACTTGATAGCAGACATCTCAACAGGTAATGCTTGAGCGCATAATAGGCAATTGCTTAGTAGTTTTGCAGGGTTGCCAACCATCCATAAATTTTATGGACAGGCAGTAAAAAAATATACAATTTTAACAGTCTGTAAACCCAGAATCAAATGAAAATGTCCATGAAACTGAGTAAAACTAAAACATATTGTATTTTGAAATTTATTGTCATCATTCAATATCTCTTCTTGTGTCATAAAACTATACTGGCCATGACTTTATGAATGTCCTTTTTTCTATTATTGCATGTGACCAAAGAACCTGATTGATCAATTAACTGCAGACAAAACAATTGCATAATTCTCAATTCCTGTGTACAGAATATCACAAGTGAGTATACACTTTTGTGACATTATTGTATTGTTTATGGTAATTTTAGTGATGTCACCAAAAAGTTTACTGTGTCAGTAAAAATCAATTTCTTTTCAATAAAAATGAAGTAACCTCTATTTACTAGGCACACATTGGTAATTACCTATTAAACAGTTAATAAACGGTTTACTTCAGCTTCAAAGAGAAATACAGACAAATCAATGGCTATGTCTACACTGGCAATTTATGTCGACTTAAGTAGCCTTAAGTCAACCTAAATTACTCCCCATCCACACTGGGCTTTCATTAAGTCGACTTAAGAAATTTCTTAAGTCGACTTAATGAAAGCTTAAGTCGACTTAGTTAGAACCGCCGGTTAGGTTGACCTAACCCTTAAGTCGACTCCTTAGGTCGACTTAAGCACAGTGTGGACATGAATTAACCCTTAAGTCGACTTTATTAAGTCGAGTTAAAGGCAGTTTGGTCGACTTACTAAGTCCACGTTCAGGGTAACCACTTTGTTAAGTCGACTTAATAAGCTCATCTTTAAGTCAACTTAAAGTTGACCTTACTAAGTCAATTTAACAAAGTCGACCTAACTTTGTTTGTTTTGCTGAACTAGACTGGCACAGCTATCCCCTTTTGAATTTTGGTCTCTGATTCAGTAGAGCAATAGTAATAGATAGGAAAGACAGTTTATCTATCAAGAAATATGTGAACACAGACAAATAGAGACCTAACAATATACACTTGCATTTCAAACCCTTCATTCTATCTAATTTGGCTGTTAGCTATTTACAAGGAATGGCCCAAATTACCATTTCAATACTTTTTAACATGTCCTTAAAAATTGATTTGGGGTCTTTTGAGCCTTTTAACCCTTCCTGACCCAGTGTCACATATGGATATTTCAAAAAGAGTTGCCAAAAAGAGTTGTACTATTGAAGGCATTTACACTATGATCAACACTGTGATATCTGAGTTCCTACAATGAAGGGTTAACTCACCACATTCTGCCACATCCTACCAACAAATTGGGCCTTAGAAAACCTTAGAATCTGGTTAAATAAATATCTTACACCATGACCTTAAGATTTGTAAATCGGAACCTTTATATGTCTGCAGGCAGAAGCAATTTTCAAGGGTGGGAACTGTAAATAGAGAATGCCTTGAGGCCATATGGAAAAAGGCAGTCTATAGAATAGCCATCTCCCCAGGAACATGATGCATACTAGGAAGTGACTAAGGGCTTGCCTACACGAGCACCGTAATCCGCATTAAAAATCATTACCGCGCGTTAATAAGCGAACTGTACAGACGTGAAATGGTTTTCCTGCGCACTAAGCGCTTTCTTGCTCCGCATTCCAACCACCACTCCGCCGAGAGTGGTAACAGCTGTTCCGGATCATCTGCTGCGCGTTTCTGCTCGTCAGTACTGTCTCTGCGCATTGGTTGGAGTCCGGAACTGTCCCAGCATTCCCAAGTCGTCCTGTCTGTACTTCCCTTCACCATCTCTATGACAGTGACGAAACAGTCCCCACCTACAGGTGATTCCCGGGATTTACAAACATTTAGTTACTTTCACTTTAGTTACTTTCACTTCCTCTGGCAGGGAGCTCAAAACATAATGAGCAACCATCCGAGATGTATTCAGCATGTGGAGGGCGAGAGTGGAGACCAGAGCAGGATCCATTCTAACGCAGATTTTGTTTCTATCCAATGGCGCGCTCCGTGCAAACAGTATTGAAAACAGGCACGAGTTGCTATTGGCAACAAGGAAGATGCTAGGGAAACGCAATGCAGCATGGGAAACATCCGGTTTACCCATGGTGCTTTGTGCTCCTTTCCTTCATCACATGATTGCAAGCAAGTACACAGGGAAATTGGAACGCTGGGATACGTGCCCAGAATTCAGAGCGCTAGTGCGCATTGCAGCGAGGAATCCTGTGACGTCTCAAGGAGCGACGTGTGTACAAAGTAAAGCGCAATAAAATCCACGTGCTTCTTACAACGCAGTTCAGAAGCTGCGCTGTAATCTGATCGTGTAGGCATAGCCTAAGAAGCCAGTGCCTAATCTGGAGTGAGATGTTATATGCTCAGCTCTGTCTACCCTAGTTAAGAAATATCATACAAAAGTTCAGTGAAGAGGGAGTTGGAAGCTTCCTCTGATTCAGTGGAGTGCAGCAGTGAAGACCTGGCAAGGTGTTATTGAAAAGGAATGGCACAGGATATAAGTTCCAGAAGGGTAGCCATGTTAGTTTTTTTCAGCAAAACACACAAGGGGTCCTGTGGCACTTATAAAGACTAATAAATTTATTAAGACCTAAGCTTCCTTGGTTACAACTCACTTCCTCAAATGCATGAAGTGGAAACTCCTGTATGCTAGGTATATATACACATGGAAAGAAGGGTGATTTAACAAGGTCAATTCAAATTGTGTAGTTCTGACCCTTTAACAACTGATGAGAAGGTAAGAATATTTGAAGAGGGAAAATTACCTTTGTAGTGAGCTAGCCATGCATCTGAGGAAGTGGGTTGTAACCCACAAAAGCTTATGCTTTAATACATTTATTAGTCTTTATAAGTGTAACAGGACTCCTTTTTTTGCACAGGAGCTACTTAGTTAACTATTATTACATTAATTTAAACAATATTGATTGTAAAAGAGAGGAAACTTGTTCGGATTATTCATTTCCCACAACAAACACCTTAATTAAAATCTTACATCCAGTGGGTTGTTCTGTTTTTTTATTGGTTTGGTTTATTAACTACATTTATTACTTTTCCATTTTATCATGATTTTCCAGTTATTTACCAATGACAAACAACCAGCCTTATCTGTGATAGACGCTCAATTATGAGTAATGCAAACATTTAAAAGTGTGTTTTGTTTTCAAGAAAAATCTCCATAAGATGACATAAGACAAATAATAAAAAATACATTTCTATTTGAACTATAACAGTCTGCATCTTGTTTACACATATCATTGATGTGCAAAAAGGGGAAAGGGGCTAATTTTTATAGAGATGTGAACCTTTCCTTGGATGGAAATCACTTCTTTTAAAACTTTTGGCAAAGAGAAGTGGAAGAAGCAGAGTGAGAAAAAGATATTTTAACTTTCTTGCAATGATCTCATAGACTAACACAGTATATGAGCTGTACATCTCTGATATTTACATTAATAGCACTAGGTCCTGATGGGAAAACTAATCAGTTTCCCAACTACCATGCCTTACTTGGTTTGATTAACCTCATACCTTATAATTTGCCATTATTATATTGTTATAGCAAATTAAATCCACAGCTTTTCTGTAGTCATACTTCTTTTAAAGGACCAAATTCTACTTTCAATAATACAGGTGTCATTCTGAAATGAATGCATTGCAATTAATTACAGTATCTGGATTAGTTCCAAAGGAGTGACCATATCAGCCTATTAAGTCATTAAGGCAGGCACATATTCCTGAAACAAACTCTGTTGCCAATTTTGTCCACATATCTGCACAAATGACACCATTATAGGACCTAATCAAACCAGCTACTCTCTCCATCAAAGGGTCATTTACCTGTTCATCCACAAATGTGATTAATGCCATCATGTGCCAGCAATGCCTCTCTGCCTTATAAATTTGACAAACAGGACAGTCTGTGTGCAAAAGAATAAATAGACACAAATCTGACATTAGAAATAACCACATTCAAAAACCAATACAGGAACATTTCAATCTCCCTGCATGGAAGATATGTTAATTGCCGTACTTAGGTAAATTTTGATTAAAAATTGATTAAAAATCAAAGTTTCAAAGAAAAACTGCAGAATTGGAATTCATATGCAAATTTGACACCCTTGCCTTGGGCTTAAATAAGGATATCTCCTGGCTTTCTTATTACAAAACACAAAAGCTCATGCGATAAATAAATTTGTTAGTCTTTAAAAGTGCCACAAGACTCCTTGTTATCTGGATTAGTATCGGTGTACCTGAGATCAGAACCTGACAATTAATAAATTATAAACAAAATAAAAATGATAACATAATACATGGAAGGATTATAATTAAAACTACAATTGTACAGATGAATGGTTAAAAGCACAGTATAAATATTGCATGTTAACAAATAATTAACAAAGTACAGATTATAAAGAACAATGTAACAGTACTGAGGGCTGCATTGTCTAGTAATATATGTTGCAACTAGTGGTTTTTTTGTGACAGTACACATGGGTACAGAGTACTAGCACTGCTGCCCAGTTGTGGGGAATTACGACATATTTCAAAGCTGGGGAATTACTACATATTTCAAGTAAATAAGGCCATTCTTTGACCGATTTTCATTTCTGATATTTTTCTTCTCTATATATATATTTCTTGTAAATATGGTATTTTGATTGCTAGGCAGAATAGTTTGCTGTTTTCAGATCCGGAGAAGAACTCTATATGGCCAGAGCCTTATTCCTGCACAGAGTCCTACTAACGTCAAGGAAAGGTGAATAGCAGCAGTTAAACAGAGTCCAAAATATGAATTGTAAATTTACATTGCAGTCTTTGCTGTGGGGATAATGCATGAGAGGAACCAGCTTTGCAGGTCTGGAAAGGAATCATATTAAATGTAAAAACAATGGACAAATGCAGCACCCCAATCTAAAAGAAATGTGGACAGTTTTCATACCATGCCTATGTTTAGCTACGATCCCAGAAGAAAAACAGATTCTGCACAACTTGCCAGAGCAAACAGTTTAATTTTCTTTTATCTTAATTTGACAAATCATCAGGTAGAAGGGAAAAAAATCAATTCTAGCATCTTCAGCTTGTTACAATAGACATGAGAGGGAATGAAATATTAAAATCAAAGACCAATAGATCTGACAAATTAAACAGTGTAAAGATTTTTGTAAAAATAAATTCATTATACCCTTATTTGTATTTTATGTTTTGTACTGTGGTTGTCTGACGAAGTGGGATTTTCTCCCACGAAAGCTCATGCGATGAATAAATCTGTTAGTCTTTAAAAGTGCCACAGGACTCTGTTGTCTTTCTACAATAGACTAACACGGCTACCCCTTTGGAATTTTCCTCCCACCTGTTTTCAGCAGCTGCAGTTTATAATCTCTGCTTCTTTAAAGTGTACAGTGTCTAAGAACATAATCTTTTTCTTATTAATGATTGTACAACCCATAGCACAATGGGGCCCAACCTTCTGGTGATCTTTAGAAGTTATACTATAACTATTAATTTAAATAAATAAATAAATAATATTTCTATGCTTATGTAGTGCATAAAATCTTTTCAACACTACAGAGTAGGCAAACTATATCTCATTATATCTGCTGAAGAATCTATCTAGTCTCTGATAGACATGTCACCAATAACAGGGGAGAAGGTGTTTGGCAGAGGAGTACAACACAACTCTGAGAAATTATATGAAATATGCAATCCTCTTTCTGCCTATTTAAATACACCTTCAAATTTGTGACTTTCACTGTTCATCTATTCACCCGCAATTTGTCTTCATGGGTTTCATGTTTCCTTCTGGCTTGGTTTTTCTCTTTTCTTTTTCTTTCTTCTCTGATGGTGCTACAATTTTTACAATGTTCTAATGTCATCTGCAATACTGAGTTGCAAAAATATTCCATGCTTTCAAATAACTGCACCATCTTTCCCTTTATGGTGAAAAGTAAAGAAACCAGTCAACTCTGATTACTGAGTTCAAAGATTCTGATGTCACACTATGGCTATGTCTACACTTACTAAAATTAGTTCAAATTAGTTAGTTAACATTAGCTTAATTCGAACTAGCATGGCCACACTGGAATGTTAATTCGAGTTAATTCGAATGTTAATTAAGCAAGCACTTATTTAATTCGAATTAGCGATCCCCATTCATTTCATTGGCCAGTTAATTCAAACTAAGAAATTAGTTCAAATTAACATGGCCACATTGGTTAATTTGAACTAGTTAGTCTGAATTAACCCCTTAGTTCGAATACCTTATTCGAATTTCTTAGTTTGAATTAAGGAAGCCCTTAAATAGAACTAACTAAAGACTAGTGTGGCCATGGGTTTAGTTAGTTCGAATTAAGCCTCCTTAATTCGAACCAACTTTAGTAAGCGTAGACATAGCCTATAAGCTTTATTTTAAAATATTCCTGCATTTATTCTCTCTTAGTTTTGATAAGTATCACCCACCCACACCTTACCACGGCATTACATTGTGAACTACTCTCTGCAGCTCCATTTTTACTGCTGTTCCTTTTCCAGCCAGGTCCATGGCATCTCTTGTTCCAATCATAAAATGTCACATCCCTTCAGATATTTTCATGTACCAAATGCTTATGTATAACTATGGATTTATTAAACAAACAAGGAGTCCTGTGGCACTTTTAAAGACTAACAAATTTATTTATCGCATGAGCTTTTGTGGGAGAAAATCCCACTTCATCAGATCCTTTGAAGATGGGGAACTTACAGAATGGGAAGAAATTAAATTCAGGGAAATGTATGACAGAGGAGCAGGTCAGGCTGTAACAGCAAATCAGACTAGATTTACTGGTTTTGTTTAGGAATGATTCACAGGAAGAACCTATTTGAGCACCTGCCATTTAGAAGGCATTGTCACTGAAAACAGAGGTGGGTGGGTTTTCCCATCCTGTAATTTTTTTGAAATTTCAAAGAATGTTCCCATCCCAAAAGAAGATGAAAAGTCCAAATCTCAAAAATATTTCTTGCATGTATGATCTTTTTTAAAAAATTAACTGTTTTAGCATAAGCTAAATAAAATTTCAAAACAAAAAGTCATTTTTGGACTACAGAATGAAACCTTACACTTTGACTTAATTTCAAAACACTTCATAAAAAAAACCTTTGAATTAGGCAAATTCCAAAGGGGTAGCCGTGTTAGTCTATTGTAGAAAGACAACAGAGTCCTGTGTGATATATCTCCTTTCTCACAAATGGCTTCAGTTTTGACAAAGCAACATTTTCTGATAAAGGAATGTTTAGTTGGAAAATTTCGAGCCGGATCTAAGTGAGATATCTATTACTTCAAATATCCAGATGTATGTCATCAAAAGATATAGAAAAAAATAAACAATCTTCTGAGCATAGGTTTGAGACACGAGGGAGTGTTAAACATGGGAACAATAGAATTGTTTGTTTTTCTGTTAATTGAATTTTTTGCTTTGGCTGAGGAATGAGTGTTGTGAGATATGCTGGTTCATATCACACTTCAAAGATGGTTTTGGAAATAACATGGAAAGTCTGAGTAGAGGTGTTTTTCAGTTGGCAGGGTGTCGGTTGCCTAATTGTTCACATGTGTGGACTGGGTATTTTATTGGTGAGAAATATTTTGTCTTTGGAGAGAATTCAAGTGCCAAAGGAAAGAGTTCATAGAGATCTGCCTATGAAGCTACTCCCAGAGGGGCCTCCCTAGCGAACACAGGCTTCTGGGTAGAGGAACAGTCCCTGAAATACAGAGAGAAAAAGCTTCTAAAGGAAGAGCATCTGAGGGGAGCTACTGAAGGGGCTCACCAGGAAAGGAAATTAAGGAAGAATGTTCCTAGGCTTTAAAGGTGAAGAGTTATGTATGGCAAGGCTCAGCAAAAACTCCCAAAGGAAAGATTTCATTAGATAGTTGCAGGAGCCCCAGATCAAAGAATTATATGCTGTTGCAAGGAAGTGTGGTTATACTTTGACTTCTGTAGGTACTTTGGACCCAAAAGAGAGATCCTCCCCACAGCTGATGACAAGAGGTTCAGACTGCAGAAGAGGGTTCAGAGACAGGAGAGCCTCACTTGTGAGGGATCTGGATGTCTGTGGAGCTGATGGACTAAGACAGTGGTCTTCAACCTGGGCGATACTGCCCACTAGTGGGCGTTTTGTGATTTTTGGTGGGCACTACAAAAATGAAGGAAGGAGATAATGGCCATCCTCATCCAGCTACTAGCTTTCCCAACTTTGTATCTAGTTGAATCAGGTTTCAGTGCAGTCAATCGTCTTCTTACAAAAGAAAGAAATTGCTTGGATATAGCAAAAAGAGGAGATCTTCCTCTGACTCTATCAACTTTAAAGCCTGACATTGAATCTCTGGTTAAAGGGCACCAAGAACAAATGTCACATTAAAAATGAAATGAAAAATAAGAAACAAATTATTTTAATATAATTTCATATTTTTATGAATAATAAGTTTGTATGAATAATGAATACATTTTGTTTGATTGAAATTTGTTTGATATCCTATTTAAAATATCTGAGTTTAAAATTTAAATAAATTGATTATTATTTAACGATTAACAGTATGACAATGTAACAATTAATTTAATGGCAGTGGCAATTTATAAAAAGTAACGATTTATGTAGGTGGGCAGTAAACTTACTGCAAATTTGAAAATATTGAAAAACTGGGTGCTGATCCAAAAAAGGTTGAAGACCACTGAACTAAGATTAACTCAGCCCCTTCCTCCACCAGTTCCCCAATAGGGGAGAGGCCTGCTTATATAATATTCTGCTTTAGGGTTCACACAATTAGACCCTTGAAAGGGGTCCAATATAATAAATCTCAGTGGACTTACTGACAGCCATGTAGGGAAAAATGAGGCAGAAATTGAATTGTAGTGGTGAACTGAGGCAGCAGAGAATTCCCAGGGGTGAGGCACTCATTACATTACAAAAGCTGGAAATTACATCTCCAGCTCCAAAGCAGATGTACAAGGTGAATCCATAAGGGGTGTGGCATTGAAGTGAGTCCTGCAGGATCTGTGGTAACCTTGAACTTCTTAAGGCTGCATAACTCTTTATATCACCGCACAGACTGGTTAGGCCTGATGGGAATTCAGGATCTGCTGCTTGCACTGTAGAGGATCTTTTCAGAGCACTGCTTCCGCCAGTGATGACCAGCTCATAGATCAGAGGGCTCTGATTGGCTGAGTTCAGATGGGCTTGCATTACCTCATAAACCTGATGATCCCCAGTGCCCTGAATATCAGCTTTCTGCCAGTTGATAACACACGTGGGAAAGCTTCCCCTGAGGCATGTTTACTGGGAGTGGGGCAAAATGGACTAAGCCACTGGTGAAGAAGTTGATATTGGCAAAGGAGTGTGCAAATGAGCTTCCCTGTAGGTGCAGCATTATTTGAAAGGGCCTCAAGAAACTTGACCTGTGCTGTAAAGTAAAGAAAGTAAACCAGACAAAATATAAGCAATAAGAAAGATACTAGTGGGAGAACTATCTACCCCCCAGTGGAGCTATTCAGTGCTTAATTTGTAATGAAAAGGGTGTTGGGGCTCAAGCAATTACCATATTTTTCGGACTATAAGAC
>ML685883.1:296600-341500 GCA_007922175.1 Pelusios castaneus
GTCCACACTGGACACCTAGGTTGACTTTTTAAGTTCCCCTTTAAGTCGACTTTATTTTTAAGTGTAGACACACTAAGTCGACTTAGTTAAAGTTGACTTAAATTAACAAGTGTAGACATAGCCTTAGGGTCTATCCAAACCTGTTCAGGTCAATGAAAGTCTTTCCATAGTTTCAATGGGCTCTGGATCAACTTCTTAGATACCATGGTTATGACAAACTATAAACTATCAATACTCATTCTCAAAGGAAACCTACACATCACACTCTAAAGACAAACCTAGGGACTTAAATTCATTATTCTAATAGACACTAAAAATCATAGACTGAACAGAGGCTGGATTTATGGCTTTTTATAACAATTTGTAATCCACTAAGCCCCTCCTTTTGTCCAATGACAACAGAGGTGTTAACAGTAGCTTGAATGGTCCCTTACAATATGTGCTAACATCTTATACCAGGGGCTGGCGACCTTTGCCGACCCCTGTGCTGGCCCCTCCTCCTCAACCCTCAGTTGGTGCCGACAGCCCATTCATGGAAAGAAGCCACCTGGAGGGTCTCCTCTCAGCAGCGTGCCTGGAGACCTCTATCCCCTTTACCTGGAGTCATTCTTGTTGGTGGCAGCACACCACAGAGAGGAGCCGCTCTGGGTGGCTTCTTAACATGGTGTGCTTGGGGCATGGACATGGCAGGGATCCCGCACTGCAGCCGCCCCCAAAAGAAGCCACTAGGAGTATCTTTTGGTGGCAGGAGTGGCGATCTCTGTGGCACCACAGAGGATGCTGAGTGCCGCTCCAAATGGGCTTATGTGCCCCTGTTGGTACGTGTTCCGGGGGTTGCCTACCCCTGTCTTATACTAAAAAATCTGCTCCATCTTACATTTTGCTGTGATGCTGACAGCTCTTTTCCCAGACCTGGAGCAGAGTGCTGTGTGGCTCCAAAGCTTGTCTCTCTCATCAACAGAACTTAGTCCTGTAAAAGATATTTCCTCGCTCACCTTGTCTTTCTAATATACTAGGTCTGACACAGCTACAGTTACACTGCATATAGTTGTGAGGGACATTTTAAGCATAAGTAAGTAAAATATATGTCTCTCTTTCTTTTTATACCCCCACCTAGCTGGTGAATGACAGCACAATGTATTAAAAAAGAAGACAGGACTAAGGAGGAAGGGGCTCAGAAACTTCTCCCTCTCAAGCTATAGCATAGCCATATAGCATGATTTCATTACACGTTTATCACTGCCACCACAACTATTACCTTCAATCAAGAGCTTTCTGTGCCTACATTGATAGGAAAATACATTCTTTTATTGCAAAAAGATTAAATAGAAAAATAGATATTAAACCACCCTGCCTATAAAGAGGAAAATAGTAGGAAACATAGCTTTGTTCCACAGCCCCACTCCAATGTATAGTACAATATTTTGTTTCCAAAATTCCTAGAATACTGAACTGCAACATGCCCTCCAAGGTGGAAAATTCGTCTTCACCATTGCTTGTCCTCAAATTTCTAATGGCTTAGTCTTCAAAGTTAGCCATAGTCAGAGTAAAAGAATGTTAAAATAATACATTGTATCAATAACAGATGGGCAATAAGCCAAACAATTGTTCATTTTGCACACAGACCTAAGGAAAGATATTTCTAGCCTTATCTTTGACCCCAGGATTATAAGTTCTATCCTGCTACCACCCCAAGACACTGGCAACACACACTAGAAAAATATAGCTAATTTCACACAAAAAGATGAAGAATTATAAAAGCAATGTCTGGTTCCTGTTTGGATCTTTCCAGTGAGTCTCCTCAGGACAATTTCACAGCTTAATAAAAATCACTCTGGGACGCTGAGCTCACTCACACATGTGGTTTCACCCATTGTCTTGATGTGCTCATGGGGGGATTGTTTTGACAGTGGTTGTAGAGGGTTGATCATCCTGGGTACCATATTCAAGGTGTGCATCCAACAACCACATTCTGAAAAGCCCAAAAGAAGATTTCCAGAATTCAGAACAATAACATCCTTTAACTTTAATAGCTAATGAAAGAAATTATATGAACCAGATGTGTCTATTATATGATTGAGCATTTTCTCCTTTAGAAAGTAGCTATCCCTGACTACATCATTCACAATGACATCAGCTAGAGCTCTATTCTTCATTCAGCCAAATGGATCATGAGGGAACACCTGTTTCACATCTTCAAACAATTGTTCATTGCCACAAAAGAAGTCAGTGTTATTGAAGTCAGTGTCATTGTCAGGTTATCCCAATTCTCCACCTGTTGGAAAAATAATAGTAAAACAAAAGTAAAAATATCCATACCAACAATAAATAATTAAATGTATTTTTTTAAGATAAACTGGAGTCAAACAGATCTTGAGTATTACCTACTCCTTTTGATCCTCTCTTATAAAAGGGATATTTCCATGGTATTATGGTCCCAATCCAGTAAAGCATTTTATCATATGCATAAACTTAACCACCTAATTTTATTTATTTTCATATGGTTACTCACATGCTTTAAATTACAAACATGCTAAGTGCTTTGCTGGACTGGAAATTAATTATTTAGTTATGGATGCTAAGCAGTTACGAACGGGAGAATGCAGAGTTGCTTTGTGTTTTATGACATTCCTAAACTAAATAGGTTAGAGGGTTCTTATATCAACTCTAAATTTTGCAAAATAGCATTTCTTGAGTGTCTCTGTATTACACCTTCAAAGCATCTGATGAAGTGAGATTTTCTCCCACAAAAGCTCATGAGATAAATAAATTTGTTAGTCTTTAAAAGAGCCACATGACTCCTTGTTTGTTTTGTATTACTATAGTGGCAGATTGAGTGTAAGGACCAGCAATGGCACTAACAAAGTAAGTAAGGGAGGAATATAAATTCTCTTATAGACCTTTATATTGATCCTTTTTTCTCTCTCAGACAAGTACAACCATAGGTGTGAACATGCTTGTCCATTGGAGTTGCACAGTTGTCCAATGGCAACATTTGGCCCTAAATTAGTTGGTTTTCTTCTTCTTCTTCTCACTGTTTATTTTTGTTTTTCACCATTTAGTCTGGTACTTTCAAAAGAGCCTAAGGAAGCTTCTCATCCAAATGATATTGAAAGCTCATGGAGTTGGGTGCCTAATTTCCTTAACCCTCCTTTGAAAATCCCTCTTAAAGTCTCTTTCCTTCTTTCTGTTCCTTTTTTTAAAATGTGCATTTGCTTTCATTTCATTTACTCTAGTCACTAAGTAATCCTTCACATTCCAGAGCCTGCCCCACAATAGTAATGAGCTACAGAACCAATATATGCGATTTTGAAGATTTTGAGTTTCACACCTGTGCGCTCTTTTAAAGCACACTATCCACATATTATCAGATATAATAATAATAATAATACAGCCACACAGTTCAACCACAATATCCTTGCACTGGAGTAAATACACTACCAGGGAGTAAAACTAGGATATGAAATTTTGTGTGCAAAAAGAAATCTAAGCCTCAAAGATTTAGGACTGGATGTGGCTTTGCAACTAGTTGATTGTTCTACATATTATAAATAAGGCCCTACTTGAACTGCAGGATGATTATCAAAAAATTGTGGCTGAGTTTTGAAACCATCAAGGAAAATTGCAGAAAAGTAGTAATGCACCTTATTGTTTGCGGTAGTAAAGTCCATAACTACTTTTCCATGATTTTCCACTGTCAGCTGCCCAGGTCTGAGAATAGGGGGCCAGAGTGAAGAGTGGGAACACAGGACTGAGAGTGCAGACTCCTGCTGTTGGCCACTAGGACTGATTTTGGCGGCCCAGTATCAGCCCCAATTGTGGTGGAAACCTAATATGGCAGAATCCACAATTTCTACAATATCACAAGATAAGTTAGGCCTGAATTATAAAAGAATTTTTTTTTCAAAATGACATTAACAAAGATGACTTTTAAAACTTCACTGTGCTTTATATATGTTCCGACCAATACACTGCAATAAAACAATTATGTTTTAATTTTTTAAAAATTAAGGTCAAGTTTACAATTTAGAATCCACAACATGAAAGTGGGTTCTAAAATTTAACAAGATAAATCACCTTGTACGTGACATTTTCTTAAAGAAAAGGAAGCACAAATGATCCCGATAAAGTAATTTCTTCAGCTAATCTCCATCTACTCAGCTCAGCCCACAGTAGTTACTATTTACATCCTCTTTTGTGTTATTCAACCCTTGTGACAGGGCCTATCAGACCTTCTGAGTGAGTTTATGTAATGTCAGGTCAGTGATTAACAGAGATTCTTTTTTGTTCTTTTCTTGTATACAGGTACAATGAAGTCATATTCACTCCAAGCCTCTATACACATATTGCCAGAGAACCTTCATGTTTCTGCCAAAATACATCTATTACGATTATTTTATCAGCTCTCCAAGTGATTAATGGGCTGATCTTTGAGTTCTGAAATTGGTTTTTGAATGGAGGAGGACCACTTTCTCTGCCGTTCCCTCCCCTGCAAAACAGTAAGTTTAGTAACCTTTAAATACCAAATCCCATCTTCCATCATTCAGCCAAATGCATTCGTAAGTGTCTCATTTCACATCAGGTTTTAAAGTCTAGCCATTATTTAATATCTGCTTCAAGGAGCCACCTTGTCTGTGCTGACATCATCTGCTCAGTTTTCTTTTACACTTTCTAACAGAAACTATGACACACTCCTTCAAGAGAAAGCCAAAAAATAGACAGTATAATTCAGGGCACCAGATACATGTTTCTATAACTTAGGTTCCTTTCGCCATTATTTTTACTTGTTTTGGAGTAACATCTTTGAGAAGAGAAGCTTTCAGATACCAATTTTGTTATAGTGCTCTAACACGTTGTAAAACATATTAAATAATCTTAGATGAAGGAATCTAATATTACACAATGTATTTTCATAATAATTTAATCAAGTTGTCTTTTTCACTGTGACTTCATTTGGCTAACAGCTAGTTCTCCATATAAACATAACTTTAGGTCATAATTCTTAATATTAATGTCTGTCAGGTGCAGTGAAAGCAGCATCAAAGTAGCAGTTAACAGGTGAAATAAGCACCAATGAGATGCCAGTGCCTATGCAACTGGAAAATGACAAGAATACACAATAGCAACATTAAGACAAAGCTGCCAACTTTCATTTTCCATACAAGACTGAAGGGATTAATTTTCACTGAGTACAGTTACACCTATGTGCTCATAAGAGACACAAACATGCTTTGTCAATGAAATACTGCTTTTTAATAAATGTTATCCACCTGGAATATCCTTCACCTCTGAAACCTGAGAGTTTTTGCCATTGAATTTAATGGCAAATAATCAGGCCATTTTTCATCAGCATTCACTGATATAAAAAAAAAAAGACCTTGGAAGAAGATGCATGCTTTCTGTGGGACAGGACAAAACCCCAAAGATAATTAGAGCAATGGTTCTAACTCCATTCAGAGCACAACCTGAAGCCCACTGAGTTCAATGGAATGACTCCCATTGATGTCGTTGGGTTTTGGATCAAGCATTCAATGAATGAGATGAGGGAGCAACTTTTCCTGCACACATGAAAAAAAAACAACCCTTTACATTAGAACGAGAAGAGTGGTAGGCAGAAGCAAACAAATCACAACCAATCTGCTAAGCCTCACCTCTGAAAGGATAAGAGACAGTGGTGGTTGCACCACAGCAGTATATGCCTATGGTGGAAGCCCTGGCAATATCTCTTTCCACGATGTCCCCATCTCATATTACAGGGTACTCCATTTTCTCCCTCATTCTTCGCTGAATATTGCCAAAGTAGCTACTAACTGGGGAGAAGGGTGGCAACAGCTATATTTCTGCTATCTGACAAAAAGGTAAAGGTCCAGTGAAAATATCTACAAGTAGTTGGCATGGTGAAGGAAGCAGGGTGAGGTCTCACCCATATTGGGTTTGCACTAGTATATATTGGACTGTGTGAATGTAATTGAACAACAAAGGAGTATTTCTATGCCAAACAGGACTATTGACTTCAGTGGGGCTGAGACACGCAACTGAGAGCATTATTGGTGCAATGCATATGTTTTCTGTAGATTGTTTGCACCATGATTCTTTCTTTTGCTATCTCTGGACTCATTCTCAAGTGTTCTTCTAAATGGTAAGAAAACTTAAATGATAGAAAGACCTGAATAATTTTCTCTTTCTCCAAACTCCAAGATACAGTTTATTCATAGTATAAATACTAATGTGAGGCAAGAGCAGACCATATTTCCTTCCTTCAAAGCCGTTGACCTTAATGATACTGAAACTTCTTAGACCACAACTGAATTTGGCCTCAGATCCCTAGTCATGCACAAGAACAGTGACTTCTGAAAATTTGGATTCCTTTTTTATTCTCAAATGATTTGCTCTAATAGGTTCATAAACTTCATGCCCAGTACACATTGATCAGTTCTTCTCCAAAGTAGGAATTACAGAAAAGAACACAATATCAAGTATTTTTACTTCTTTTGTTTTGTTTTGTTTTTTATAATCAGATCATAATTTTTTACTAGTCTATGAACTAATTGCTTGAATATTTACTTCTGAGGTGCTATCCATGTCATGTGATTGGTCACTTCATTCATATGCCTTTTTTCAGGGCCCCAATTGCTTGACCTTACCTTTCATAAGTCGACCTTTTTTTGTCCAGGAGTTGCCCACAAAAAGAGCAGGTTTTCTCAATAATTTGTCCTGTGTTTGTAGTTCAGCAAATCTTGTGTGTAGCATTAAAAGAGCTTTCCAATAAAGCCATAAAAGCACATCCATAACAAATACTCTCATGGGTTATTTTTGCTAGTAACTATGACGCTTTGGCTTTCCACAAACATTCCTGTGTGTCCATCTTAATGTTTGTGAGCAGGCAAATAAAAGAGGTCACAAATACCAGCAAATGGAATCAGTGGGTTCTAACTGCAAGAATTTTCATAAATTCTTTAATGTTGTATTCTTACTGTACTATTCGCTTTCATATCCATTTCTTCTGGTAAGCTATTTCATTTGAGAGCATAGTTGCTGCATAATTGATCATAGGAGTAAGAAGGAAAGTAAAACACATATCCAGATGGGGACATTCAACTCTTCATCTTTAGCACTCACTGAGATCTAACAGAAACCTTTGTGTTCACTTAAGGCAAACATCATCCAAACTGCACAAATTGAAAAGCAATTATTTTCTCACCTTTCAGAAAAGAAGCAAAAATACAAATGTAACTTTTGATTTATGAGATTTTTGATACAGCTAGTTATATACCAAAAACATCAAAATTCATCTAGAGAGAGCACATTTTGTTGCAGTGATATTAATCTGTGATATTCATTGCCTAAAATTGTTGGATATTTGGAATCTGTTTCTGGTTTTAAATCTTATTTGAAATTTAATTTTTTGGATGTGTCTTTTTCTAAATATCTGTCTGTTTGTACTTGCTTCTAAGATTACTTGCACTTTACTTTTAAATGAAGATTAAGAGTAAGCACTGATTCAAAAGACATTGACGTTAATGGAAAGATGCCTGCTGACTTAATGGGGTTTTGGATTAAACCTTTGGGGAGGTTTCTCCTTGAAAGTCATGATGGACCAGATCTTCAGCTGGTGTAAATCAGCAGTGATTTAAATGGAGCTATGCTGATTCATACTATTTGAAGATCTGACCCTCTATTTCAAATTACAGCAATTCAATTTTTCCATAATTTAAATCAATGGCAGTGAAGAGAGTAGATTTTAATCTTAAATATTTTTACACTGTATATTGGAGCTGTCTCCAACAATGAATGCAAAAATCATCCAGACCTGCCAACAGGTTGGGTTAAAGGCCTAACAAGACATCTGTGGAGAAAATCACACTGATTGGGTGCTCTTCTTTGTATCCCACCCCGCCTTCTAGGGAAAGGCAGCCAATCAGAGCTACTCCACATGCTGAAGGAACAGCAGAGATCCTGGTCCCTGTAGCCAATTGGAGACCAACTGCTCCTCCTGGGTGTGTACTCGTTGATCTGTCTCACAGTAGGATGCCCACAAGCTACCCCACTGAAGGCTGGAAAGGGCGTGAAATGAGCCTCCTGAGCTGAGGGAGGAGTGAAGAAATAAGAATCTCCAGAAACTGCTCTGAGCCTCCTAAAGTCATGAGGGGAAGGGGTTAGAATGTGTCTCTAGTTAAGCCTCCAGCTGAATTTGAGTTATAAGCTTAAATGTGGCAAGTTTTCCGTAGTTAAAAAAAACTCCTATCTACCTCATAATTCAATAAATTACACCTGGGACTGAGGCAGAATTTTTCTGCTAATTTTTTAAACTAAAATAATTAATGGGGAAAATCAAATCAAACATTATCCAAATTTGGTTCTCATCCTCCACTGCTAGTACATTGTCTACAATATTCCAATAAGCTGAATGGAGGAAGAAACAGGCTCTCTCTTCCATGGAGAAATTTTCTTACAAAGGATGTCAAAACATATGGAGATGTTTCTCATGCTGCTGGACTCCCATGGTTACTGTTTCTGTGCTGTAAGTGTGGCATCCACTTTTCAGATATGAATGCTTATAAAATGGAATCTACCTACTGAGCAAGCATAATGGTCTGGGAAACTTTAGAAAAAGAGTTTTAAATAGAATGTGGTGGTTCTGGTCTGAAGAGAAGTACATAAAAGGAGAAAGGAAACCATGGAAAACTTCATTCCAAAATCTCTCCAGACTCAGTATCTCCACAGTGAACATCTTCTTCAACAATTGGATCAGAGTGATAGAATGAGTGTTTGCAAACACATTATCTAATTTCCCAGATGAAAACAAACTTCAGACACATTTAAATCAACTCTGCCTATTATTTTTGGAGCAGAGGTACCAGAGTGCATTCAAAACTCATAAGACACATTGGGCCACTTACAATCCATATGAGAAAATGTGTTACAGGCACAAAAACTGAATACACAGGGCAGGAACCACATCTAAGTTTGTACAACTCTTAGTGCAACAGTGCTTTGATCATGATCAGGGTTTCAGGGTGCTATGGTAATGTCAGCAGTAACAATAAATGGATTTACAATGAAATGTAGCAGCTTATCATTTATATGCATTGGCCATTTGTTTGCCAATAAAATCTTTAGCACACATTATTCAGCCAGTTATGGAACAAAAAAAAACCCATGGATTATATTGACAATAATAACTTTATGGAGTTTGTGTGAGATTCTACAACATAGTTATAGAACATACCTTTTAAAACTGTTCAAGCTTTGAGTTGTGTACAAATATGGCTAACAATGAGAAACTGCTATAACGTTAAAAGTGTTGTATCTCGGCTTCAGGTGAATTACTGTGCAAAAGGTTCAGGTAGGTGACAAAGGCTGACAGGAAAGTATATAAAAAAGGTATCCTTAACAGATGGTTAGATATTGGGGGTGGCATGGAAAATTACAATAGGGTAATAGAAGCTACAAAAGGGAAAACAGGGAGAATCTGCTCAACATCTTATAGGTGTATACCTAAACGCAAGAAGTATGACTAACAGTAAGAACTGGAAGTATCAGTACATGCTCTAAATTCTGTGCCTGAATTGGCATACAGAGACTTGATAAGTCTCATGAGTGAAATATTGCCATAGGGGGGTTTAGCTCATTCAAGAAGGGCAGGCAGGGTAAAAATGCAGGAAGTTTTCCATTTTATACATCAAAAGAACATAAGAATGGCCATATTGGGTCAGACCAATGGTCCATCCAACCCAATATCCTGTCTTCTGCTGCCTTCAGGCCCATGGAGGTACCCCGGGGTGTTAGCAGTAGTGGTGGGGTTGCTACCAAGGATGGCTCCCAGCTCCTAATAGAAGCAGCAGGTCTTTGGCCCTGCACCAGAGCCACAGTTTTACTCCCTAGTTTTTGGTACCCCTGCTATAGCACCTTGATTTTCACATAGCACTGCAGCATGTCCTGTTCATAACCTTTCTTCAGCATTAAACCAGAAATCTGGTGAATCCCAATAGGACCTAGTGATTTATTAATAATTCCATTTAAACAGCTTCCTCAGCTTTTGTGAATTTTCCCTTTTTGAAGTTAAATGCTACTGTGGTGGGTTTCTCCTACCTATAAGGATGTTAAATTTAATTACATTATGGTATCTCTTATCAAGCAGTTCAGCTACTTAATGTATCAATTTGTTCTAAGACCTCATCTACTGACAGCTTAATCTGGGACAGTTCCTCAGATTTGTCACTTGAAAAGAATGGCTCAGGTATAAAAGTCTCCCTCACATCCTCTGCAATGAAGACCAGTACAGAGAAGTCATTTAGCATTCCTGCAGTGGCCTTGCCATCCTGGAATGCTCCTTCAGCAGTTCAATCATCCAGGGGCCCCTGGTGTTTTTTAAAATAAATTGTGGTTTTGTGTCTTTTACTAGTTGCTCTTCAAATTCTTTTTGACCTGCCAAATTACACTTTTAAAACTGGACTTGCCAGATTATGATTCTTCCTAGTTTCCTCACTAGGATTTGACTTCCAATTTTTAAAGGCTGTCTTTTTTTGCTTCTGACTGCTTCTTTTATCTTACTGTTTAGCCATGGTGATTTTTCCCCCCTCCTCTTACTGATTTTTATTTATTTATGTATTTATTTATTTATTCTTAAATTATTATTATTATTATTATTATTATTATTAATTGTTATTATTATTATTATTATTATTATTTGAGGTATATATGTAGTCTGAGCCTCTATTATGCTGTTTTGAGTTATTTCACTCTTCTGATTGTTCCTTTTAATTTCCATTTAAATAGCCTCCTCATTTTTGTGTATTTCCCCTTTTTGAGGTTAAATGCTACTGTAATGGGTTTCTCTGTCCCTTTTTTTCCTTTCTACAAGGACCAGGACAAGGTTTTTTCTTCCTCTTGGACCAGATCCTGCCACTTAGGAGTAAATCAAGAATTGCCTCTCCCCTTGGAAGTTCCAGGATTAGCTGCTCCAAGAAGCTGTCATTAATAGTATCTAGAAAAATTCTCTTTCATCCCATACTGAGAGGATATGTACCAGTCAATATGGATATACTTGAAATCCCCATTATTACTGGGTTTTCTGGTTTGTTTGCTTGTTTGTTTTTAGAGCCTCTTTAATCTCCTGGAGCATTTCAAAATCACCACCACCACCCTGGCTGCATGGTCAGTAATATATTCTTATTGCTGTGCTCTTATTTTTCAAACATTGAATTTATAACCATAGAGATTGTATGATAAATTTGGATTAATTTAAAATTTTTATTATATTTGATGCTGCTTTCTATTACATATTGTGCCACTCTCCCACCAGCACAACCCACTCTATCATCTGTACATATTTTGTACCTTAGTAGTATTACCACCTTCCATGGATTATCATTGTTCCACCAAGCATCTGCGATGCTGTAATGAGGTTTACAAACCCCATACTGAGCACAGGCAGGAAAGGAGAGTCTTTCCAGCTCACAGGCAATCAAGCTGATCATACTCCCAGACAGCTGCCAGCACTGCTGATCATGGAGACATTGACCCACAGCTGTGATCAATTTAAAACAATAAAGCCAGCTATAAAGGAGGGAGAAGGCAAACCAAACAGGAAAGAGAGGTAGAAAAGCCTGGGATAGTAGTGGATGATAGTCCTGTGGCAAGTTACTCCCAAGATGGTCACAAGGAGACCAGCCCTGAAGTTTAAGTGCTTCTAGGCTCCATTTATGTTAAGAGCTGGTTTAATTTTAAGGAAATTGAAGGGCACCAGATATGGAAAAACTGGCACCCCTAAAGAGACTGCAACAAGAGTAGCTGGCAGATCCCTGTTTTATCAATATCCTCATTTACTACCAGGAAGTGAAACCATCCTATCTTTGTATTTAGACTTCTAGCATTTGTATATAAGTGGTTATAAATTTACTCAGCATCTAGTTCTCCCTGTGATGTGACTGAATGAGACTTTTTTTCATTTGATTATTTCTCTTCAATTTCTGCCTGTATTTTGCCAACTTCTTTCCTCTCCTTTTTAGTAGGACATAAAGAGATACTCTAACAAAAACTCCTCTAAGGGATGGTACAACTACCCATGTGATAGGGAATAAGCCCTTAATTTGAACTAACTAAAGTTTAGTGTAGCCATGGCTTTAGTTAGTTTGAATTAAGCCTCCTTAATTTGAACTAATTTTCCAGTGTAGACATAGCCAATGAGAGGCAGTCCCTTTTCTGACACATTTACAAGCTAAATAGCCAAGATGGAGGTGGGGGAGGGGAATAAAGAGATCCAGAGAGAGATGGTCACTCCTCCAAGTCATAAAATAAGTCATTAGCAGAGCTGGGAATAGAACAGCGAGCTCCTAACTCTCAGTCCAGTCTCCGGTATACTACATAGTGCTTTCTGGAAATCCTAGTCTTTCCAAGCTAATATCCATTATATTCCTTAACTGGCCCAATGCCACCATCTTCTTTAATCTTATGCAAAACCTTCCTAATCCTAAAACTACATATTCTATCAGTAAATGATTCCAAAACAGCATCACAAGGCAGGGAAACCCTTTTCCCTGCACACTCTCTGGTCAATAGAACCAGTTGGTATGTCTCCTCCCCACCCGCTCATGTTGCAGCAGAAAGGAGCCAGCCAGAGATTCCAGCCAGTAGGGGCAGAAGTGGCCAAAGCTGGAACCTTTAGACTGCTGGACATGCCAGGATCTTTCTGAAGTTTTGATGGGACTTTCTCTGCCGGATGTTGATTGGCTGTTTGTTCCAGCCCTCCTCTACACCTCACATGCAGCCTTTTCACCCCAGATTCAATCCGTAATTCTCCTCTCAGACATGCTCCCTTCCCTTTCCATTTAGCTAAGATCCCCTCTTAATTTAACCCATCAAAAAATTGGGTGTCGTTCATTCTCATTTAGTGTTCTATGGCTTCCCCCACCCTGCATCTGTCACTGTCATTGTCATGTAGACTGTAAGCTCCTCAGGGTAGGGACCATCTATTAAAGAACGTCTTTTAAAAGAGATATCTGTTGTGTCATGCCTAGTATACCCCTAAATTAAGTCTGAACTAGCTACATCAGTCAGGTGGGTGAAAAAAATCTTACCAATGAGAGAAGTTAAGCCAACCTAAGCCCCCATGTAGACTAGGTTGATGGAAGAATTCTTTTGTCAACCTAGCTACCATCTCTTCAAGGGGCAGATTTACTACAACAATGGAAAACCCCTTTCCATCGCTGTAGCACATCTCTACAGTGCAGTACTACAAGCAGAGGTGGCTTTTGAGGTAGGCGGCCACCAAGGATCCCTAGCAGTAAGGTGCCCCATTAGAGGCGGTCTCCTGCTTCTCCTAACAGGGTCAGGAACCCCTGGCACACATGGGGTCCAGCACAGGGCCTGGCTTGGGACCCTGCTTGGGGTGCAGGGGCCGACACGGGGGCCAGCTGAGGGCCTGGGGGCTGGCTGAGAGCCCAGGGATTGGCTCGGGGGCCGGTGAGGCCTGACCCGAGGGCCGGCTGGGGACCCAGGGGTCAGCTCAGGGGCCAGTGCAGCCTGGCCCGGGGGCTGCTGCGGGGATCGGTACGGGGGCTGGCACGGCCTAGCTCGAGGGCCAGCTGGGGGGCCAGAGGCTGGTGTGGGGCCAGGGCCCTGCTCAGGGGTCGGCATGGAGCCCGGGGCCCTGCTCAGGGCACGGGGACTAGCTTGGGGACCAGCATGGCCAGACTTAGGGCTCAGGGGCTGGTTTGGGGTTTAGCCCCTCTAGGGGGCCCCACAATGGGCCTTTGCCTAGAGCCCCAGATAGCGTAAGGCCGCCTCTGACTACGAGGTTTGAGCTGCAGTGCCGGAGACGTAATACAGTGTAGCATACCCTTGGTGTGTATTTGTCAGAGTCATTCTTCTTTGTAATTAGAAGGGAGGAAGGTCCTGAGGATAGGAAAATAATGTGAAATGTGTGCTTCAGCAGTTGATCCAGACCCATGTCATTAGCCAGGGATTTCCCTGTATATATGTTCCCTGAACTCCACCATCCCACCCCCTTCCCTCCCCCCTACTTCTCCCATGGTTGACTAGCTTGTAGTGTTGCCAACTCATTAGTTTTCCAACTAATTTAGTTGTTGTCGGCTTGAAATTTCAATTGAAATTGAAATATTAATCATGTTTTAAAAGCACATATATATGTTAAAGTTCTTGTTCTTGAAATAGCATAATAGGTGTGAAAAATATGAACAAAGACTAGCTTCTTCACACAGCTCTGTTTGTTATGACAATGTTGGCATATTTGCTTCGGCAATGTTGGCCGACCTAATAATTTCAGATTATGATTCATAATCAACAAGAAATCATGATAAATTCAAATGCTGATGTTTATTGGTGTTTTATGATATTTGAAAGGTTGGTCTGAGAGAGAGAACTGAATCACCTTGCTGATGAAAAAATACAAAAATGTACAACCCACCTTTGGTCTCATGGCTGCATCCTTGGCCCTCAGTCCCCTGTAAATTTGAACAGCCCCTCTAATTTTAGTTCCTAGGAAAACACTGCTGGTAACTCAAAGTCAGGAATTCACAGGCACAGATAGGAATAAAAACATGTGATTGTGTTATTGTCAGCTCTCCCAGCAGCTGTTAATGGGAGGCAGCGGTGTCACAATCTGCTTAAGATGGGGAGATACAGCTGGGAAAAAAATTAAAAGACAAAGCTATTACCTTTTGATGAAACAAAATCCCTCTCACACTGATGTGTAGCACTTGACTAAAGATACTGTGGTGTAGGTTTCTCAGGGGTGAATAGTAGTAGGTCTAGGTTGTTTGGTTGGGTTTTTTTTCCAAATACTTACCCTTTACAAAACAAACAAGGAGTCCTGTGGCACTTTTAAAGACTAACAAATTTATCTTTAAACACTCTGTACTGGACAGTCAGTTACAATTACTTTGCTTGTATTTTGACTCAGGAAATAGCACATTCAGGAAAGCAATAATGGGATCGATACAGTAATTAAGAGAAGGCTATGCAAAATTTTATGAGAGTCTCTGTTTCATAATCATAAATCTTTGCTCTCTCTAGTTATCTTAGAGATGGAGAGTTATAATGATGCAGAGAAATTAACACTGGGTATATGTCAGAACCTTATAAATCGCCAAAATGATTTTTGGAAGATCCAAGTAATATAATGCTAAATGTCAAAATATTGAATAGATCTACTGCTAAGATATTTGGATTCTAACTCCAGCAAGTACTAGACAGCTAAAATTCTAAAGCAGTTGTTTACTGCTTTGATTTGCTGAAATAGTCTGACCTGATCCTATGATTTACACTTCCCTGCGTTTATTTTCTTCCCATTCTGTAAGTTCCCCATCTTCAAGCATCTGACAAAGTGGGATTTTCTCCCACAAAATCTCATGTGATATATAAATTTGTTAGTCTTTAAAAGTGCCACCAGATCCTTTGTTTGTTTTTGCTGAACTAGACTGACATGGCCACCACTTTGGAAATTGTCAATATTTGTTAGACTGGGTATTGCAGCAGTAAAAGAAACAGGGGACGACGACTTTGTGTTGCAGTAAACTTGTAATCTAAATTCTACCCCACATCTGGCAGAGCAATGGTTAAATGAACCATTCTGTGAGCAGAGAGTCTTTAACTGGTGTCTGTCTGCAGGGAGATCAATTAAGCTAGTCCTGAGGAAGGGTGAATGTTCTGGGTTCAGCTGTAGCTAATTACTCCTTTGGTTAACCCAGGAGCTATTTAAAAAACAAACAGAAGGGGGGGAAACTTCTTTCTTTGGGTGGGCTCTGAGTTAAGAGCTAAAGTTCCCCTGAGATGAGAGTAGACTATTTGTAGGAACATTAGTGTGCATATATAAACTTTAAGGAGTTATGCTGTGTTTAATTGTGTGAGACTATTAATCCTGGAGTTGTGATTTATTTCTTTGATATTTGGTCCTCTGATCTGTCACAGGGTTTTGAAAATGAAATATATGTTGTGTTTTCTAATCCCCATACTGAAAAGAAAGAGTGGAAATTTTATATGGATCACAAGAATATCCAGATTTGTTAATTTTACAAAAACAAAAAAGGCTTTTTGGAAGGCATATAAAACCTCATTTTTTAGGAGTCAGCACATTTCTTCCTAGGAGACCCTTGTGGGGAGAGATTATCCTATATCAACCTATTGGGGGATTCTTGTACTTTTCTCTGAAGCATCTAAAACTTGTCACTGTTAGAGAAAGGACAGTGGGCTAGACATAACACAGCTGTACTCCATAACTAAGAAGACAACAGAGTCCTGTGGCACTTTTAAAGACTAACAGATTTATTTATCGCATGAGCTTTCGTGGGAGTGTTTTGAATCCTAACACCTATTTTGATTTGCTGTTACAGCCTGACCTGATGCTATGTCATACACTCCCCTGCATTTAATTTCCTCCCACTCTGTAACTTTCCTATCTTCAAAGCGTCTGACGAAGTGGGATTTTCTCCCACGAAAGCTCATGCGATAAATAAATCTGTTAGTCTTTAAAAGTGCCACAGGACTCTGTTGTCTTCCTACAATAGACTAACACGGCTACCCCTTTGGAATTTGACTCCATAACTAAGGCAATTCATATGGAATCAGTAGACCTGTATTCAATTCCCTTTTCAAGCACCTGTGCCTATAGACACTTAAGCTACCCTGTGCTTTTCTTCACCTGTAAAATGAGGCTAAAACTTCCCTATCTCACAAGGGTAGTGTGTGGATAAAATCAATCAATGATTGTGAGATGTTCAGATACTATGGTTATGGGGACACATGAATACTCCGGTGAAGGAAATTTATTAATAAAAAATGGCAAATTCTGACTTTGCTGCCATAATTGGCTCACCCCAAATTAATCTCAGAACTTTTACCCCACAGCAAAACACTTATGAAGAAAAATTCCAAAGGGGTAGCCGTGTTAGTCTATTGTAGAAAGACAACAGAGTCTTGTGGCACTTTTAAAGACTAACAGATTAGTCTTTAAAAGTGCCACAAGACTCTGTTGACTTATGAAGAAGTCAGTCATTCCTAGCCATAGAGTTTGGAGTGTTACAAATTAATGCAAACTGTATTCCCTATGCCTCTGTCACTTCCTTTACTCTAGAAACAGTTCTTGGTTTTCTCAGGCACTTAATACAATCAGTTATTTTATTGAAATTAAAAGTTTCTGTGGATTAATTGATGAAATGACACTCCAGCATATTGTGGAAAGCAGTCAGTAAAGTGTGCCACTGAAGTAGTCCAATCCCCACATCAGTCATATCTACAAAGATACTACATATTTAACTACAGTTTAATCACTGTATGACATGTAAGTGGATTTATCCTCTCCAAAAGCTGCTTTATGTGGTCTTGATTTAGGATCCAAGTGTTGGCTGTCCTTAGGAATGCAATCTGCACTATAATGTATGGGATGCAATGTTATCTGCACTTCTCAGACTCACCATAAAATTCATTTACTGGTTTTGGTGAGGTGAATGTGCAACACCATGGTTTCTTGGAGTAAAATGGAACATGGAGGGAAATGCCATCCAGAGCTACCAGATTGCCTCAGAATGGAACAGGGTGCAAATTATTTTGCATTGGCGTTTCTGTGGCTACTGCAGAACCTACAAATCAGACCCTTTCCCAGCTTTGCCCTAATGATGATGGTGCCTGTACTTAAGCAACCATACAGAAAAAACAGGAGGTGCTCAGCACCAGCCATGTTGGCCATAGATCAGCTCTTTTGCAGCCCTGCCAATCAGCTGTTTTGCAATTCCCAGGAGCAGAAAGAGTGGAACCAGTCACTTTTGGCCACTGAGATGCTGCTCTGTGCAGCACGGCAGCTGCCTGAGAGAGCCTGGCTAAGGAGGTGGCTTCCACTTCCTGCCCAGGTTCAGCTGCTTGAGTCAGAGGCCAAGAGAGCCAAAGCACCCTGGGACCTTCCCAATTTACTCAGCCCCTGTCCCTGGCAACTAAGCCTGAGCAGGGAACAGACCTCCCCAGCCTGGCTTTCTTGCAGGCAGCTGCTGACACACTGTAGAGCAGCAGCTGAGAGAGACCAGCTTCTGCTAACCAGGGAGAGTGGCTGAACATGCTGGGTGGGGAAGGATACAGCAGGAGATTGACAGAGCCCCGCCTGCCAAAAAAACTAATGTAGAGCAGGGAGAACACAATGGCCACAGAATGTCACTGCACGAGAGGATGTGACCAGTCCTGGGCACTCCCCCCAACCCATGCCCCACTTCTTCCCGTGCCCACTTTCCCTCTTCCCCCTAGCCCACCCACCAGCAAAAAGAGGAGTTGATGTGTACACTAAAAGTAAGCACTCCAGGAACACCTAAAAGGTTTAACCTTCAAAATTAAATCAAAAGAAAGCAGACTTCTTAATGACCCATAACATTTTTACAGCTCATGCAAAAAAAATGGTTATCAATTGCAGCGACTAACAGATGGCTTTGATCAAAATTTTATTAACATTTTGGAAGGGAATTAATGAGTTACAAGCGTAATCTCACAAACTGAGTAAGTCCATTTCCTCTCGTTGAGACTTTTTAATGGCATGGATCTGTTTAGAAAATGTTGTTTTCCATTTATTGGTTTACAATGATTTTTCATAAAGAAATTTCCAGAAAGGATTGTTTTACTCCAAACACAAGATGTTCACTTTTCCTTTTAAAATATTTGGTTATGTACAACAGCTAGAGAATTTTTAGAACTATTAGGAGTAACAAAACAAATAGCTAACCCTCTCTTCAGTCTAGTATGCTTTTTATACTCCAACTGCTATGACTACTAATACTTTTAATTCTAATGCCAAATTGTATGCTAATGGTTGGTAATACAATATTATTTGAACACATTTAAAACTGTATACTGCCAGCAAAATATCAAAACAGCTTACATGGTGGCATCAACTTTTCTTCCATCATTTCCTTCTGTTAGGATAATATCTCACAATCCTTATCTTTCGTGGTGTAAACTAGGAGGAAAATTAGAGGAGAATCTTTACTTATCTGATTAACATCATCACTATCTCTACATGCAAATGGATCTGACTTCCAGAAGATTCTATGAAATTTAGGGTTTAGACACTAATTCAATCTAATTCAGAACAATCTCAGAAGTGTAGAGCTACAAGGGATTTCAAGAGGTCATCTAGTCTATCCCCACATACTGAGCCAGGATTAAGCATAGCTATGGGAGTACACAGGGTTCCTTCCATACTTTCTGGGTTTTTCTCCTCTCAATGACCCTTTTCTCTGAGGTTTCTACCATGCTGCAGTGGGAAGAACTAACTCCTAAGATATTAAATAATTGTAAAACATACAGAAAAGGGAATGGGAGGACATAGCACAATGTATAAAAAGATAAATATATACTGTACTATGAATCAAACTGTACTCAAATTTCTACATATTGCATAATAAATCAGCTTTCTGAGACCAATGTATCATTTCCTCTACACACTATTCATTTTCACTTGACACCTCTGGACCTCCTTTCTCCAGACAGGCAGTATTTTGCACCTCTGCCTAACTAAATGATGGTCTTGCTGATTCCAAAGCCAGTATATCTTCCAACAGATGTTTCAAAGCTTAGACTTAGAAATGTTTCAGAGTCTCCTAAGCAGTATCCAAGATTACATGCCACGATCTCTGTATTTAGACACATGAGGACTGTCATTTAACATCTTTTGGAGGCTCATGCTACTATTTATGGAGACATACCTTGCAAGATGTGTCTGGTGTAGTGATTATGTCAGGTTTGAGGTGTCAGTTGTCTGCAAAGAATGGGATACTAGGTCTAAGTCTGGCCATAGTGGGTCAGTCCAATGTCTACCTACCTAATGTCTTGACTTTGACAGTGATCGGTGGCAGATGCTTCAGAGGGAATGAACAGAACCGAGCAACTTTGAATGATACATCATTCAGTCCCAGCTTCTGGGAGGCAGAAGTTTAGGGACAACCCAGAACATGGGATTGCATCCCTGACCATCTTGACTAGTAGCCATGAACATATCTAATACATTTTTTAACCCTGGTATACTTCTGGCCTTCACAGCATCTCCTGGCAATGAGTTCCACAGATTGACTGTGCATTGTGTGAAGAAGTATTTCCTTTTGTTTGCTTTAAATCTGTTGCCTATTATTTTCATCAGGCAACCTTAGTTCTTCTGTTATGTGAGAAGATAAATAATATTCTCTATTCACTTTTTCTGCAACATTCATGATTTATATCATGTTCTGCTTACTCATATCTTTTCTAAATTTAACGGCCCCAGTCTTTTTCATCTCTTCTCAGAAGGATGCAGTCCCATCCCACTAATCATTTTTCTTGCCCTTCTCCATAACTTCTCCATTTCTAAATTTATCGTTTAGGAGATGGGGTGAGTAGAATTGCACACAGTATTAAAGGTGTGGGCCTACTATGGATTTAGATAGTGATGGCCTGTCTTATTTTCTGTCCTTATCCTAATGGTTTCCCCAATTCTGTCAGGGGTTGTTTTTTTTCCCCACTGCTTCTGTATGTGAAGCAGATGCTTTCAGAAAATTGCCCATGATCTTTGAGTGGTAATAGCTAATTTAGACCTCCATCATTTTGTCTTGTAATAAAGTCAGTCTGGGGGGGCTACAAAAGTGTACTTGGGGTCAAGTATGTCAGCCTTAGAATGTTGAAGGCACTGTTCCCTGCAGCGAAGAGAGGAGTTACTGCAGGGTAATTAGTAACACCTGAACCCAATTAAAGATTTCTACAAACTATTAAAACCCACTTTTGCTTCAAAAGAAAGAGGAGGGAGATGCAAGGGGAAAGAGGGAGAGAGATGCAAGCACCCTGGAGATTTGTCACAGCAGGAGGAGAAAACTTCCCTCTCAAAACTAGGAGATAGTGCTTCTCCACAGGAGAGGAACAGCTGGAGAAAAACCCCAGCACCAGCTTGGGAGAGAGGCTGGTACTTCCCTGATCCCAGGGCTACTCCACCAGGCCAACAGCCCTAGCAGAGGAAACAATGAAAAGTACTCCCTGGGGTCTACTTGATAGAGTCTTACTGACACCCCCCCCCACACACACACACACCTTTTGGAGACCAAGGGGCATTCCACAGCCCAAACCAAGGCCCACCCCAAATGTGCTGGGACTAGAAGTGCTCATAAGACTTATCCAGGGTGAGGCAGACTTTACCCCTGGCCTCTTTCACCAGCAGAGGGAACCCTAACACGGCAAACCTGAGGTATAGTTGGGATTATGGAATTATTTTTTCCTATATACACCACTTTTCACCTATCAACACTTGAATGTCCTTTCCCATTTTGTCACTTAATCAACCAGTTCAGAGAGATTCTTTTGTAACTCTCCACAGTCATCTTTGGATTAATTCTCTTAATTTTCTATCATCTGCAAATTTTGCCACCTCACTGTTCATACCTTTTGCCAAAGAACCTCTGCAACACACCATCCCTCACAAAAAAAAAAAAAAAAGAATACTTCAATCTAAGGAGTTGTGGTGAAGTGAGAGATTTCTGGAGCCTCAATTCCCACCTGAGACTTCATTCAGAAGGAGCAAAGATATGCCACCAATGAGTTACCGACAGGCAAACAGTCTTAAGGACCCAGGAGGAGACAAGAGTCATCAGGGTTGCAAATGGCAATCAGTTTAAAACTGTCTTTAAAATCAATTTATTAAACCTTCTTGTGACATAAGAGGGGGGGAAAAGTACATTACATTCTTCCCTTAATCCCAGAAAGAATGGTTAAGCATTAAACTAATTAATATTCTTTTAGTTTATTAAATTCCATGCCATTCAATATGAATTTTAATTTACTTGTTACTTCTGTTCATCTAGTACTCTTGGTAATCTTTTTGCCCCTGTTCTATATGTTAACACTTACTGAATGCTAAGGGACATGTTTAAAAGTTTGGGGGTCCCCCCCCAAAAAAATATCCAGTAACTAAAGCTATTTGAAAACCATTAGAAAAGACTTATCAGAAGGACTTTATTGTTACTGTAAACAAATAGGAATTACTCTTCTCCAGAAGATAAAAACAAGTACTACTTGTTTTAAAGGGGAAACTTTCTCTCTCTCTGCTCTCAGGATTGAGGCCAAGAGGTGAATATAGCTGAACCACTTTGAATAGGGAATGCAATGTTTTTCTTGTTATATAAAGAAAAAAAATACAACATATTTTGATATTATATTGGAAAAAGACAAGCAGAGAACCCTTATATGCATAAGTGTTTCTTACATATGTATTCTCACACAAGTATTCTATTCATCTACAGGAAGTGTCTACTATAAAAATCCAGAGTTATGAATTACGAAAAATGTGTGGTATTTTCATTAAGGGCACCGAATCTTTAGGGTCATGAATGAGGAGGATCTCAGTTTGCTGAAGTCTGAAGAAATTCCTTCCATACTCTTTAAAATGGATTTGGCAATTTTTTGTAAATGGTTTGTGCAAATTCTTTAGTAGCTCAGATCACCACATGTCATCACAACCCATGACAGTTTATGCATAAACTAAAACACCCATTCTTCGTAGCATAAACTTTTTACACGAGAAAAGAACTGTCCTATGTATGTTGTTAACCTCTCTTCTGTCTCTGCATCACTGCCTTCGTCATGTTGAACTTTGACTTTCACATTTCTATCTGATAAAAGCCAGCATCATTTATCATTTTGATTAATGGTGACTTTGTGAGTTATCAAAGATCTCTTCACTTTAGAGCAACAACATGTTAGCACTGAAGTACTCCATGTGAGTAATGCATGGTTGATTAATATTGTGTTATCCGTAGCTCTGAGAAGGCTCCAGTTTAGTGCTAGTAAATTACATTTCAAGTAAGTCAGCTCATGGGATTAAAACAAATAGTTTGGTGAATGGAAATAGCACAGCTGTTGATAATATCTGGTGGATGTGATATAAAACTTTAACTGTTTATAGGATATATAGAATCAGTTGAGATGTTAAAAACAAACTGTCTCATGTTTATTACTTGCCAACTCTATCTTAAATTCTCATTTAAGTAAGTCTGAAGCATCATATACTGCCCCCCACAGTGACACATTTCAGTACAGTCATCCTAGCTTTTCAGTGAATACAGAGTATAGCTATACACTGAGTGCTGTAGTGTATGTAGTGTAGAGATAAATACCATAGGGGGATGACCAGAAAGGATGAAAAACCAGTCATCAACGTTAATGTATGAAACTCCAGGCTGATGATATTAGTGTTCACTGAAAGTCATTTTTCAACTCATAGAGAAAAAGATTCTTAAAAATAGAAGCAAAACCTAAAGAGGAGAAGAGAAAGAAGCATAAAAATGACCACACTGTTCTGCCCAATGATCCCTTGTGATGGGATGACCTACCCAACGTTGGAGTGGCAAGAGTTAATGAACTCCTCTGGGCCCAAGAGACCATGCCCTCTCGCCCCTGCTGGGCATGCTCCCAATGGAAGGAGCATTTAAAAGGGTACAGCTCAACTCAGTCTGAGAGGACTGAGGAATAGAAAGGTTGTCTGCAGCCATGCCACTAGAACTCCAAACTGCCGGGATGGAATCTCCTAGCTGCTCTCTGGGAAGTCATTCAAACCTGGGAATTGAAGGAGATGACTTGATCTTTCCAGCAGAGAAGCCTCTGAAGACAAAGCAGAGGAAACACAAGGAGGACCCCATATCCAACCCCAAAACAATGCCAGAAGCACTGGAACAATGGTAGGAAGCAGCCAAAGGAACATGTTTGGAAGATCCATTATTTTGCAGAGCCCAGGATCAGAACCCAGTGGAGCAGGCGATGCTACATCTGAATTGCACTCACTAGACCAAGCTGCCTTGGAGCTCTCACCACTAGATGATGCTACACCTGAACTGTAGCGACTACATTTTGGACTCTTTACAGGGGCTAACACTATACTGAGATACAGGCAAATAAGCCTTTGAACTCTCACTGGTAGGCATTATATCCCAGAGAGTCACCATTGGGCGGTGTTTTCATCCCAGCATCCATCTAGCCCAGTATCCTGTGTTCCATAAATGGCTGGTACAAGAAACTTCAAAAGGAATGAACAAGACAGGGCAATTTATTGAGTGATCCATTCCTTGTCATCCATTCCTTGTCATCCACTTCCCTCATTCAGCAGTCAGAGTTATGGGTCTGCACTAAGGACCCCAAGAGAGGGGCACTTCCTGGACTCTGTTTAGACTCCAGAGGCTTCAAATATACAGAATCCAATGATTGGCTCCTCTTGCAACAGTCTGGTGAGCGGCCAAGACGGAGCACTCAGCTAGAACTTTGACACCTCCTCAGCAGCACCACCTTGAATCCCTCTCCTAGAATTGCCGTCTTCTAGATGTTGATGTGGATAAGTGTAAAGTAATGCACATTGGAAAAAATAACCCCAACTATACCTATAATATGATGGGGGCTAATTTGGCTACAACGAGTCAAGAAAAAGATCTTGGAGTCATTGTGGATAGTTCTCTGAAGATGTCCATACAGTGTGCGGAGGCGGTCAAAAAAGTAAACAGGATGTTAGGAATCATTAAAAAGGGGATAGAAAATAAGACTGCAAATGTATTATTGCCCTTATATAAATCCATGGTACGCCCACATCTCGAATACTGTGTACAGATGTGGTCTCCTCATCTCAAAAAAGATATTCTAGCACTAGAAAAGGTTCAGAAAAAGGGCAACTAAAATGATTAGGGGTTTGGAGAGTGTTTCGTATGAGGAACAATTAAAAGGCTAGGCCTCTTCAGCTTGGAAAAGAGGAGACTGAGGGGGGACATGATAGAAGTATATAAAATTATGACTGATGTGGAAAAAGTGGACAAGGAAAAGTTGTTTACTTACTACCATAATACAAGAACCAGGGGTCACCAAATGAAACTGATAGGTAGCAGGTTCAAAACAAATAAAAGGAAGTTCTTCTTCACACAATGCACAGTCAACTTGTGGAACTCCTTACCTGAGGAGGTTGTGAAGGCTGGGACTATAACAATATTTAAAAGGGAACTGGATAAGTTCATGGTGGCTAAGTCCATAAATGGCTATTAGCCAGAAAGGGGTTAAGAATGGTGTCCCTAGCCTCTGTTTATCAGAGGATGGAGACGGATGACAGGAGAGTGATCACTTGATCATTGCCTGTTAGGTTCACTCCCTCTGGGGCACCTGGCACTGGCCACTGTCGGTAGACAGATACTGGGCTGGATGGACCTCTGGTCTGACCCAGTACGGCCTTTCTTATGTTCTTATGTTCTTATGTTTGCGCCAGGGTCCAAATAATGTGGACCTTTTCTCCAACCATGATATGGGGGAAAAGATAGGAAGACAAAGGTCATCTTCAACATGTGATACTCATAACATCATAGCGCCCCATCTGGCTATATACCTAAGTCTCCTGTACAGTTAGTTGTGTACTTATGCTTTTCAGGTTATGGTTTTCTAATGGGACTGATATACTCACTTTATAGATATACCAGGAAGACATTTTGGGCCAGATTCTTGGTTGTCTTCTGGCCCTTTCTGAACAGCACAAAGTAACTAGAAAGTAACCTTTTCTACTTGGCTAAGAATTTGCTTGGTATAGGGGCACCCTCATTTGCCATAGAACCAGAATTCCATACTCCCGCACCATCTGTGTGTTTGACTGTGCAAAAGAATTTGCAGAGGTGCTGAGCACTCAGGGCTCTGTACTGAGTCACTGCAGCTACTTCATACCTCTGAAAACTGAGACCATGACTTTATTATTGTGTTTTCCAACTGAACAAGAGGCTTATCTTTCTGAAAGATACATACTTGTACTGGGACTCGTTATTTAGAGGTGCTTATTTCATGTGACTCTCTGAGGTCTGCTGGCAATGTAGGTCTCAGTACTTATGAAAATCAGGCCTATAAGGGGCTCAATCATCTTCTGAGCACCCCTTCATGGTAACAGGTCACTCTGCAGTACACTGCCTCTGTTCCCCTTCCTCAAGACCCTTTAAGAACTGCACACTACCACTCCAAAGGTAGTTAAAATATTTCCCTCCTGGGGGTCCAATTTATTTAGGCCTTATATAGCCTGGTCTTCCAGCCATTCAAAGTCTGTTTCAATTCCCCTCTCTCTCTCTTTCTCTAGGCTGTAAGTCAAAGTGAGATCTGGAATCTTTATCTTGATAGAGGAAACTTTGCAGCCCATCAAGACAAAACACACTTGAAACCTGAATTTTAAATGTAGCGGTATGTATTCCCACATAAACTATTCTTCTCACCATCTGGGATATAGTTGACTTTAAAAAATAGGTGCCTTAGAACAAATTATTGGACTTCACACATCCCAGTTGCTCTAAAATCCAAAGTTTTTTGATGTGTTAAGTATGATTAATAGCTTCTGCAAAGTGGTTCTATGTGTCCCTATAAAAGCTATACTTTCCTGAGTTAATGGTTAAATATCAAACAGGATTTTATTTGTTGCAGTTAAAAATAACCATGATGGTCCCACATTCCAAAGACCTCAGCAAGGTAGCTAGATGCTTAGTTGTTTCCCATGCAAGGACATTTCCTTAGGAAAAGAACAAGATAAGTACTTACCTAGGGAGAGAGAAGGTGAGAATTTCTCTCTTTTCCCATTCCCATCTGTCTCACATAAACACATGTAGGGCTTCTGCTGAGGTCTCTTTTTGCTGCCTGTGTGGTACCAACCAGCCCTTTTCTTCATCTGCAACATGTTTGCTCAGATTCTTTCCCTTATCTGTAGTCTCTTTTCCCCTATACATGAAAAATTCTAACGAGTACTGTAAGTGGCCACTTACTCCTCATTTCTTTGTGGTCGAATGATTACAATCCACTCATACACACAGACACTAAACTGCCTGCTAAAGGAGAAATAGCGTGTCTATAAAGGGATAATAGATATGTTTTTTAAAGACTGCATTTGTTTGGGGTATAAAACAGCAACAAAATACAGTTTTAAAAGCCTCGTCATCTCTATAGTTTCCAAAAATATAAGAGCCAAGTTCTTAGCTGTCCATCAACATAGCTCTATTGAAGTCAAATGGCCTTTGAAGATTAAAAAGCTTGCTTTATAGTTGTTGTTTGCTCCCCTGAAGCTTCTTCTTATACTAGTCAGCTCTGGTGGTGTAAAATTAGGGTTATGGAACAGAATCAAAATAAAGTTCATCTGTTTGTAGTCTATACAAAACAAAGGCCTACATTATAAAAATATAAATTACATTAAAATAACTGAAAGTGAGAAAAATGAAACAAAGGTCACACAAATCTTTCCTTTTCTCTGTCCCTTATAGCAATCCAAGAAAATAAAATGTGATAATCCCAGCCAATTTCAGACTCGAAGAGGGTGAAAATTTCCATAACTAGAGAAAGAATAATGCAGCCAGAACAGTTGGACACTTTTACTGTATCACATGGCCCATGACTTTCTTGTCCTTTCAGTACTCCCAGAAACATTTCTGTGAAAAACCACACTCTCAGGAGTTACCATAGATGATGCACATACTAGGGTCACTTTGCCTGGGGACACTTTCATTTACTTTTGCACATGTAGGTTCTAATTAAGCAAAGAAAATGTTATCATGGCACATGTTTTCACATGCTTTAAGGAGTCTCCATTCATCCCTGATTTACAATCCATTCATCTAGTTTTATGAGATAAGAAGTGTATATAGCGCAAATACATAGATGTTCTTTCCTAGAAGGTCCTGTTATCCTGGATATTTACTAAAATTCCTCCTGTCAGCTGCTAGCATTTTTTCAAGAGTGACGCAAGGGGTTTTGGTGAGGTATTTATTCCCAGTCTTTAAATGATTTTTTGTTCTTGTTATTGGTATTCCAGCATAAGCAACTAAAAATCTGGAAGTCCCAGTTTAGGGAGATGCTAATCAGTGTATATATATTAGTGAAGATTCATCCGCATGATCCTGATTGGTTTAAATGTTGGAAAAGTTCATTTCTCCTTGATTTTCTTCTCTCACCCATTTGTCAAACTGGCTTCCAATAGTTTCCCTCCCTTTCTATGATTGATCTTCAGGTGATATGGTCTCTACATGCTAGTCCATTGCCCAGCATTATTAGTGTGTCTCAGCTGCTCAATATCCATGTTAACAAAGCTACAAGATCCTTATTTATAAGGAATTGTCGAATGTAATAATAAATTACCCTAAATCTATATATCCATATTAGTTAAGGTTATAGGAGGATCTTAATGTAGGGTGTTTATTATCCCACCTCTGGCTCATTTCGGTTTCTTGAACCTTCCTCTGAAACATCTGCTCCTAGCCAATGTCAGAGATAGTCTGACACTGATCTCATATACTTCTGTTTTGTAAAAGATGATTGTTTTATCAAGTAAATAAATACTTTCCTGTCTAATTCATGGAGCAACAGAGACCTCCCTCTTATTGGATTAGGGTTAAATTATTTTATGAATAAGTCATCAGATAACCAGGTTAATCAGTTTATTAATTAAAGATAGATCAGCACAATATAGAAAAGTTACCAACCAGTCTGGAGAACAGTTTTATTGTCCTTACATCCTTCAGTGTGACCCAAAGTGTGAGATCAGCTCTACTCTTTGTTAGTTTTTAAAATTACCACAAGACTTCTTGTTTGTTTTGCTGAACTAGATTACCATGGCTACTCATTTGGAATATATTCCATTTGTTTGCAATAGATGGAAAATTCAATATATTACCCAGGAATATATTACCCACCAGTTTCTTACTAGTTTTTATCTTGTTTTGAACGCAGCATTTCAAAAGTAAGCAAAGCTAAAAATCATTTGCACTAGCCTAACCTTTTTACAAAGTACATGTTAGCTAAGCATCAGCAAGTTCTTATTATGTCTTTCTGGTATATTTCTTCATCTAACGCTGAAATTACAACACATCATATTTCCCTTGGTCAGACAACTTAGCATAAGTAAAAAGAAAGGATTCTAGATGGAAAAACAAAAAAGAGTCTTGTGGCACTTTAAAGACTTTAAGGGCTAAGAAATTTATTTTACTTTTTAAAATGTTTATAAATTTGTTTGTCTTTAAAGAACCACAAGACTCCTTTTTTTGTTTTGCTGAACTAGACTAATAGGGCTATCCCTTTGGAACTTGTCTAGATGGAAAAAGCTTAACATGAATGCAGTAACTTGTCATAGGTAAAAAAAAATTGAAAATATATGATATACCTTACATGTTGCCTGCTAGCTGCTTTCTTACATTAGTTGCATATTATACCTTATCTAGTCAAGCCTGTAGTTACAGCAATAAAGCAATTTATATATTTTTGGTAAATACATCAGTTTCAGACATCTAGTTCCCCAGCCTTTCTTACAATTCTGTTTCTTATCTGTTAAAACTACCAATATCAACATTAAATATAACTGTATCTGTGACCCGGGCATCCTGGGATAACCACCTGAATATGCAAAGATCATGGCAAGCTGCAAAAATGAGAGTCAAACTCCCAAAACCCTGATGGTTGGCACTGAAGCCAGATTTCCCAACAGTCAGAAACTGTGCTTCTGATTCCCCACACCAGTTATCAAGAAGCATCAACAGTATACAAACAGCCCCCTTTATTGCATTTCAGCCACTGGTTCCCAAATAGCCACTGGGTTTAGTAAAGAGATAAGTTGCTTAAAACTCTAAGCACTTCTTTCCCCCCCCCCGAAAAAAAAAAAAAAAAAAAACATTTTCTCCTAACCCCAGAAGGTCAGCCACATTACACAATATAGGTTTGGATCTTACCCAAAATACCTCGCTGCCAGTCAATCCTTTAGTAAGTAAAACTAAAGGGTTATTATAAAAGAGAAAGAAACAAAAGATGAGATATGTTAAAGATTAAAGTGAATCACATACATACAAATGATGAAGAGTCCATGTAAAGCAAGTCCTTGGAAGAATTTGGAGTTTGCAAGCTTGTATAGATCCTCTGCACTCGGTGCTTGGGTGGACCTCAGCCCTTTGTTCAGTTGCAGATGAATAGATCCAGAGATAAAGCCATTGTCTGAAGACCAAAGAGAGTTAGGAGCAGCTGCTTTTATCATCTCTGGCTTTCCCCATATTGTGTGGAGTTTTTACAAATCAAAATAGAGTTGAGTCACATGGGCAAGTCCTAGTGGCTCAAAAGGTTTCTCCCTGCTTCCTCTATACCTGTGAGCATCCTTAATCGGCCATTAAGGAGACAATGGCTATAGACATCCTGTCTGGGGAGTTTCCCAGAAGCACATAAATTGGAATACAGATATAACAAATATATTCATAACTTCTAATACAGATATAATTCCTACACATAAACAATATAATCATTCCTAGCAAATTGCAATCTTTCTGTTGGTATCAAACATGGCATATCTCATATGGATTATTGCAATTATGAAAATATTTATATGAAATGCTGCCATAAATGGTCCCCTAAATCCAGACTGCATCACAGAAGCTTCACAAGCAGTAATTTTCCACTTTACCTTTTGTCTAGTCATAAAGCATTATGGGACTCTGGTTCAGTTTGCTCAACAACATACTGTACACTATTTTGAATATACAATGCAAAAATACACAGCAGTAGAGTCAACCTAAATACCACCCCAACACATTTCCTTCCAATACAAATGTCCACCTACCCACAAGCCACACATCCAACTAAGAAAAATCAAGCACACAGTCTTAACTCCTGCCTTGAAATACTCTGACTTCTAAGAAATGCATCTGATTTTGAGAATTGCATGGAATTCTGTAAAAGACATGTAAGTACTATATAGTACTTTTACATGCAGTTTCTGTAAAAGATATATAGTGCATAAGACAAAGATAAATGCTAGGAATTGTTTTGAATCAGAAGTAGCAAGCTTCATAGACGGAGGAAGCAGTAGATCTGATTGCATCTTGACTTTATTAAGGCTTTTTATACTGTCTCACATAAGAATCTCATAAACTAATCAGAGAAATATAGCCTAGATGAACCTACTATAAAATGGGTGCACAACTGATGGAAAAGCATATTGAGATAGTATTTATCAATGGATCACAATTAAGATGGATGGGCATATTGAGCAGGTCTTGCGGGGATCCGTCCTGGGTCTGATTCTTTCAATATCTTCATAAATTATTTGGATGGCATTTCACAGACTTAAGGTTTTCCAGTTTGGAAAGGAAGACAACTGACTCAAACAGCAATTCTTCAATACCTAGATGTGGCTACAAAAGCCATCTAACTCAGTTTAATTCACATTTATTGCTACAAGATATGCCAACCATGCCCAGGTCAGGCTTTGCACATTTAAAATTGTATAAAAACTAAAAATCAGGGCAATTAAAAAATTGCTCTTTTTTGGAAGTGAGAGCCTTCTCTGCTCCTCCTCCCATGCAAACACCTATTCAACTTGATCAGGACTAGAAATAGGACTGCTTCAAGATAGTCTGTGATATTAGTTTGGGGCCTGACATGTCTGAGATGAGACTTCCCAAATAGAGAAGTCTTATTAGAAGACCAAAGTGTAAATTCTTAACTCATATTCCAGAAGGGAGAAGGAACTTATTCAGGACATCAGGGATTCGTGGTTGGTCCCATTTTCTGTAGATAATTCATTTTAGGAACCTCTCAGACAAAGCGCACATTAAAATATTTGTTGTAATTATTGGGATTGGCATGTAGCTTTTACTATTTACTATTTGCTCATGATAAAGTAAAAATAGTAAGAGTGATCTTCACAAAAGCATTTGACATTGCTATTGAATGAAAGGAGATGCAGTCACAAATAGCAAATCAACTTCTATCACACTACAGTAATAAAAAGGTACACGAGTATTTACCTGTGATGTTGTCTGATGTAGTAGAAGGAAGTTTGATTCTTATAAGATTAAAGACTATATAAACAATTCAGGTGGCATTTTTCTCTGCACTATATTGCACCAATTCATATCTGCAAATGGCCTTTTAAAAATCTTAGATTATAATTGCATTTTCATTACTGTTTGTTTTACTTGTTCCCATTTAAAATGTAAAGTTGTCAGATGGTTATTTCAAAATAAGACTCTTGCTCCATTTTTGTTTTGTTTTTAATATATGTTTTGTATTAACTGTGTAACTCTTTTGAGTTTTTAAAGATCCAGCTGTGATCTCTTCATTTCTTTATTTGTTTAATCTCAGTTACAAAGGACTGTAATTAATGTAAAACAAAATGAGGCAGTAAAATAAAATTGGCATCACAATTGATTTTTAACAACTTCAGTGTCTAGAGCCTTTTCCCCTTCTTTTGAACCTTTAACCTGAGGCTGTTTATTTAGGAAGTTTTAACAGGTTAGAGACAGAGAGAGAGAGAAAGAAAGAGAGATATTAAATCGGGGATGTCAAACATACGGCCCGCAGGCCAAATGTGGCCCATGAACCTCTTCCATCTGTCCCGTGACTGCATTCCGCAGGACCGCACTCTCTCCCTAACAGGGAGAGAGTGTGATCTCGCATACCCAGCACTCCACAATGCCGTGAGAGTGTCAGGTCTCACGACATCATGGAATGCTGGGTATGTGAGACTGCACTCCACAAGACACACTCTCTTCCTATCAGAGAAAGAAAGAGAGAGTGGTATCGTGATGGTTTTGCATACATAGCATTCTGTGATGCCGCAAGAGTGCTGTAGTATTTTGATTTATGGTACGTACAGCACACTTGACGTACATTTAAGTCAAATATGGCCCACCATAGCAAATGAGTTTGACACCCCTGGATTAAATGATAATGAACATAATACACACTGTTTAAATTAAATGATTTAGGTTGTTTTAACAGGTTTACAGGTCATAGCCATATAAACATAAGAAATAAAATGTTTTTCTCACTTATTTAAAAGCAACTTTGGCCCACACTTCCTTGGTACCAGTATTTTCAAGTTAGGCATTGTGTTTTTCCACTTTGTAGCACAGCTGTTCTATTCAGAAAGCTCATTTTAATAGAAGAAATGTCTTATAGAGAGCTAGGAAACAAAAAAGTATATGTAACTTATATCAATCTTTGCAGGCACTTTTCCTAACAAAGAGATGTTCATATAGGACACAGTGTGGAAAGGATATGGAAAGACAAATTACTCAAAGGAATGGACTGTGATATGAAAAAAGGGACCGGCAACCTCCGTTTGTAGTATAATAAAAGAAAATATCTTTGATACTCTTTCAATGGAACCTCACACCAGTCTGCTTAAAAAATACTGTCTGAATGGGGCTAAGTATTAGATGAAAAGAGGAGATTTTGTTTTGCCATATTTGGAAAGGCAGAGTCCCCCTTTCAGTCCTGTTAGGTCAGATTCCTTCACCAACATAAGAGAAAAACATCCTTTTCAAGTGAAATCTAAATACTACTACATTGTTACCACATTATTGGGATCTCCATTTTAAGAAATGAGAAAGTTCTTGGAAAATTTATATTGTAAAACTGGCAGTGACTACAGGTTTTCACATATGAAGGAATATTACAGGATGCTCTTAGAAGACATTTTAAAAACATTTTAAAATGATTTAAAATACTGCAGATGTCTTTCGGATGATTTTTAAAGCATTGCCTGGATTAACACCAGGGTTCATTTGATTGTTATCAGTTTAAAAGCTTAAATAAATGTGTAGTTCAATTTCACATCCATGAAGTTTATTTGTATTGAGAAATTTTTATATAGTGAATCTCAAAAAACTTTACTAACAGAGAGAAAATAATGTGGTAACCAAGAATTTGCAAGTAATCTTACATAATTCGGGGAAGTCAAATATAATTTGAGAACGCAAGTATTTTTCTCTTCAATTTCCTTGGCAATTCTGCTGGTTGATGTTAATTGTAACGGCAATACAGCATTATTCCACAGATATTTTAACTCGTTTACTATTGCAAGACGATATATGTTTCTTCACATCAGTTTTCAAGGAATTTCCCTTAAAATCAATGAAGAGGAAGGATGTATCTGAGGAACGGCAAATGCAATTGCAAAAGAAGAGCATGTTTCTTGAAGATCTATGGAGCAGATAGAGGAAATAGACTTTTGCATTTTGTCTGGTGGTGCCTGTGACAGACTGACAATATCCTGAATGAATTTTATTAATTCAGTTATTGGATTATAGTTAACATTGTATTAAACATTGTATTAAAGTTCAATTCTGTACCTGTTACTGTGGAACCATACATATGTGCCTTCCCTAGGAGATTTGTGAGCCTGTCTACTTGAAACACTACAGTGTAAACTGTATTAAATATTAAGACTGTGTTTGTTCTGAGCTGAAGCTGTGAGGTACTTGTAACCATTAGGAATAGCTTAATAGTCATAGCTTAATTTGTGATGAAAGAAGTGCTGGGACTCAAGCAATTAGGTGCCGTGGCTCAAGCAATATTTTTGCATTCATAACTGATATAGCAAACCCAGAGATTCCAGGACTATGAACTGCCAAGCCTAGAGATACCAGGGCTCAACCCTGCTAAGCCCTGGCACAAATTAAATGCTGGATGAGGGGTTGAAGAACTGCCGCTGCCATGTTAGGGTTAGGTAATTCTGGAACGCTCAAATACCATGGATGTAGGTTCTTTTATTATTTTAATATGTTTTCTTTGTAATATTTTTTACTTTCAGAATAAAACAGGCTTGCATAGGAAGTGGTGGGCAGTAACTTATATCTGTAGTAATTGCACCTGTTAACAGTTTCTAAAGAGAATACAAGCAGGTTCTGCTTGGGTACCTTGTTTTTTGCTGGCATTAGCATAGTATGGTCAGCAAAACAAACAAGAAGTCCTGTGGCATTTTTAAAGACTAACAGATTTATTAAACAGGACTCCTTGTTTGTTTTGCGAAACTAGACTAACACAGCTACCACTCTGTTACTTTTCTCAGTTTCTCTCTCTACCTTAATTGTACTTTATCATATTTAACTTATTCTACTAGTGATTTTTTTGTATATTTTTCCACATCATCTTGACTTTTTACTATCAAACTGAGAGATCTCTATAGATTTATTCTCTGAGTCCTCTCCCCCAATTTTCTATTATTGATGATGTGTCATCAAGGATGTCTCAGAGGTATAAATATTTTCTCTTGATTGCTAAGGTAGAGATTACCACAAAGAGTAGCTAAGTGATGCTGTCAATAGGTACCACAAATGAGAATAGATTTACCGTAAGAATACAGTCACAGAGTCCTAGAGGTTAAGGCCAGTAGATCATCTTGTCTGACCTTCTGTATATATCTCATGCCCCCAGAACCCACACACTAAACCTGGCAGATGAACTGAGACCCACAGATTACAGCCCACAGTATATTCATTTGGCTATTATGTGCCACAACAGAAATAGGAGGGCCCACACTGGACCAGTGCCTATTGCCCCCACAATGGCATGGAAATGATTAAGTGAATTATATCTGGTTAATCATGGCAAGTGACTTGCACCCACACACTGCAGAAGAAAGTGAAATACTAAGGAAGGTGAAAAGCTATTTAATCTGAAGGACAGCCCTGGTGCAAGAACAAATTAATATAAATTGGTTTGAAATCGTTTAACAGAAGACAGAAAAAGTGGTGTTGAATTAGCCAGTCAGATAAAATAAGTCGGGTTTTAAGAACTAATCACCTGCCAGAGCCTCTGACATAGATGAGATAATCTTGAATAAGTTTATTAGCATATGAGTAAATTCTTTTATTTTTTTTATTGTTTTCTCTGTAGTGCTTTTACCCCAAGATTAAAATAGACTTGCTTAGAAAGTGTGGTAAAGTATAACTGTAGCAATTACACTGAGTACTGTCTTGGAGGAGAAAAGCAAAGCAGATCTATTTAGGCAGGCTGTTTGTTGCTAGAAATAACACAATGAAGTCAGGGAACAGGTCAGCCTGGAAATACCACGAAGGAAGAGAGACAAGTCCCCACTCAACAAAGGCAACTGCTAGGGAGCTGAAAGTCTCAGAGTGTCTGTCCTTGCTGGACCACAGAGGGAGAAGTTGCCCTGCCCTGTGAAATAAGACATGTGAGGTAATTGTCTCAATCTACATGGCTCTGATAAGGCCTGAGCTGGAGTAATGTGTCCAGTTTTGGTCCCTATACTTTAGGAAATAAACAGAAAAATTGGAAAGAGCCCAGAGGAGAGCAACAAAATTACAAAAAGGCGTAGAAAACCTGATTTATGAGGAAAGGTAAAAAAACTGGGTATATTTAGTTTTGAGAAAAGAAGACTGGAGGAGGAAGGACCCAATAGTCTTCAAATATGGTAAGGGCTCCTTTAGGGTTCGTCTACACTGGCAACTTAGGTCGACTTAAGGAGGCTTAAGTAGACCTAAACAAAGCCACGTCCACACTGGGCTTTTATAAAGTCTACTCAAGTATTTCCTTAAGGCAACTTAATAACACCTGGTTTTAGGTTGACTTAAGCATTAAGGCTATGTCTACACTTGTTCAAATAAGTCGACTTTGCTAAGTCAACTTAACAAAGTTGACTTTAACAAAGTCGACTTAGCATGTCTACACTGTAAATTTAGGTCGACTTAAAGTTGACCTTGCCAAATCAACTTAGAGCGTCCACACTGGATGCCTAAGTCAACTTGCAGGGGATAGGTGGACCTGGGAGTGATGCATGGTGGGAAGGAGGGCACCCAAGAGGTGCCCACCTTCCCCGGGCACCCTTTTAAAAATGCCAGGGAGCTCAGCATCTTCCCCATTGTACCTGGGTACATGGAGGCTGAGCAGGACAGGGGCAGGGTACAGGAGCGGGGTGGGGAGGGCTGTGTCCTGCCCCGCGGGTGGGCACGCCAGGTTCTGGCTGTGCCAGGCACCCTGGGAGAGAGGTCAGTGGGGGAGCCCTGGGGACCCTTTACATTGACTTAGGGCTAATACTTGTCTACACTGGCTTAAGTGGACTTAATAAAGTCGACTTAACCAGTAAGTCAACTTAGAACCAGGTCTTAATAAGTCAACTTAAATTTTCCTTAAGTCGACTTAAGGAAACTGTAGTATAGATGCAGAGTAAATTAAGTTGACTTAAGCCTGCTTAAATCGACTGAATTTACTAGTGTAGACACACCCTAAGTCGATTTAAAGCCTAAATGGACCTTATTAAGTCAACTTAAAGCATTAAATCGACTCAATAAGGTCAACAAGAGGTTATGTCTGCACTGGAAAAGTTAAGTCGACTTAACTTTTCTAGTGTAGACATAGCCTTTGAGAGGATGGACTCAAGGACTCCTAGACTCATAGGTTAGAAGGGATCAATATGATCATTTAGTATGACCTCCTGCACAATGAAGGCCACAGACCACAGAACCTCACCCACCTCCTCCTCCAATAAACCTCTAACTTATGACTAAGTTATTAAGACAGGTTTTCCATTTCTCAGATCATGTGCTAGTTCCTTTAATATACTTGGATAGATATTATCTGGCCCTCCTTATTTAGTCCCATTAAGATGTTCAGCTTGATTTACACCTTGGATGTGGTCACTTATACCAAGGTTGTCCCATAAACCAGCTTTTCTGTGTGGTCCTCACTACTCATCAATACCAAATCTAAAATGGAATCCCCTCTCATTGGTTCAATAACCATTTGGTGAAGGAATCCATCAGCTATCACATCCAGAAAATTTGGGCCCTATTATTACTACTAACAGATGTCCTCCAGTGTATATCTAGGAAATTAGTCTCCCATAATCACACAGTTCCCAGTACATTTTACTTCATTAAAAGCCTGAAAGAGGTCTCTATCCATGTTGATATCAGATCTCAGTGGTCTGTAGCACACCCCAAGCATTATTCCAGGGGAAACTCTAGTAGTTTTCTTCCCCATTACAATTTTTACCCAAACAGATTCTGTCACTTCTAATTTCTTTACAGTCTACTGCATCATTGATATACAGTGCTACTCCTCCACCTTCATCATTATATCTGTCTTTCCTAAACACCACATACCCTTCAATATCTGCACACCAGTCATGGTTACTATTCTACCATGTTTCTGTCACCCCTATAATATCTGGTTTCACTTCCTCAACCAGTAGCTCTAGTTTCTTGGTTTTGTTACCCAGGCACCTCGCATTTGTATGCAAACATTTTAATTTTTCCTGTTTGGTTTTGCTCACATTACTCATCTGATTTGGCACCATCATTTCTACTGCCAATATCATCTTTTAGACTGGTATCTACACTATCCTTCCTCTTATTATCTATTCTGCTCCCCACTTCTGTGTCCTGTCATAAGTCATTTTCCTCCCTCTCAATGGTATCAGGCATGGAGATTACCTGGGCATCTCCCAACCATCTCCCCCAACTTCCTAGTTTAAAGATCTCTTAATCAGGATGATGATCAGTTGTTCTTATGTCCACTCAAAATAGGACAAGAAGTTATCAGCTTAATCAACTGCAAAGGAAGTTTAAGTTAGATATTAGGAAAAGCTTTCTAACCATAGGGATAGCTAAGTACTGGAGTATGTTACCTTAAAAGGTTGAGGAATCCCCATCATTAGAGGTTTTTAAGAACAAGTTAGAGAAATACCTGTTAAGGATGGTATAGGTGTAGTTATTCTTGTCTCTGGCTTAGATGGAGTCTCAAGGTTCCTTCCAGCAATATAGTTCTATGAATCTATGTTTACTGGAATATTGTGACCATTTCTGGTGTCCACACTTAAAAATGGGGGTGTTGATAAACTGGAAAGGGTACAGCAAAGAGATGTAAATATGATTCACGGTCTAGAAAATACGATGAGAGACATAAAAAGCTAAATCTATTTAGTCCATCCAAAGAAAGTCTAAGAGTTGACTTAATCACGGTCCATATGTGTCTACATGAGGAGACTATTTCTGATTGTAGAGATCTTTTTAATCTGGCAAACAAAAGCATGAGACGATTCAGAGGCTGAATGGCTGGGAACTATTTTTCCACACTGATTTTCACTCTAAATTGTTATATTACAGTAAGAAAACAAACAAAGATAGTCAAGGGTCTCCCCTTTGTGTTACAAGCTCCATTGGAAATGAACAGAAAATGCCAGCTGCCTCCAGCTGAGCATAGACTTTTAGATATTTAAAGGTACAGTAGATAAATTATGATGATAAAAGAATACACACAGCACTAGCTGCCTAATATTTTTTAAATCTATGCATGAGTGTTACAGGAGCTCAGTAAGGTAACATCTCTACAGGCATATTTGATCCTTGACTGGGTTTACCCAATTTGAATTTCTGTGTGCCATGGGCTTGTTCCAAAGACAGCTGAAGTATGGCCCGAGATTGTATTGAGCTTATTGAATCATAGGCACATAGGCTATGTCTACATTTGTTCAAGTAAGTCGACTTTGCTAAGTCCACTTAGCATGTCTACACTGTAAATTTAGGTCGACCTAAAGTCGACCTTGCCAAATCAACTTAGAGCGTCCACACTGGACACTAAGTTGACTTGTAGGGGCTAGCTGGACCTGGGAGTGGTGCATGGTGGGAAGGGGGTACCCGAGAGGTGCCCCCCTTCCCCAGGCACCCCTTTAAAAGTGCCAGGGAGCTCAGGGTTTTCCCCATTGTACCTGAGTACATGGGGGCTGAGCAGAACAGGGGCAGGGTATAGGAGCAGGGTGGGCAGGACACAGTGCCTGTAGGTGGGCACGCCAGACTCTGGCTGTGCCAGGCTCCCTGGCAGGGAGGTCAGTGGGGGAGCCCTGGGGACCCTTAAAGTCGACTTAGGGCTAAACCACGTCTACACTGGGTTAAGTCGACATAATAAAGTCAATTTAAGCAGTAAGTCGACTTAAAATTTCCTTAAGTCAACTTAAGCAGCATCTTAAGTTGATTTAAGGAAACTGTAGTGTAGACGCAGAGTAAATTCAGTCGACTTAAGCTGGCTTAAGTCGACTTAATTTACTAGTGTAGATGTACCCATAGATATCAAAGTTATTAGCCCCAGACCAGATTTAGATGTACCTCTACCTGCTTCAGAGAGTTTTTGATGAAGCTTCTGATCACAATTTAGATTTCTGCTGGATGATGGGATAGAGTGCACGCTCAGTAAATTCAAGCTGGGGTGAATAGTAAACATGCAAGAGGGCAGGGATAGGATTCAGGGAGACCTAGACAAATTGGAGCAGTGGGCCAAAAGAAATCTCATGAGGTTCGACAAGGACAAGTGCAAAGTCCTCCACATAGGATGGAAAAATCCCATGCACTGCTACAGGCTGGGACCAATTGGCTAAGTAGTAGCACTGTAGAAAAGGACCTGGGGGTTATAAGCTGGATATGAGTCAACAGTGTGCTCTTGTTGCCAAAAAGGCCAATGGCATATTGGGCTGCATCAGAAGGAGTGTTGCCAGCAGACCGAGGGATGTGATTATTCCCCTCTATTCGGCAGTAGTGAGGCCCAGAGGTGTCGTTGTCATCGGGCTGGCAGGGCGCCGGCCCCGGGTAGAAAAGCCTGAGCCCCAAATCTATTCTGGGGCCCAGGAACCCAGAAAACTCCGGCAGAACGCATATCCCACTCTGCCCTGCAGGCAGGCTGCTGCTCAGCTGGGAGCAGCGGCCACCAGCCAGGCTGGGGAGTTTTCAAATCTCCTGCCCTGAGCATGCTCCAAAAGAGCAAGTTCAGGGTGGGAGCGGCCTCCTGGCCAGCCCAACGCCGGACGCCCCTGCAGCTCTCCGGCCATGTAAACTCGGGGGCCAGGTGGGTGAGTGCTGGGGAGCTGGGACTGGGAAGGCTGGGCGGTCTGGGGAGCTGATGGGGGACGGGCAAGCCAGGAAGCTGATGGGAAATTGGGGGGTTGGGGAACGAGGGGCGGGTAGCCAATGGGAAACTGGGGGGCTGGGGAGCCAATGGGAAACTGGGGGCCTGGGAAACAGGGACCGGGCGAGCTGGGAAGCTAATGGGGAACTGGGGGGTCAGGGAATGGGAGCCGGTGGTGACAGGGAGGGTCGAGGCGTTGCAGCCGGCGAGCCGGAGGCAGGGAGCTGCCAGGCAACGGAGATCGGGGGGCCTGGAGAGTGCCCAAGCCAGAGAGGACTCGGGTTTGGGGTTTCTAAAGGGGACTGGGGGTGTGGGGTGGGTTCCCCTAGGGGGCCTGGTCAGCTCCCCTCCTGCCTGGTCCCAGCATGCAGATGGGAGCCAGGCTATAGCTGCTCGCCTCCCCTCCGAGCTTGGGGATGCAAGCAGCCCTTACTTTCTCTTCTTTCTTTCCTTTTCTTCTCCTTCCTTTTTTTCCTTCCTTTTTAAAAAAACCCAACCTTTAAAAATTAATTTTAATTAAAAACCTTTTTAAAAGGTTTTTAAAAAACCTTTCTAAAATTAAATTTCAGTTAAAAGTAATTCAAATTCAGTTAATTAAAATAAACCCAATCAATTGTAATTACAATCATTTTAATTAAATTAATTAATTTTTAACTTTTAATTAAATAAACTGGTGGCCCTTCATGGTTTTAAAATCTGTATTTTGGTCTCTCAACCAAAAAAGTTGGGAACTACTGATTTATAATGCAAAATTTTAAGTGTGTTCATTTGCTTATTCTTTCTTTCTAATGATACTGCTATCTTGGGGGGGAAAAAGAGTCCTGTGGGGTCTAGGGGTGTGGCCTAGCTGGGGATGGGGCAAACAGGGGGTGGGCTGGGGTCCACAGCTCTGGATCTTTTTGCTATCCAGCAACGCCCCTGGTGAGGCCACATCTGGAATATTGTGTCCAGTTTTGAGCTCCCCACTACAGAAAGGATGTTGAAAAATTAGAAAGAGTCCAGCGGAGGCCATCAAAAATAATTAGGGGGCTGGGGCACATGATTTATGAGGAGAGACTGAAGGAACTAGGATGATTTAGTCTGCAGAAGAGAAGACTGAGGGGAGATTTGATAGCAACCCTCAACTACTTGAAGAGGTGCTTCAAAAAAGAGAGAGCTAGGCTTTTCTCAGTAGTAACAGAGGCCAGAACAAGGAGCAATGGTTTCAAGTTGCAGCTGGGGAGGTGAGGTTGGATATTAGGAAAAACTTTCTCACTAAGAGGATGGTGAAGCATTGGAATGGGTTACCTAGGGAGGTGGTGGAATCTCCATCTTTGGAAACTCTTAAGGCCCAGTTAGACAAAACCCTGGCTGGGATGATTTAGTGGGAATGGTCCTGCTTTTAGCAAGGGGCTGGACTAGATGACCTCATGAGGTCCCTTCCAAGCCTCAGATTCTATGGCTATGTCAGCACTAGAAAAAGTTAGGTCGACTTTGTTAAGTCGACTTAATAAGGTCGACTTTAAGTCAACCTAAAGTCAAACTTATTAAGTCGACTTCAAAAAGTGGTTACCCTGAACTGGGACTTAGTAAGTCAACCTAACTGCCCTTAAGTCAACTTAATAAAGTTGACTTAAGGGTTAATCTATGTCCACACTGTGTGTAAGTCGACCTAAGGAGTCGACTTAAGGGTTAGGTCGAACTAACCGGCGACTTACTAATTCAACTTAAGCTTTCATTAAGTCAATTTAAGGAATTTCTTAGGTCAATTTAATGAAAGCCTGGTGTGGACCTGGACAAAGTTAGGTTGACTTAAGCCTCCTTAAGTCAACCTAACTTGCAAGTGTAGACATGCTCTATGATTCTATGATTCCATGCCACAACAGTTACACAATAACAAAGCCAAATCTACATAGAGAACGGGGACATTTCTCCCTTTATTTTCTGCCTTTGTACACAGTAGATCCTCTTCTCCCTTCAAGGTGTCAAGGAACTGAGCTCTGTGCATTTATCTGTTCTTTCTGAATCTTTACTTAACCTTCACTTTTCTTTTGTGTAATTTTGAAAAACATGCTGCCTTTATTATAAATGCCCTTCTTATTTGGTAAAGGCAGCTTCAAGGGGGGAAAACACTTTAAATACTTTATGCAACCCTTATTAAAAGCTGGCTAACTGAAAATGTGTACCCTGGAGCCCTCTCTAAGTTAAGGTTTTATTTAGTTTCAGTTTGTAAAACATAGTTTGGTTTTGGACCTTACATCACTAATGTAGTATTTAAAATACTGCCATTAAAGAACTTTTATAGTTCTAAAGTGGAGATAAAACTACAAGAAGTAAGAAACAGAGGGGACTACTCAGAAAACATAACAAGCAAAAGTTTGTAAGTGGACATGCAGCTGTGACCACAACCAGTGAAAATGTAAATGTTTATCTTTCCAGGGATTTGCTTGAAATGATACTTCATTTAGGCTCTATCCTGAAAGGACTTAGAGCTTGTCTACATGAGAAAAAACTGGTGAGCATTAGCTACTCCATACTAACACCCTGTGTGGGCATTTTTCTGTGCACTATGGCTATGTCTACACTTACAAAGTTACGTCAACTTTGTTAAGTCAACTTAACAAGGTTGACTTTAAGTCAACTTAAAGTCGATTTTGTTAAGTCGACTTAACAAATTGACTACACTTTAAGTTGACTTTGTTAAGTCAACTTAACAGCAAAGATAGCCATTATATTGGCTTTAAGTCGACTTAATAAAGTCAACTTAGCATTAATACCTGTCTACACTGGCCCTAAGTGGACTTAAGGAGTCGACTTAAGGCTTAAATTGACCTAAAAGGAGGTGTTATTAAGTCGATTTAAGAAAAGCCCAGTGTGGACGCGGCTTTGTTTAGGTCGACTTAAGCATCCTTAAGTCGACCTAACTTGCCAGTGTAGAAACACCCTATAATAGCTTGTCTAGATGGTTAACTAGTCCACACCAGAGGGTGGAAATTCTAATTCACACTCATGTGTCACATACTAACAGACACAGGTAGAGCCTTCTGATATGCATTAGGGCAGTGGATTCCAACCTGTGGTCCGTGGACCATTGGTGGTCCACGAGGGTACTGCAGGTAGTTCGTGGGGCAGTGGGGAGAGATACTGTAATAATAATATAATCTCTTTTCATTAGGTAAGTGTTACCTTTTTCCCACTGGTAGGGCTACTGCAGGTAAATGTACCATGGCAAGTGCAATATGTTTGTGAGTGAGCATAATAAATTATCAGAAATAACTGCATTTTTAATACCCTTTGATATATGTTTGACTCCTGTCAGCCACAGGCTTTGTTTAAAATGGCTTGCTTGTGTGGTGGTCCGCAGAAGCTTTTGGTGACTAAAATTTACACCTCTGGGTGCAGAACAATACTACACAAAGACAACCCTTAAAAATTACTTACGGTACATCTACCTGAGGCATCAAGAACATCTATACTGTAAATTTTAACCCTGGATCCCGAATCTGCATGCCTAAGTCAGCTGATGTGGGACAGCCACAGCCTTGTCACAGATCTTCTATTGTAGTGTAGTGCACAGACGCTTACTGCACTTTGTAGTAAATTAAGCTAACCATGCCAAGGCACTCTTAGTGCACAGTAGGAATGTCCACACAAGAAGTTAGTGTGGAGTAGCTAGTACCCTTTGAATTCATACCCTAGCTTATAGCTCATTAACTTCCCTGCATAGATAACCCTTATAAATGTGCTCAGCTGTTTATGCAATGTGAGGAGCCCCACAGACTACTCACAGTGTAAGGGTAAGAGTGCATATAGGTTCCTTTCTCAGAGAAAGAATAGGCATTTTGAAAAAAATCACTAGTACTTTTTCCACATCTTGGCTGTTTTCCACATTAACAACAAGTGAGAAAAAATCTAAGTGCACTAATGGTAATATCGAGCTTAAAACCAAAAGGAGCTGAAACAGATCCTCAGTTGGAGTACATTGGAATAGTTCTACTGAAGTCAATAGAGCTGCCTTGATTTGCACCAACTGAGGTTTTGGAGGACTATGTAAAGAAAATACAACAACATGTACAATGATAAAATATATGTAGCCGAAGATCCTTGGAGGCTTTCTGCTTTTCTCCGAACATTATTTTGGGATTGTTTTTCTATAGTAAAACTTTACAAATTCTCCATCCTTTACAAATGCCTGTTATCTGATATGTGGGTTCAGAGCAGAAAATAAACAAAATCAATGAGGAAAATCA
>ML685883.1:341510-384389 GCA_007922175.1 Pelusios castaneus
AGGATCAAATCAACTTTAAACTACATGAGAACTGAAGATCTGAAGTAACTCCTCTGACATCCGTCTCTGCTTTGAAATTGGCTTTGTATACTTCTCATTTTTTGCACTAATTTATTCAGGTGAAAGTCTGAAACATTTTAATAACAAACATTTAACTTCCATCATGTGCCATCAAGCCTAACGCAGACATGGTTAGCGCCACACATTTTCCACATCTGAGGTAAATGATTGATAGGTTTTCATTAGATTTCAGACCCACTCAAAACTGGCACCAGATTTACCCTGCTGGAGATCCCCCCCTTCCCCACCCAGAATTCCAGTCAAATAATTTTTCCTGTATTAGGTGAGAGCCCTGCTGGGGCAGAAAAGAGTGCCTTTACCCAGAGGCACATGACTGGAAGTTCTTTGATAAAAATAGTACATCAAAAATTCCTGTCAATTATTTTTGTACGTGTTTAAATATATAGCTGTCTTTAAAGTAATTTTAAATGACAGAGGGGTCTTTGAAGTTATAACACATGACACTTGAAACTTTCCAAGTTGCGCTGGGCCCACACTAAATCGCTGGTTCAAGAGCTCTTGTAGAAACTGCTCATTGATATTGTCCTTTCTGAGGAAATATTTGCTGCTTACCCAAATCATGGAACAGTTAGCTTAACCAATTTGAATAATATTTTTCTACACTCCTGGATTAACACCAAATTCCCACAGATAAAGGCCTTCTGGAGATCTTAATTTATGAAACTGTAGTTGCAAAGTGCTATTAAGCACAATGGTATAATTGCCTAAATGTTCAAAAGCTGGGGATAACATGCATCCTATTTATTTTTTGGTAGAACTCTGCTGACCTGTTGTTTATCTTAATGCTCACAGAGCAAAAACTTTCAAAACAACAGGCCCAGCTGCTTAATGTCAGTAATGACCTTCCATTGGTCCCAAATGTGTTCTGGAACCCAAAAGGCTGTAGGTCATAGAATGTCATCCTTTGTAGGTTTAGTAAACATCAGCTGTATATATTAAACTTTCAAGTTGCACTGATCTGTTGGAGGTGGATGAATAATTCCGTGAATCTCAGCCCAAATTTTATTTAGATGTCTTTGAATGACTCTGAGTCCCTCACTGTTCATAAAAAAAATCAGAGCCCTCTGGGGGAAAGTGATGGGAAAGCACTGATAAAGCGTTATCCAAGGTTTCTTACAGATGGAAACATATTTTCAGTGAGTGTCCACCATACTGCCAGACCATGACCATTCCAACAGAGAGCATGCTATGAAACTTAGGTTTTATTCTTTTTAAACTCATCACTCACTTTTGGAATGGGGAGGAGGACATATACTTACTGGTGCTCTGTTAAAGTTCAATTCCAATCCAGTTTTCAGATTTAGTTTTTGTCAGGAAGGGAGAGATTGCTCATTTTTATTAAATTTTGCTAGGATTTTCTGCTAGTGTTGGGCATATTAAATCCCAAAGTGCTATTTAAATAGTACACAAGATGATAAAAAAGACATTCAAAATTAACATAATTACACTTCTCTCAATGAAAACTGAATAAAACCTATTGTTTGCAAAGGACAAAACAAGTAAAACATAAGCACTTGCAGGAACTACATGTTTCTAGAACCAAGATCAAAGTCATACTTTTGCAGCCCATATTTCATCAGTTCATGCTGCTCTTGTTGGTGATTTACAGTTACATGCTTCAGCTTGCTAACTAAAATATTATAGCAGCTGTTGAGCCTAGATTCCCATTAGCCACTTCAACTGTCTCCATTCCTATAGAGAGAGTACTCCAAAGTATCTGAGGTATTAGTTGTCTGACTCCAAACAGCACGTGTAAGATCTTCATTCTTCAGAAGAAGTCAGCTGGCCCACAATCATTTGGAAAGCCTTGTCTATACATACTGCAGAGTCCAGTTTTCAACCTAGGATGCCTAAATCAGGACTCCTAACCCTACATACTTCTTGAAACCACATTGAGGTTTCCAGATACGCACCCATGCATGCTCACATAAGCAGTCACATTTGAAAATTAGGCTCATAACATGTAACAACAAGTTATTAAAGTAAAAGGAATATAGCTGTGTTGCTAAAATTGTGATATAATGCCTGAAAACTAAGACTGAGAGGGAATACGATAACAGTTTTCAAATATCTAAAATGTTGTTACAAGCAGGAGGAAGAAAAATTATTTTCCTTAACTGTTGATGATAGGACAAGAAGCAATGGACTGACATTACAGCCAGGGAGATTTAGGTTGGACATTAGGAAAAAAAATTCCTAACTGTGAGGGTGATTAATCACTCGAATAAGTTGTCTAGGGAGGTTGTGGGATCTCTATCAGTGGAAATTTTTAAGAGCAGATTAGACAAGCACCTGTCAGGGATGGTTTAAGATGGGGATGGTCAGGGATGGTTCTATGCAGGGGACTGGACTCAATGACCTCTCATGGTTCTATGATTCTTCAAGTTCTATGATTCTATGATAAGATAAAGGCTTTTCTGTCCCAAGGGCAATTGTTTATTGACCCATTGCATAAGAAAAAAAAGTCAGCTGTTTTCTCACACTTATCTAAATAGATGGAAAAGATGGTAATAATAAAACTTATTAGAACAAGTGTACTTAATGGACTATGCCACTGCAATTCAGTATCCTATCAAATTATAAAAATGGGTAAAACTTAGCATGTTCAATAATCTATAGATTTGCCAGGCAATAATGAAAAATTATAACAGATTTTAAAATATGATTACATGGTAAGGTTGGGGGGGGGGTAAATGAGACTGTGATCAGGTGTGGTTTTGGGTATGTGAGAGAGATGGAAAAGATTGGAGCTGTTTTCAAAAATGCCTACATGATTTAGCCTAAATTCTATTGAAAGTTAATGGCTTCTTACACTCTTCACCCACAGCAGCCAGGGGACAGGACAACTCACTAGGATAGGACACCTTTGTCTACACCCCAGACCAATACTGAGGGTCAAAGTGATGCAGGTTTCAGAAATTCTTTACCATTTAGCTCCTCTCCTTTAGGGGTTATGAGATTCTCATGGTCTCACAGCTATTCGTGTGAAATTACTGAGACATCAGTAATTTTAATAAAAACAAAATTAAAAACAGTTGGAAAATGAAATTAAAACAAAGAAAGTTTACTGGATATAGGTAGATTTGCACTTTTCAAAGTTAAATTAATAAAGTGTTTTCAACTTAGTGATAGAGAAAACAATCATGAAATGTATCTCTAAATGGCTATAGTGGTTTGGGCGTGTCATCAAGCTTTCCTGCGGCGGAAGTACTAGGTATGTTCAGATTGGATTCCATCTGGATGGAAGAGAAGGCATGAGTGACGCAGACAGACCCTAATGCAGGATAATTGAAAGAATGTTGTCATCATGGAGACGGTTTATGGTGGAGTTAAATTTCTTCCTCTGGATAGACAGAAGTAGGAAGTAGGAAGAATTAGTTGCCTCATGCACAGGAGATTCTAAAGCTAACCATCTGGTCAACCTGTCAGCACCATATTGCTGTCTATATATACAAATTATAATAACAGTACCCAAAGGTTGCTCTAATCAAGACCCCACAATCCAGGGCTACAACCCTCTTTTCCAACCAGTTTTCCCAAGTTGCCTACACACATAATAAATAGAGTTTGACTTCCTATTTTCTCTAAGAAATGCACCACAGAGAATACAAAACCCTTTAACAATGATTTAATAGCTATATTTCAAAAGTTTAACAACTTAGATTAGTTACTGCCTTTCACAGATCACCTTGGTTAGCTGTATCTAAATTCATTCAGGCATCTTGTTAAAAGGAGAAATATCAGTTATGGTCTGGTCTCCAATCCATCTATCACAAGCTGCTATTTACTGCTCCCCATAAAACAAGGACTGATGAAATAGTCATTTAATTTGAAAGGCAATATATTGAAAACTGATAAATAGAAATAAAGAGCAGTGCTCAGTATGAACTGGCATTAGAAGAATAATGAGGAATTTGATATGGGATTTCTACTTTGGGAGGAATGTGATGGTGTGGGGGGGAAGTTTTAATTCATATTAGGTCTGTTATTGTTGATTAGCATCAGAGGTAACTGCAAGTTTGTAGATGAACAAGTTCTGCTTCTCCTTTGATTGTGTAATTTTTCTTTATGGTGCTTTTAAATTTATCTCGAGCTCTCAGAATTCTGGATGTGTGTATTTTTAATGTAACCTTCTGAACATCTAATTAATGTTTTTAGTGGAATGCTGCAACAAGATTGCCTTGATGTCAAGAGCTGCTACTTATGATGATGATCTATTATTTATTGTAGCACCCAAAAGCCCTGGTCAGTTTCAGGCCACACAGACTAGAGACTAGACTAGGCCACACATTTTTCCTGCCTTCAACAAGCTTGAGCTTTTTAAAACACACACACAGACACACACACAGAAGTACTGTATGCAAATTAGAATAAAACTCTTGATTTTTTAATTGGTAGAGTAAGAGAACACTATGAGTTCTCACATGTTGTTTCTATTGTTGCCTGGGTGCTTAAGAAGAATGTTGAATACTTTAAATGTACCAGAAATATGAAAATAGGAGTGGCTGGATTACCAAATTGCACAAAAATGTCGAGCTGGTTCATCTTTCTTCCCAAAGGGGTCTTATTTCCAGCGTTTTTATAATACTTTCTTTAATACATTACTTAAAGATGAATGTCTGAAGAAATGGAATTTTATAGGATCTGAGAGTCAGATCAGATTGTGATGTTTGTGAAGGAAAGGAAATGATCCCCAGCTGTGTCTGATATTTTGAAGGCTCTGAGTAAAATTTTCTCTGATCCACATTGCAGGCTCTATTCTGCAAACTGAATTCCCAATGATGTCAACTGAAGACCTGCACCCAAAATGAGAATTAAATATACAAAAGAGGTTTGCAGAGCAGGTAAAAGATCCTCAGTGTAGATAATGGAATTTAGTACTATTTTGTTTGAAGCTCTTGTAATAATACTTACACAGCATGCCTGTAGCCAAAAGGGTGATGTGTTTTTATTAGAAACAGATCAAGATCACAAAACTTGAACCCTGATTTCAAACATCCCAAGGTCTGAGTGCAATTGGATTTGGGCCAAAGAGGTTAATGTGTAGCTTTTATTTAAACTGCTTTGGAGTTCTGACAGTATCTAGGCCAGAGACTGCCCCTCATACTGATTGTGTGTGATTGTTTTGAAATGTGTACAAATACTCATTTAAGGATTAGGATACAATCACCAAATCCCTTTTTATTTTTGCCCTCAATGTGACCTACTTCTATTCATTTACTGATATAGAATAATGAGAAAACTAAGAAATACAAATGAAATTACCATAATAGCTCTGTAGAATTTAATTGGGATTGCCTCTGTTTGATTTCTTCCTAATCTGAAAGTCTGCAGTTTTGCATATAGTGTATGAGATTTGATATGCCATCCTCCCAGTTCCCTTTTCTTTTCCAAATTCAGTCCCTAATAAAAATCCTCAGCAATATATCAAAAAGTTGTATCCTCTTCTCTTTAACAAGATTCTATCCAGGTTTATAAACCTTAATCTGTACTCTATCTGAAGAGTAGGGATTTCTGAAGAAACCACGGAGACTTATTGGGTGCCAGTTACACTGGCAACTTGGGTCGACTTAAGGACGCTTAAGTCGACCTAAGCAAAGCCTCATCCACACCTGGCTTTCATTAAGTCAACTTAAGTGCTTCCTTAAGGCGACTTAATAACTACTACTCTTTAGGTCGACTTAATGCCTAAGTCTATTCATTAAGTTGACCTAGAACTGGTGTGGACGCCCCAAGTCGACTTAATTCCCTAAGTCAACCTAGAGCTGGGGACGAGGGAGCCACACATGGCTCCCTGGCAGAAGGAAGCTGCACACAGCTCCCTTCTTGCTGGGAAGCAGCAGATTGCTCCCTTCTGCCAGCAGGAAGGGATCCATGGCTCCCGGGGAGAAGGGAGCTGGGCAAGCAGGGAGCCGTGGCTCCCTGGGACATGGGAGCTGCGGCTCCCCAACAAGCAGGGAACTGTGGCTCCCTGAGAGAAGAGAGCTGTGTCTCCCCTTGTCCCAGGGAGCTGTGGCTCCCTGCTTGAGGGGGAGCTGGGAGCTGTGGCTTGGCGACGTAGCCAGTCGACTTTAGGGTCTAGTGTAGACTCTCTAAGTCGACTTAACAAGGTCGTCTTTAAGTCAACTTAAGTCAACCTTGTTAAGTCGACTTAGCTCTGTAAGTGTAGACATAGCCATTGAGGGGAAAGGAAATGTGACAATGCCATTGGAGTATGACGTACTTTCTTCTGCTATCTGCAGGTCTTTGTAAACCATGGAGTAATTCTTGATGTAACTCAGATTCAGGATAGTGTTCTGTGAGTACTGCTCTCACCTGAGTGGATATAGGCAAACTTTAAAATCCAACTGCAAACAGATGTAGCTAGTGCCCTCGCTTGTTGTTTTCTCTAAATGGCAAGGCATCTTTCTGCTAGGAAGAAATTACAGGAAAACAGACTCAGTGTGGGAATTCAAGGCCACTGCTACAGTTTCCTAAAGGCATTAGTTCCATGCTCAGCAGATAATGCCATAACAAAAAAAAATCTAGCAGAAAACCTAGCTGGTTTCAAAACAGAGCTTGATAAATTCATGGAGGGGGTGTTATAATGGGACAGCCGAGACTGATCTTTGGCTCCTGGTGGTAGATATGCCAATGGGACCATTGATGGGGTGTGTTCAGAGTCATTACATAGCATTCTTTCTTGAGTGTCTGACTGGTAAGTCTTGCCCACATGTTCAGGGTTTAACTGATCATCATATTTGGAGTCAGAAAGGAATTTTCCTCCAGGACAGATTGGCCAAGGTTCTGGAGTTTTTTCACCTCCCCTTGTAGCATGGGGTCTGGCTCACTTACTGGTGGATTTTCTGTATCTTAAAGTCTTTAAATCATGATTTGAGGACTTCAATAACTTAGTCATAGATTAGAGCTTTATGGCAGGAGTGGGTAGGTGAGGTTCTGTGGCCTTCATTGTGCAGGAGGTCAGCCTAGATGATTGATCATAATGGTCCCTTCTCACCTTAGAGTCTATGAATCTATAACATTGATAGATTGGTTCATTTGCCTTGAAATAGGGCACTTAGGAGAGACCCTGTAAACCTTGCTCTGAGAAACTGACTTGCTAACATGGATGTCCATGCTAATCACATGATCACCAGTGGCAAAATAAGCAAGCAACATAGAAATGCAACTAGAATAATGAAGATACCCAGTGGAGGCTGGCAGGCTAAACCAGCTCCCCATGCACTCAGCAACCCTGAGTCCAGCACATCCTTTCATCCTGACTACACAGAGATCCCTTCTGTGTACCCATTGCAATCAGTGGAGAGACTATCACTGAATTTAGTGAACAGAGGCTCAGACCTAGAAGAACTGCAGAGGGCTGCATCGCTGGCTGCTGAATGACTGGAGTTCATTCTAGAAGGGAAGGCTATTAACCACATCATACCAGCTGCTCCGGTCACTGCAGAGAATTCTCTTTCAAATGGGGAAGCGAGCGTATACAAAAACAAAAGCATGAGTGAAACAGAGGGGTACAGCTTGAATTATATTTCCTGCATACGTCAAGGTTTTAAAAGCCTGCAGAAGTAAAAACAAATAGTAAATTATGATCCTGACACAAAAGAATTTACACCATCTATTGCTTTTGTATAGATCAGAAAAGGTAACAGTCTGTCAATCATAGAATCATAGAATGTTAGGGTTGGAAGGGACCTCATGAGGTCATCTAGTCCAGCCCCCTGCTAAATGCAGGACCACTCCCACTAAATCATCCCAGCCAGAGTTTTGTCTAACAGGGCCGTAAGTATTTCCAAAGATGGAGATTCCACCACCTCCCCTAGGTAACCCATTCCAGTGCTTCACCACCCTCCTAGTAACCTCTACCTTGACCTCCCCAGCTAAATATCCACCACCAGCTAAACAATAAATGAAATGTAAAAGTGTGGAGAGTAGCACCGTAATGGCACTACATGTCAGCATTATTTGCTTTTAGGAACTAATTAATATGAACTCCAGACCCTCATCCAAGCAATTGCTAGAATTTTTAATTTAGGTTATCAGCACATCTAATTATCTTTTAAGAGCATCCTGGAACAAGAGTACTCTCTAGCACAACCCAACAGATCAATAAACAAACACCGCTGTTTGAGATTAATTTTGCTGCATATAATTCAATCCTTGATGTCATAAACTATTGACAACCGCATCAGACTATGAAGAGCTCAGCCACAGTAATAATTCCTCCGCATAGCGATATATGTCATAGGGCTATACATTTATCAGACATGATCCTCATTTTGATTGATCATATATTAACCAGGAGATTCGTAGGCTCAGTAGCTAACATTCGTACTAACAAATATTCACAATGGTGGCTCAACCACTTTCCATTTCTTGGTTTTTGTACCATGAGTACTCTTACTGGTGTCAATGCGTTGGTTATCAGCCGTTTCTTTTAACTGCTTAGTATTATGTGCTTATCTCTTTAAGTCTTTCCCATTGTTTAGTGTGAACATCACTAGCATCATCATGGTTTCTGAAGGTCAGAGGAACTGAGAGGGATAGCTGGAGGGACACCCCTAGCCTAGGTTGCTGTCAATATAGAAATCCAGAAAGAGATGTTATTATGGTCCAGTTTCTTCATAAACACAGAAGCAGTGAAGAATCACACTTGGATTGTTTCCATCACACTCCAGTATCCAGAGAAAACTTGTCCAGTATTCAGGGGATTTATGGTGGGATTGCAAATTCCTTTCCATATCCCAACATGAGAGCATACAAATCTCTTTTTATGTTTAAAGTCTCCTTATACAAAATGAGCTGGTGCTTTATCCTCTGAGTCTGACTGAAAGTAAATCATTCAGAGTTACTGTAATACAACTAGTGAAACATTGCTATTTGAAGAAAAAAATGGACGGTATTTCACTTCTGCTGAGAATTGTTTTAGGGGAGTATGTGATGTTCAGATTGATCAGTAACATTTGAGTTACTGAGCACTGGAAAAAAAACAATGCATTCGTTTGCTATCCTTCTCTATTTCACTGTGCTACAGAAACTAGCATGTAATTTTTACATGCACACAGTAGAGATCACCTTCACTTTTTATATATGAAATTCAATTGCTCCTAAAATAGCCTGCCATTATACATCAGATACTGGCTTTCTAGTGAATATGTTAGACAAAGGGATGTAGAAATGTTTAGGTACTGATTCAAGAACTATTTATGAACATATATTTACAAAATACACAGAAATATGTTTTAAAAATACTGCTCTATCATAGTGAAGTGTAAATAAGTAAGAATGATAAAATGAAGCATTAACCATCTCATGGTGCAGAAAGCCATATGTACATAGCCTTTATGGCTTTGTACAGATCACAATAGAAAAATTATTTTCCTAAGAATACAGTGAAGTAATATGCAGGTATGCACATACGCTCACTAGCATTAAGTTGGATAAAAAACATGTGGACTAAACCAACTGTGAGCACATTTCAGAGACTTAAAAGTACTACAGCAGATGCTAGTTAACAGATCTATTCCCAGGAGTTTTGCATACTGATACAAATGCTTCTTTACTCAGTAATTCATTAGCACATTGCTTACCCAGAACAGAATGACACAATAAATGTTTTGTACAAAGTCGTTATAGTGTTCATTATACTTTTATCTCTGCAAAAAATTGAAATGATTTAACTGCTGTCATTTACCTACTATGGAAACTCAGAGCAGATACCTAAGGCCTTGTACACACTACAAAGTTATTGCGCGATAAAAAACAGAGCGTACACACATAACCTACAGTTATTCCGCGTTAAGTCCCTTCTTGTTGCGCAAAATGTAAACCACCTAAACGAGCGTGGTTGCTGCTAACGCGGAATAGTTGTTGCGCGATGGCCCGTGTGTGTACGCTTCTCGCGCAATGTGAAAATTCCGGAAATGGCCCACAATTCCAATTCCCTCCCTTCTGCACTTCCGCCTGTACTCTATCGCCGTGACGTCATTTTTCCCGACCTCCTCTTCTGTCCCGCGAATTTTTGAATTCCCCACTCTCCCCTCTGCCTCGCTGTTCAGTGCTGCTGCCTCTGTGTGCTTCGCTCGCAATGTCGTCGCGCCGCAGCAAACGAGCTCCAGCCTGGACAACAGCAGAGGTGATGGACTTGATAGGCATCTGGGGAGAGTCCGCCGTGCAGTCACAGTTACGGGGCAGCCGGAGGAATTTTGACATTTTCGGTCAAATTTCAAAAGCCATGACCAAAAAGGGGTACGAGCGAGACACCCTGCAGTGCCGGGCAAAGGTGAAGGAGCTTCGGATAACATTTCACAGAGCCAGAGAGGCTAACCGGCGCTCTGGCTCCGCGCCAGCAACGTGCAGGTATTACAAGGAGCTGGAGGCGATCCTGGGCGGCGATCCCACAACCACCCCGAACTGCACAGTAGACACTTCGGAGACTGCATCCCAAACAGAGAAGGCAGCAGAAGGCGACGAGGCAATTGTGGACGAGGAATCAGAGGAGGAAGACTACGAGGATGGAGAGAACGGAGCCACCGACCTGGGGAGCCAGGAGTTATTTGCCACCCCGCCAGAAACAAGCTCCACTGATTCCTTTTCCACGCCTTCCCAGGAATCATCAGAAGGCAGCTCTGGTAAGTCCCGTTCGCAGTGATCTCTATTCTAGCAGCTACAGCACAGCGTATACATGGTTTTTATGCAAGGAGTTTTCGTTTTCTGTGTCTTCAGTTCTGTACCTTACAGATGTGTAAAGGTGTTACTAGCATTACATAAAAAGATCATCAATGTATACCTCGATTTCCAAGTAGTCGTTCCCTTTCAAGTCACTGAACGCGTTCTCCAAATATCTCCAGAGTCTTCTCTTGAAATTACATGGTAGAGCGTTCCTTTGCCCTCCACCATTCAGGGACACTCTTCCTTTCATCCTCGCAAGCACTGCTGCGGGTACCATTGCAGCGCACAATCCTGCAGTGTAAGGTCCCGGCTTGAAGTCGGCAACATGAAGGAGATGCATTCTCGCTTGCAGAGGCACTCTAAGCAGTGTGACATCTTCCTCTATTGCAGCCATCTCGGGCACGGGATCAGAACTAGCAGTGGCAATACTCAACTCTCCCTTGTACTAGCTCAGCAACCCATCCCAAGCTTTGGGAACTTTGTTACCGCCCCCCCCCCCCGTAGGTCCCCACTTGTGTACTGAAGGAATGTGTGGGGAGAACAAAATTATTTGCTCCTGACCGTGGCGAGAACAATAGCGGCATTCTACATTTTTCATATCTGAACAGGAATGACCTTCGGTGGACAGTCTACAGCTGCAGCTGAGCGTCTGAGGAGGATAAGGCGGAGGCCTCGCAGGAGCAAGGAAGACGTTTTCCAGGAGCTCATGCAGTTCCATGAGGCTTCTGCGAGGGAGACAAGGCAATGGAGGAGGCAGTGTAGGCAGGACAGGAGACAGAGCAGTGCGAGGAGAGAGCAGCAGAAGGATGCCCTGATAGGCATCATGCAAGAGCAGACCAACCTCCTCAAGAGCATGGTCGGTCTGCTCCAGGCTCGCACCCCCCATCATCAGCCTCATATGCCTTTCAGTGCATCCACGCCACATTCCCCCCCCCCCCAGACAGTTTTTAGACCACCATGGACATCCATGGTGTAATGTTAACAGAACCCCTCCCCCAACGTATGTAGTTGAGTCCCGCACCTATACCCACCTTTAGTCCCTACTCCCCTCAAACCCGAGTTTGGATAACTGTTAAATGAATAAAGTTGAAACCTTGTTAAACTTAATCAGACTTTCTTTATTTGTTTCATTAATTTAACATTAACGGTTTTTGCTTTAATGAATGATTAGATGGAAAAAAAACAAAAGTTCTAGAGCTTATTTTTTAATAGTTTAAAAATATAGAAAACGGTTATTAATGAAATTAAAAGGTACAATTTTAACTCACAGTACTAAAATGGGTTTTTAACACATCCCTTATGCGAACTGCCCTTCGCTGCGCCCCCCGGATACCCCTCGTGTCTGGTTGCTGGTAGGCATTTTCCAGACGTTGTGCCTCAGTGGTCCACGAGTTCCTGAATCTCTCCCCCCTGCTTTCACATATATTGTGAAGAACACAGCAAGCAGAAATAACTATTGGGATCTTGTCCTCATGAAGATCTAGCCTGCCATACAGCGCTCTCCAGCGCGCTTTTAAACGGCCAAAGGCACACTCCACAACCATTCGACATCTACTTAAATGGTAATTGAAACACTCCTTGTCAGGATCCAACTTCCCGGTGTACGGCTTCATGAGCCATGGCATCAGTGGGTAGGCGGGGTCCCCAAGTATCACCACTGGCATCTCTACACCGTCCACAATTATTTTCTTGTCTGGAAAAAAGGTGCCCGCATGTAGCCTTCTGAATAGTCCAGAGTTTCTAAAGATGCGTGCATCGTGCACCTTTCCAGACCAGCCAGCATTAATGTCCATAAAGCGACCACGGTGGTCCACCAGTGCCTGTAGAACCATCGAAAAGTATCCTTTCCTATTTATGTATTCAGAGGCAAGGTGGTCGGGAGCGAGAATAGGGATGTGAGTCCCATCTATTGCACCCCCACAGTTCGGGAAGCCCAACTCATTAAATCCTGCGATGATTTCCCTCACGTTTCCCGGAGTCACCATCCTCCTGAGCAGAATACGGTTGATGGCTCTGCATACTTGTGACAGTGCCACTCCAACGGTCGAGTGTCCAACCCCAAACTGGTTTGCGACCGAGCGGTAGCAGTCTGGAGTCGCCAGTTTCCAAAGTGCGATAGCCACACGCTTCTCCACGGTCATGGCGGGTCTCATCCTCGTGTCCTTGCATCGAAGGGCAGGGGCAAGCTCCTGGCATAGCTCCATAAATGTGGCTTTCCGCATTCTAAAGTTCTGTTGCCACTGATCATCATCCCACAGCTGAAGGACGATTCGTTCCCACCAGTCTGTGCTCGTCTGCCGGGACCAAACACGGCGGTTCAGACTGTGTTGCTGGTCCGCGAAACTGATCAGAATGTCCATTTTGTTTTCAATGCTGTCATTATCCGAGACCGAGTCATCCGTGTCATGCTCTGAATCATAGCCAAAGGCAAACCGCAACAGAATCTGGGCTGTGTTCACAATGCTGAAGGCAGCATTCAAGATCACGGCTGAATCCATGGCGATTCTGAAAAGGCAGTGCCGAAAAGAAGGTTGCTTCAATTTGAAATTAGCACTCGTTGCTATTGGCAACTGCTGGGTTGCGTCGGTAGCAGAATGCACCACGGGAGATGATACTGGGGACTCTGGGATAGGTACCCACAATCCCCTTTGCTTTACTGGAGGACTGCGATCAGAAGGGGGGGGGCTTTGTTCCGTTCGAGCAAGCATGGTGTGTACGCGATCTCGCGCAACAACAGCCACGGGAGAATTAATGCGGAAGAGGATTATTGCGCGTTAAAAACGGTAGTGTGTACATAGCCTAAGTCTTATTCCACAAGTCGCCCAATGAAGTTAAAAGTATGGTCTTTACTATTCTAAAATGAGAATACCAGGAAGATCAGAGAAACTTGATTACTGGCAATCTTATTATGACATAATTATGCATATCTTTTCTAAAATCTGCTTCACTCTAACTCCCCTTAAAAATAATTCTATAGTGTGTTTGGAAAATGCTAAACACAATCACTTTAACACAGTTGATTTAGCTGTACAGCTCACACTGTCACCTGTTTCATTTCATCATAAGTAAGACACTATCGATGAATGGCTTGTATTACAAAAGTAAGCATGATGTTTCTCCATAGCAGCCTTTTCTTGGATTCCAAGCATTAATATGACACTTTCCTCATGGTGGCCATGATTCAGTGTGTATGTGGCTGGAGGGGGGTGGGGGTGGGGACAATACAAATAAAACTGCATTTTTGGTCATTGGGATTTGTATCTGAAACAATGTGCTGACAATCTGAATGACTGGGGATTGCAGTGGAGGCTTCTGATGAAAGTGAGCTCTTCAGAACAAACCTTGGAATACTTGTTCTGCTCATGAAGCATTGGCTTCTTTGAAATAAAGAAAACCCAAATAAAACATTGAAACCATCAGCAGCTATGATGTAAGACACTCTGCGCTAGTACAGCTGGTATTATGATTTTGTAAATATTGCCTAACATGACATGCATGCTTAGCTCAGACACAAAAATAATCTTCACACTGAAGAGAAGAAAATAAATAATTCTGATTTGTGCAGAAATCAAGAAAATGTTCCAATAAGATACCACTGTACCCTTAATAGTCTTGTTGGAACATTTTCTTGATTTCCTTATTTTCTTTTTCATTAATTTCCTGTTCCCTCAAAGCGACTCTAGCTATTGATCTTGGATACATCCACCCCTTCTTCATCTATCTGCAATTTCAGCCAGTCCGTCCACCCAATCAATCAACAAGTTCAACATCAAACCTTGGAGTTTACTCTCATTTGTGTATAAATACTGGGCTAGTGTATTTATTGTTTTCCTGCAGCTGCTCATCTTTCCTGAAATCTTGGCCCCCACTAAATCAGTGGACGTGTTGTCATTAACATCAAAGGCTATGTCCACACTGGCAAGTTAGTTCGAATTAAGGAGGCTTAATTCGAACTAACTAAAGCCATGGCTACACTAAGCTTTAGTTAGTTCGAATTAAGGGCTTCCTTAATTCGAACTAATACGTTCGAATATGGTATTCGAACTAAAGGGTTAATTCGAACTAACTAGTTCGAATTAACCAATGTGGCCATGTTAATTTGAACTAATTTATTAGTAACTGTAAAGTTATAACCCCCACTTGTCCATGTATTCTGTATAAACCGTGAGCTGTCTCCTAGTGCTACTATATTTTAAATTATCATAATATTTTCATTATCAAACTCCCTACTGTACTTCTGTCTGTGTATAACTTGGGAATAGAACCTCATTCCAAGCTAGACTAGGCACACATGATCCCCTGGATGTATCATACATTTTTTGAACACCCATGCAAAAATTTGGTGTAACCAGTTTTAGGGTGAAAAAGGGTGAAGCATAATGCATTCTTTGTGGCTCTAGAATTTTTTGCACTTGCACAGAATAACTTCAGCACCTCCGGTTTTTCAGACTGAAATTTAGCAATCAATTAGCTTTTAATGAGGATCTAATCTTCTACTTATTGTTAAAAAGCCACTAAAAATAATGACTTTATGATGACAGACATTTTAGAATTCTGTTCTGGGAAAATACATCATGTAACATTCCATCTGAATTTTTGTGGTTGTTGAATACAAAATGTCAGACTGAAAACGTAATCTCTGAGGAAATCTATCTGGGTGGTTTTTAGGTTCAACTCTGCCATAGAAAGTTTATTCACAGATGCTATTTTGAATCCCATCTTTTCTCACTGGTGATTATCAAAGATTTTGTATTGGCCCATCTTTAATATTTATTTTATTGAGTGTCAAATATTGTAAAATTCATTACTCTGTCATTGAAATATAACAGAATATTGGATCTTGAGACCTTTCTATGTTTTGTAAAGTACATTGTACTCTCTCTTGAGTTTAAGGCTGGGTAAAATTCTCATTCACTTTAGTGGTAATCAAGACAGGGCAACACTGAACAGTTTTGAAAATCTCACCCTACAAGTTTTAATCATAGTGAGAACATCTCAGGATCCCTGAGAGTTAATAACTCTCCTTGGCTTTGGAATGTTTTAACCTATGCTCCTTTTTAAAAAATGTGGTCCATACGCTCAGCTGATATACCCCAACTAAGGATTTTTATCGTGCATTAGTAATGGGAACAGATAAATGGTCATTCCTGTTGCTTCCTGAAGACAAAAAGTCAGATATTCAGCTGGAGCAAATTATCATAGCTCCATTGAAGTCAAGTGCCAGTAAACAAATATATCTATGACCGAATTTGGGCAAAGTTATGATTTATGTGCTGTGCTGTTTAACATATGTGACCCATTTCATATTGGTGAGCCGACTACTCACTGATGAGCCTTTCCCTTGTGTGTCACTTGACCCTCACTGTGCCTACTCCTATCATGTTCCAATCTTCTTTTTGAAAAGCTGTAAATAACCCTATTTAATAAAGGGCAATGAATCTTAGAGCTGTCTTGCATAGTGTCCAACTCAGAAAAGCAACTTAGTACTTCTGAAAACTTTTAACCTGCTCCAATCAAACCATGTGTTATGACATCATCTGACAATCTAAGATATTATTACTAGACTGTAACTCAGGCCAAACTATGTATGGCTCCTAATCCATTTAGCATACAGGCTCCTAACACTTGTCTGAACCAACAAATTCATAAATGTCTTATGTAAGGGAATATCCCTGGAGAAATCCATTCTGTCATTACAGTCTCATCACAATCCTACATTACTGGCCACCAAAGGCCACTACTGAAAAGATTACTTCAGGCTTTCATATTTTTAACTCTTTCACTCACACTGAATGAAACATTTCTGTATTAATCAGTAAAGATCAAGGCCTTGCTTCTTCACTCCATTCATGCTCTGCTCAGAGAAAGGGAAGCCTGCTGACAGCTTGTTGCAGAGAATTTGTCTTTGGTACTTTCAGAAGACAAGCAGCATAAATGCTTTGTGAAGCAATTTCCCCCCTCTTTATTGTTCACTCTATTTGTAGTTTTGTTTCCTTCTATGTTGTGCAGCAGAGAGTGGGAACCCTTGTATTTAATTTTCAAGTGATGATGGTGTTCATAGGCATGGCTAATTCTCTAAAGTGTCAGGTTCAGGTTGTAGAAGTATCCAAAAGTTACAATTAATTTGAGATAAGCATCTGAACTGTCCAACCTGCTTGAAACTGTGAAATTAGACTGGAAATTTCTTAGGAACATTATTTTTCATAAGATCTCTTTGCTTTTCAAGCTCTGGTCAGGAATCAGAAATGTAAAGACCTAGCATACACTTCAGAACCTTAAAGTTAGATTAAGTTAAAGCTAATTGTGTGAAGGTCTCAGAATGGTCTCTTTTTTCTGAATAGGTTTCTCTGTCTTTTTTCTATAGAAATGCCATTTTAGGAACTGCTGAACAAATACACGGAACTAGACACATAACACTGTAATTGATGCTCTTTTAGAGAAATACACAAGATCATGAAGAGAAAGACATTAACAGCTAAAGGCTATCGGTCTTGTCACGCAGAGAAGAGGTCAAAACCATTCTTAGTTATATAAATTAAGCAGGCCTTTATTCAAGAAAACATTTCTGTATTTGACTTTAGCAGAACTACTCACACACTTGAAGTTAAGCATGTGCTTATGCTGGATTGACGACAAATCATGAAATCAATATTAGTTTACAAACCACAAAATTGTTATCGTTGCCATAAGATTATATTCTTAATTATAGAAGAAAATAAGGGTAGAGCATAAGACAAGAGAAATGGGAAATGTTAGACGGATGTAGTATGAACTTGAAGATTAACTTACTGAGACTTGTTTTATATTTGTTTTGTTACTTGTATATGTTATTTCTACAAGAATTACCTAATGCATGATATACGGTGTTGTGTTTTGTTTCTAGAACTATCAGATCTTGAATTGTGAGTTTTAACTTGCTACTTTGAATACAGTTCATGCAGTCAGGGCCCAAGCGTAAGTTTTTTCAGGCCCAGTACAAACTAATAACATGGACTCCCTGGTAATGGGGGTTGCAGCCTGGGACAGGCTCCCCTTAGAATCATAGAAAGTGTATTCTTTTTCCCCCATGTGGGGGCCCGCATACAGTAATATTCTTTTCAAGCTGACAGCTATCCACCTTTAGGCAGCTGTAGTTTTTATTGTTGTGGCCTGCAATGCTTCCTTTGGCAAGCTCTGACTTTAAATACTACAGTATTGGTCAATGTGCAAAAATAGCATTTGTTATGGAAATTTAATTGAAAAGAGCAGCCTATAATCAATAAGGGTGCATGTATTGCAATCATATTCCTTATTTATTAACATGCAGCTTTTCAGCCTCATGCTAACATCTCTTATTATTTTTCCTCATTTGGTAAAAATAGAATTAAGTATTAAACATTCTAAAACTGGCAAGTATGACATATCAGTATCATAACAACACATTATTGCTTATAGTTGTTTAAAAGTCCTGGATGAGTTAATTAATTTGAACAGTGAATATTATGAGGTAACTTTCCTTATACCAAAGTTCTGCCACAACCCTCTTAATATCCCATAATCCTACAAGCACTGGTGATTGAATACAGTAAAACAGTGTGTCTCTGAGAGCAGAGTATAATATCAAATTACATGAATTTTTGTAATCATCCCTCCCCTCTCCCCCCAAAAAATTTACTTAAGATTGTTCTCAGCTGAAGTCAGAAAAATAGGACTAGTGATCCCATGACGACACTTTTTGGACTCTTTCCTTCTAGCTATCCAGAATCATACACTAATGGCCTTTGATTTTTGTCATGAGACTCGAGTCAATCAATAAATATTGAAAATGAAGCTGCATTCCAAACTAACAAAATCAGGACAATTTGGACAATCAATAACACTTGTCCACAGGAAAACAAAAGCTTTTTAATCATAAGGAACTTGTACAGAAGGGAGAAAAGTAGTTTTTCTACTTCTAATAAATCTCTTGCAAGCAAACAGTGGTGTAGCAAGGGTGTCCAGTGCCCAGAGGCCAAGCCCACATTTGTGCTCCCCCATGCTCTGCAACCCCTCCCCCCCAGCTCAGCACCTCCCTGCGGCCCAGTGCCTGGAGGCTTGGTCCCCCACCATTCTCCCTCACTCCTCATTGCTATGCTCCTGCAGACAAAGCCAGGGTCCTGCCTGAAATAAACAGAAATAAGAATTTAACTAAATCTGTGGCCCACTAATTAATAAATAAGGTCTAATGCAAAAAGATGTTATTACTTTTAAGTTTAGCCCACATAAGTAAATATTTTTTGGCAATAGATGGTGGCGTTCAGACCCCAGGACTGATCTGATTGAGCAGTGCTCTTTCACTCTCTCTAGACAGTCAGAAACACTGCAACAGAAGCCTTGAGAGAGTAGCTCTGCTACGTCAAAGTTTTATGTCCAAGCTGTTAGCCAGCATGCTCTCCGCCCATTCCATTAGCATATTATTAATTCATAGCACTCCACTAAAATGACAGTTTGAGCACTGTTGAGTTGAACAAGTCATCATAAGTGATATAACATTTTAATGAAAAATAGTATCGATTTTTCTACAGTGCTTTGCTGTACGCACGTGTATAAGCCATTCTTTTCTACTTGACTTTGAACATCTGCTACAAGACAAAATCACTGTGCCCTGTAAATAAAAGGCTTCACAGATTTACATTTTGACACTCCTTACCCCCTGTGACTCACTGAACTCCTACTGAACTTGGAATAGTTTTCAAATGCATTTAAATCAACAACAAAGAGAGGGGGAGAGAGAGAGAGAGAGAGAATCTGGAACATACTTACACGTTATTCTTTTCCACTTACATTCTAGAATCACCTGTCACCCTCATACATATGGCATACCACAGAATAACACTTTCTAGTGGTCCAGTGCTATTATCCAAACAATTTAGTAGGTCAGTCAATCTAGACCACAATGAATGTAGGACAATATTTTGTCCTACAGGGTAACCACAACTCTACCTACACTTTCTCATTGACCTTAATTAACCTTTCAGGATTTAAGAGTCTTCCCTGCTTGATATATATCAGCCATGTGGCAGTGATCCTGACACCTCTGCTAGAGAAATGGCCTTGATTACTCAAGTCTCAACTTTTACTTTTAACCATGGAATGACAGATGAGTGGAAACAAATCACTTGGACTCTCCAAGCATCCACTAGTAAGCCGACCTTTAGGCATAACCATTTTATCCACATGACTTTAATAAATCATCTCAGTGTACTATAGTTCAGTCCTGAGTTATATCTATTTAGGAGAGGCCACTTTGGAGGATAGGATTAGAATTCAGAATGACCTGGATAAATCTGAGAATAGTTCTGAAATCAACAAGATAAAATTTAAGTCCAAAATACTATACAGGGGAAGGAAAAATCAAATGCACAACTACAAAATGGGGGGAAAACTGAATAGAAAATATTGGTATTTGAAAACACTGAATAAATAAGACCAAGTGAACAACTAGAATTCTGCAAGTTGTTGGAGAGAGAGAGAGAGAGAGAGAGAGAGAGAGAGAGTGCAAACCTGGGTCTGGTTTACAAATGGTTTGTTAGACTCAAAACCTCACAGTTTCCCTGAATTTCATTCAGCTAGCACTACCAGCAGAAACCTGAAAAACTTTCATTGATATCAGTGGCCATTCAAATATTTGCAAATTTGGAAAACTCTGACTTCATGAACATCAGTGAACCAAATCTGAGCTGTTTTTTCAGTACTATATCTGTGATTCAATGTTTGACATTACTCAGCCATCTCTACCATGTCCTGGATTCCCCTGCATCAGTGAAATGATCTAAGCCACTGCACAGATGCAAAATATATTAACATAGGAAAAAATACCTATAATTATTACGCTAAACCCAGAAGAATTAGCATACAGTCAGTGAAGTAACCTCTATGCATTGAGTATTATTAAAATCATCTGCACCATTATGACTAGATTTGTGGATGCGGGAAGAGCCGTTGACGTGATATACCTTGACTTTAGCAAGGCTTTTGATACGGTTTCCCACAGCATTCTCGTCGGCAAGTTAAGGAAGTATGGGTTGGACGAGTGGACCGTAAGGTGGATCGAAAACTGGTTAGATCAACGGGCTCAGCGGGTAGGAATCAATGGCTCGATGTCTGGTTGGCAACCGGTAACGAGTGGAGTGCCCCAGGGGTCGGTCCTGGGGCCGGTTCTATTCAACATCTTCATTAATGATCTTGATGATGGAATAGACTGCGTGCTTAGTAAGTTTGCGGATGACACCAAGTTGGGGGGAATGGTAGATACTCTGGAGGGCAGGGACAGGATCCAGAGAGACTTGGACAAATTGGAACACTGGGCCGAAAGAAACCTCATGAGGTTCAACAAAGACAAGTGCAAAGTCCTGCACTTAGGACGGAAAAATCCCATGCACTGCTACAGGCTGGGGACCGATCAACTAAGTAGCAGAGCTGTAGAAAAGGACCTGGGAGTTATGGTGGACGGGAAGATGAATATGAGCCAACAGTGTGCCCTTGTTGCCAAAAAGGCCAATGGCATATTAGGCTGCATCAGTAGGAGTATTGCCAGCAGATCGAGGGATGTGATAATTCCCCTCTATTTGACACTGGTCAGGCCACATCTGGAGTACTGTGTCCAGTTTTGGGCTCCCCACTACAGAAAGGATGTGGACAAATTAGAAAGAGTCCAGCGGAGGGCAACAAAAATGATTAGGGGGCTGGGGCACATGACTTATGAGGAGAGACTGAAGGAACTAGGCTTATTTAGTCTACAGAAGAGAAGACTGAGGGGAGATTTGATAGCAGCCTTCAACTACTTGAAGGGTTGCTCCAAAGAGGAGGGAGCTAGGCTGTTCTCGAGGATAACAGAGGACAGAACAAGGAGCAATGGTTTCAAATTACAGCTGGGGAGGTCAAGGTTGGATATTAGGAAAAACTTTCTCACTAGGAGGGTGGTGAAGCATTGGAATGGGCTATCTAGGGAGGTGGTAGAATCTTCATCTTTGGAGATTTTTAAGGCTCGGTTAGACAAAACCCTGGCTGGGATAATTTAAGGGGAGTGGTCCTGCTTTTTAGCAGGGGGTTGGACTAGATGACCTCGTGAGGTCCCTTCCAACCCTATTATTCTATGATTCTATGATTATGATATTTGCCAGATAAACTACACTTAAAATGGAGAAAACTGTGAATAACGTGGTTAATTTAGTTACCACAGGTATAAATATCAAGATTTTAATGGTATTCTCAATATTTGGATAGCATTTTAAAATAAAATGGCTAACAGTTAGACTGTGTACCCAGTGGAGTTAAAAGAAAAGATCCCATTAGCTTTAATGGTGCAGGATCAGGCCCTATAACGTCAACATCAATTCTTCATCTTGAAAAGCATTTTTGTCTGTGAAATAGGGATACTTGTAGAGGAAAGGGCAAAATATCTTGCATGACTGTCATAGACTGTGTCAATTAACTTTAGAATATTTTGTATCGAAAAAGCTTCTGTTTCATAGAATTCATTGTGTTTTAGATTTCATGTAAAACAGGACTATACTTTATGCCAAGTAGAAAATGCATGCTGCTTGTACTATAAGATTGAATAATTCAAAGGATTTTCAGTAATCATGCAGCTTTAAATGTTTTCCTTCATCTATGGTAATTTAGATAAAGCAGCAGAATATTTTTTGCAGATGCATTCACGGGTGGTGAATATTCTTTCTTTCTTTGAAAAATAAATGACAGTAAGCATTAATCAAATCCGTTACAATAGGGATTAGCATTTGTTGAACTCATTAATCCACATGTCTTACTATATGTATCAATCTTCTTACAGTGTGTAAGAAACTTGTCCAAAGAGGAAATCTCTGCTTCAACATCTTATTATTTCTTTCCATAGCTGGAATTGGGTGGAACCTAAGGTAAAACCTTAGGTGAAAGATGTACATTTTGTTTTTGCAAGTCATGAACATTTCCTCTTAGACTTCACCACATTGCCTTTTCCCAGAATGTGTGATATAATTGTCACAACCCTTCTGTAGTAATCAGAGTTGTTCAGATTTTGGCTGAATGAAGGAACCACAATGGCAATTTTCCAGAAGCCCAATTAATGCAGCAAGTCTGCAGGAAAAAAAAGTGCAAATTGAAGCCAACCTGACTTCTATATTAAGAGTAAAAGGTGACTGAGGGATAAACACTGGGGGTTGTGTTTGGTGTTCAGCCTCTACCTTGATCACCCCTGCTCTTGTAAATTAAAAATATAAATCCCAGGAAAGTTAAGGATTTCTCATTGCTGTTCTCCATTCCATTGCTTCACAATGATTCAATTGCCTTCTGAGCAGCAGACCAAGATTAAGCGTTCGTTCCCAGTGTCTGATATTATGAATATATGATTGATAGCCTCTAACTAAAATAACTTTTCCTTTTCAGGAATGAAATTCTACTTTTCCTCTTATATTTAGTATCATGCAGCTAGACAAATTCAGGATCCCATGGGGACTGTGATTGCCTAGTCACACTAATATTTTTTTGAAAGAGAGCAAAGTTTAAATGACGACTCCAAGCCTAGGTTACTGGTTCATGTCCATACATGGAATTTAGAGGAATCTAATGGAAATCCAACTTTTACAAAATCTAAGGCATTCTGAGTAGTTGGGCCATAATAAAAGAGAATTAACCTTCACATGATTCATCTCTTCTGGTTCAGGATATAAAGACCAGTTATGCTTTCAAAAGTTAATTCCACAGCGGTGCTATAACCAAAGATGGTCAGTAAAATGGCCCTAATATCTGCATCTGATTTAAAGGTTAATCCAATAACTGCATCGCTTTGCTTTGTAGTTGCACAAAAGTAGCATCAGTCAAATCATTTGCACTTGATTACTTATAAGTATCAATTATTTAAATCACCTATTTACAGTTATATAGCTTCCATTGTGCACATTGTTAAAATTCATAAATACAGAGCATAAAGTTTGTTCATAAATATCTATCCCATACAAATCCTGGATCAATACTTCCTCCCATTCTGTAAATTCCCCATCTTCAAAGCATCTGACAAAGTGGGATTTTCTCCCACGAAAGGTCATGCGATAAATAAATGTACTAGTCTTTAAAAGTGCCAGGGGACTCTTTGTTTATTTACTTTTAACGCAGTAGGGACACAGCAGTAAGTGTCACAGCAGTAAGTCACAGAGCCAGATCTTCAGCTGTTGTAAATTCAATTGGCTTAATTAAAGGTCAAAGTAGATGATCTAATGGTCCCTCCTGGCTTGAAGTCTATGAAATGTAATCGAGGAAATGCCACAGTGGATCTGTTGCAGCTGGGGATTAGGCCTATGGTGTTCTTTTTAACATCAAAATAACAGCAAGCATAAAGTGAGAAAGATTTTCCATTAAGTGCAAGGGCTCTACCAGTTACACTGTATGACTGATGAGACAAGGAAATCTGGCTAAAACAGCTCCTGAAATCCTTCCCCAAGTGTCAACATTAGTGGACTCCAAATACACGGGGTGGAATTGTGCTCAAGGTCACCAAGCCACTTTTGAAAGTCCCACCCATATTCACTCATGACTGCCTCTGTTTGAAATGAGCAGTTTGTGAATGTTCATATGCAACTGTTGTGAGTTTTAAGAAATGTCAGCGCAGATCTCACAAAGCTCTACCTCAGAGGTAAGGCACTAGTGCCACATTAGTGACATTTATAACAGCAGAAATAGGGCCCAGATGTGTTAGAACCCACAGCCCAGGTCTCTGATCATTTGGACATGTCCAATGCTTTCTGTCATCCCAGTTTGCTATGTTTAGCACCAGTATTCTAGGCAGCCTCCAAAGTGAGTAGAGAAAATAATTTTGTCTTAGTCTCGTACTTCCATCTCACAGGTGGATCAGCTCAAGAGGCAACATTTTTGGTACTGGTTAGAACAACAGAAAGTGTTATTAAATCCCCAGCCCCAAGAAAACACCAACACTCAATGTTTGACATTCTAGAAACTGGACTGATTATTTCGTTGTTCTTCTAGTTAGTGCACCAGGGATCTAGCAGGCAGCATCTACTAAAGTAAAATGGTAGAACAATCTAAATGCAATATTCAGCCAATGCTTTATATGGTAGGAGCAATAGTGTATATGACAGAGAGAGTGAACCTTGAAGAACAATTATGAAATAAATTCTCTTCTGCCAGAAAACATCTGTTGCAATACCTGAAATTTTAGTCAATAGTGTCATCTAGTGACCAAATAGCAAAGTTTGCTTTTTAACATAGCAATATAACTGTAGTGTACATCCAAAGAAATAGCCTTTTTCTATTTTTGGATCTGCCCACTAATCCTCTCTCTGTGTTGCATCAAGTTATTATAGGTAGCAATTATTTTCTAAACTGATCTCCCACAGGTGACATTCTTTTAAGAATATTTACTGTATGTGGTTAAGCCATAAAATAGAAAACCAGAATAGTTTCACAGCATGTCATAAAAATTTCCCCTTGGTACTGAAGCATTTTGCCTAAGCCATTTAAACATGTATCAGTTTATCTGGCAGTTAACCTGGAAACTGGCAGAAAATCAAGAGCAAATTCCTAAACCTAACGGAAATTCCCAGTTTCCCAGTTCTCTCACCTTTACAGTCATTTCTCTTTTCTATAATGTTAGGTTTGGCTACTTTAAACTTTCAGAAAGAGGTCAGGAAATTAAGAGAATGTTTAATGGAAAATCCTTGGAAAAGTGTATTTTGTGCATGTGGGCAGTTCAACTTCATCACTGTAAAAGCTGCATGAAAGAATCAATTTGTTGCTTGCTTGCGTGTACTAGTAGTTCACTGGGTTTTCATCCAGTCATGCAGTAAAACCTAACTAGCTTCAAAAGTGAGCTTGGTAAGTTTATGGAGGGGATGGTATGATGGGACTGCCTACAATAGCATGTGGCCGATTGGCAATTGCTAGTAATAAAAAAACCCAATGGCCAAAGATATGCCACTAGACCAGGAGTGGTGGCGGGGGGGGACTCAAGTTACTATAGAGAATTCTTTCCCAGATATCTGCCTGGTAGGTCTTGCCCATGTGCTCAAAGTCTAACTGATCATCATAGTCAGGGTTGGGAAGGAATTCCTCCTCACTCAGCCCCAGATTAAATTGTCAGAGACCCTGAGTTTTTTTGCCTTCCTCTGAAGCATGGGGCATGGGTCACTTATATGTTTAAACTAGTGTAAATGGTAGATTCTCTGTAATTTGAAGACTTTAAACCATGATTTGAGGACTTCAGTGACTCAGCCATAGGTTAGAGGGCTACTACAGGAGTGGGTAGGTGAGGATCTGTGACCTGCACTGTGCAGGAGGTCAGACTAGATGATTGCAATGGTCCCTTCTGACTTTAAAGTCTGTGAGAGCTGAAAATTGCAATATTGCAGCTTGATGCCTGGTAGAGAAGACAACACTGAATAATAAGTAAGTTGTTTAATAAAGTATGGAAATCTAATTATATTATAAAAATGTATGATGATATCCTGAAACATGGCAAAAGCAGCACACTCAAAAAATTCACAGTTTTGCAAAATATTGTGATTTCACTCAGATAGTCCACTAGCTTAGTGACAGTGATATGCATTCTTCATGTGAGGAGCAAATAAGCATAACAGAAAAAAAAAGCCTTTGTGAAAATGTCACCATATACAAAGGAAGAAGCTGTTATTGCTGGCAGAAATTATAAGAATTTCCCTGATCCTATTTCTGAATTCTGACAAAATAAAACTATTCAAAAAGAGAGGGCAAATTGAATTTTGCTTGGCTCTAATTATCAAAACAACCACATTTAGCCTTTCATTAAGTTCTTTCAATAGCTTATGTGGAATGAGTCAGTTTTAGGCAACATCTACACTGTGAACTAGTGATGTGAGTCCCAGATTTTGTACCTCGATTCATGCTAACTCAGTGTCTGAGGGCTAGTGTGACTATAAATAGTGGTACCCCCAAGGTACCATGACACAGCTGAGCCAAACCCATCTCAACCCCATGGGTAAGTACTCAATGCCTATGCTGCCGTCACTAACTCCTATTTATAATCACACTAACTTTCATTGAGCTAGTGAAAGTATCTGTATACAAGCAGGGGAATCACGCCTCTGGTTCATAGTGCAGACATAGCCTTAGACCAGTTCCTAATGGACAAACGTCCATGCCACAGAAACCACTACTATTTGTATTACTTTCAATTCTGTACTGACAATTGAGTAGAGAAGAAGATGGACTGGTCATAAAAACTGAACTGCCCTCTCCTCTCTATATAATGAGTTTTCTTAGGGTGGGGAAGCTTGATTTGCCCCCTGGTCTCCATCAGTGTCTGTTTCGTACATTTCACAACCATCAGAGACATGGTCTAGTGCCGTCAAAGGCAGTGGTAAAATTCCCATTGACTCCAGGCGGGCCACAGTGAAATCGTATTGCACAGTCCCTCAGTTCCTGACATTGGAGAAGAGACAAGACTTCAAAGCAGTAAACACAAAGGCTCTTCTTAATTTAGGACACCGGACACACAGAGTCTGCAGCTCCTTGTCTCTGAGCTAAAGACTCAGGAACGCAGCTTGTGTAAGAATCCTGATCCAGATGATGTAATGATGGAATGAATTGCTCACTGTGTTACACAGATGACAAATGAAGGAAGCCAAACTTTACTCTTTATTCAGTGCATTAAGCAGAGTGTATCTAGGAAATTCACTGCATACAAAGCTGTCTGCTTACTGTGTGGAGACACCTGGTATCATGCTCAGTTTTATTAATTTTGGGGTTAGTTTAGTCTAACTTTGGCCACCAACATTTGAAACCGTTGGATTGGGTGGTCTGGAAAGTGAAAAATGAATGAGTACTGATTAAAGGTAAGCAAAGCACCAACTGATATTAGTCAAGCTTCCTGCCCATCTTTTGTATTCCAGTTCTGAGACTGTGTGATTTCTATGTCAATGACGCTAACCCTTTCTTCAATTTTTGTAAATTTATTGGAATTTGTGTCACAATCGCTCGAGGTGAAACAGCTCAGAACCTGCTTTTTGAAATGTCATTTATCTGAAAGGATATCGCATTAAAAAACTGTAGCTAGGAGACCAGCATCTTCTGCCAGCAGACATTTGATCCCCTGTGATGAGATGTACAACTCCCCACTAGACAAAAAGAGGGTAAGGAGTCAGCCAGCTCTGCTTTGCCACACCTGGAAGGCATGCACTGAAGGAGGAGTTAAAAGGGGAGCAGAGCAGCTCACTTGTGGGAAGATCAGGGAAGGGATCAGATCTTCAACAGTCAGCCCATGAGGGAAAGGCTAGGAAAAGGCAGAAACTTCCTTGACAACTGCCTGAAGATCCCTTCCTGAAGGAAGGAAAGGACTGATCCTGATATGCCCTGAGAGACAATCATTCTTTGCTATCTTTTACTAACTCCGTTTATTTGTGTTCGCTCCCTTTCTTTTTATGGAATACTCCAAAAGGGCAAATACTTTGAAGTAACTGACTGAAAAATCAAGTTCCAAGAAGAGGCATGCCACCATAGAGAGGGAGCAAGCCATGGACAGCAGACCCTAGAAGGGAAAGAGAGCAATCACACCAGGCCTGTCTACAAGGAGGTGCCAGCAATGAGGCAACATATTCACGTCCCCAAGCAGAACTTTGCCTCCATAAGTTAGATCCAGGAGCAAATAGAATACTGAATATCAATTAATCACATATTCCTATTCAATATGACTATTATGGAATATCAACTCAATATTATCTCATATTCATCACATGTATACATCATATTGCACATGCACTAGGAGCCCTTACCTAGATATATAGGCCCTGAATCTCAGTCTTTTCCATGATATCAGATGTCGCTTAAAACATGAACAAGGCTCTGCCATCACTGTCTAACCTGGGAGGCTCTTTGCATGTCCTCTATGTTGTTACATACCATACATTTTCTTCCCCAGAGCAGTGGTTGCTGAGGGATCCTTTTAGTCAGACCCCTTTGTGAGTTCCTCCTACTGCCTCAATGGCATTCCTGCCATAGCAGACCCTCTGGTTTCATTGTTAAAACAATCCACATGTATTTGCTTCTTCTTTTCTGGATAATTCTGGAGATAAGTGGTTGTTGAATGGTGATGAATCTCAGCATTTTTTAAAAAATTCATTCCATTTAATACCTAGTATTTTCCTGAGGCCTTTGCTTTTGAAGGCATTTAGATATGTCTTTACTTTTGGTGGATTTCCAGCTTCCATATGTTAAGGTAGAAATAACATCTGAGTTGAAGATGTGTAATTTGGCCTTTAAATTGTAGATTTTCAATGACCAAATCTTATTTAAGTTGGTAAATGCAGCTGCTGCCTTCCTAGTTCATGACATTATTTCCTTCTGGATATCCCCAATGGTTTGCACCATTACCACCAGAGTATGTGAAATGAATCATGTCTTGTGTTCCTTTCCTGCTAAGGTAATGCTTGAGTTGGGAGTTGCTGGAGTTCTCATCAGATTTTTTTCTCACAACTAGTTATTAACACTGTTTTGTTTGTGATGTTGGACAGTCTTTCATTCTTTGCTTGCATGTTTGTTGAACTACCACTTCGAAGAGTTCTTTTGTCAGAAAAATTTAAATTGTTTCCTGTATTGTTGATGCCTGTGTTTCGTCCATTTACACTTTTTCTTGTAATGAAAAAGGTAATGCCAAAGGAGTCGTGAGAATGTTTGACACCATTGGCCATATTACACCACTGGCCATATTACACCATTTGCTGAAGTCTGCATTTAATTTAACTATACAAGCTTCGTCTTCATATAAAGCTTGGATGATGTCAATTATTTTTGTTGGCATACCATAACATTTCAAGATGTTCCCGGGTAATTGTGATGGAGGCTGTCAAATGCTTTCTTAAAAGCAATAAAGTTTATGAAGAGTGGGTTTTGCCATTTATGTTCTCTTCAATGATTGTTCTTAGAGTGAAAACCTGGATAACGCATGATCTTCCACATCAAAATCCAACCTGCACTTTCCTTAGCTTCATCTCAGCTGCTTCTTTTATTCTTTTTTAAATGACACCAAAAAAGACTTTGCCAATCACAGAAAGACGTGTATCCCCCGCTTATTGCAGTCACTTAGGTCACCTTGCTCTGATATCGTGACCACAATGCAATTTTCCTATTGTCTGGGAGGCTTCTTCTGGTCTCATATTTTATTGAAGAGTTTAGTGATCTAATCAATGGGCTGATCACGACACGTTTCCAACAGTTCCATGATGATTTGTTTGCCTGCAGCTTTCCAAGGTTTTAACTGTTTATTACATCTTTCACTCCTTTGAATGTGAAATGTTAAGATATGTCTGTGCTATCAGTCCTACATGACCACAGGTTTTCCATATAGTCCCATAGTGCACATGCAGCTTACACTAATGTACGTTTTTTTCTGGTGGTGTAGGAACCACAAGATGTTAGCTACCTTGACAGAAGGGCTCTTCCATTGACATAGCTACATCTTCATTGGTGAGTATGTTAACACAGCTACTTCAGTCAGGGATGTTGTTTTCAAACCCCTGACCAACGTCCCGATGCCAATATAACTTTCCAGTGTTGGCCAGGCCTAATTCTGAGAGTTTATCTTTGTCAAAGTCATTAGTTTCTTGGGACTGTCTACTGAGCACCTTTTAACAATGTTCCATCCATCACTGTCTTTGTTTTTCTTTCTATTGTTTGGATTTTTTGCTAGTTTATCCTTAACAGACTCTTTGGCAGGTATAAACATGCCCAATAAAACTCTATTGAGCTGATAACATATTTTACTATCACCTCTTTCAGAAGCCACTTCATCTTCTTGGGCAATGTTATCCATGTATTTTCTTGTCTCTTCTTACTCTGCTTTTTGTTTGTTCCGGTTTGTTCTTTGTTTTATATTGATTTTTGCTGCTTTTTCTGGATGTGTTTTGGAGAACTGATGTTTTACTTGGCTTGCTTTCTTTTTTTCACACAGTTCCACATACCCTCATTTATCCAAACTTTATGTTTGTTTGTCTGGAAACTGACTACAGTTATTGCTGCATCTATGATACTGTCACATAGAAAAGACCATGCTGTGTCTATGTTGACTTCTTGTGGTAGATCTAAGCCTTGTGGCACCTGAAATCTAGTCTTCAGTTCAGTTTGAAATTGCTGTTATAATGTCTTATTTGTTACCTTTTGCAGTTAACTTTGTTGGTGCTTTGGACACTTTTTAAAAGTTTCATCTTCAGTCACACATAAATTATGGTCAGTTCCAAAGTCTGCTCCTCTTTATGCTTTGACATCAAGAAAGTTGATCTAAATGTCCTTTCAATAAATAATAGTCAGTCCGGTTCCTAATGACTAATGCTAGAGAATGCCAAGTTACTTTATGGATAACTTTGTGTGGGAATAGTACCAATTATGAGCCATGGTACTAAGCCCAGATCTGCCAGTTTTTCATCATTCATCATTTTGGGAACCCGGGTCATACTTGCCCTGCTTTCTCCACTTCATTGTTGTCATTCTCAACTTTGGCATCAAAGCACCCATTACTAACTAACAAGTGGTACATCTACACTGGAGGCTCTGTTAAGATGACTTAACAAGGTCTACTTTAAGTCAACTTAAAGTTGACCTTGTTAAATCAACTTAGAGAATCCACCCTGAACACTCCAGTCGACTGCCAGCATCCACATTGGCAGGTGCTAGGTCGACGGAGGAGTGGTGTATTGTGGGTAGCTGTCCCACATTGCACCAGGGCCTGGAGGCCAATTAGGTCAACTTAAGGACACTCTGCCATCCACACTGGCTTAAGTCAACTTAATAAGGTTGACTTAAGCGTTAAGTCAACCTTCAGAGGTGGTGTTATTAAGTCGACTTAAGGAAGCACATAAGTCCACTTAATAAGTGCCCAATGTGGACGCAGAGGTCTGTAGGTCAACTTAACCGTCCTTAAGTCGACCTAAGGCTCCAGTGTGGATGTACCCAAGGAGTCCTGTGGGACTTCTAAAGACTAAGAAATTTATTTATCGCATAAGCTTTCGTGGATATAATCCCACTTAATCTTATGCATGAAAGGGAAACTGTAGTGTGTTAGGTGTATATATACATGCAGAGAAGGGTAAGTCTCAAAATCAATAAAACAGTTCCAGAGGGCAGTCTGTTAGTCTATTTCACCCAATACACTTATTAAATAGATTTATTCAGCAAAAATAAACGGACACAAATCAGACACTGAGATTGATAACATTCAAAAACCTGTAGGGGAGCACTGTGGGATTTCTCTCACAAAAGCTCATGTAATAAATAAATTTGTTAGTCTTTAAAATGCCACAGGACTCCTTGGCTATGTCTACACTTGTAAATTTAAATCAACTTAGTGCATCTACACCTAAATTTAAAGTCAACTTTGGGGGGAACTTACAAAGTTGACCTAGAGCATCCATACTGAATGCCTAGGTCAACTTCTAAGTGCTAGGGGGACCTAGGGCAGGTCCACAGGGGTAGGGGGAGCACCCCTTACCCAGTGCCAGGGGGATCAGCCTTTGTCCCATTGTACATGGGCACAATGGGGCAAAGGGGGACAGAGACCCTGGCAGGGCATAGGGGCAGGGTGGGCAGGGCTCTGCCCTGCCCTGTGGGGGGGCATGCCAGGCTCCCCCTGTGCCCCCCCCTCACGGCAGGGAGGGCAGTGGTGGAGTCCTGGAGTAGCCCTAAGTCGACTTAGGGCTACTCCAGGTCTACACTGGCTTAAGTCAACTTGAAAAAGTTGACTTAAGCCTCAGGTCGAATTAAAATGAGGTTTAATAAAGTCGACTTAATTTTCATTAAGTTGACTTTATTTTCCTTAAGTCGACTTAAGCAACTTGCTTAATTCGATTTAAGGAAACTGTAGTGTAGATGCAGGGTAAATTAAGTCGACTTAAGCAAGCTTAAGTCGACTTAATTTACACTAGCAGACACAGCTCTTGGTTGGTGAACTACACTAACACAAGTTCCAAAGGGGTAGTCGTATTAGTCTAGGTCAGCCAAACAAAAAAGGAGTCCTGTGGCACTTTTAAAGACTAACAAATATATTTATCAAGTGAGCTTTTGTGGGAGAAAATCCCACTTCATCAGATGCTTTGAAGATGGGGAGCTTACATAATGGGAGGAAATTAAATGCAGGGAAATGTATGACGCAGGATCCCCTCTGGAACTTAGCCATTAATAGTGTTTCTAGCCAAGTAATGACACAGAGCAGAATGAAGTGACTGCGTCCCTTAAAGAGCCAATATACCTGTCTTGGGATCACTTGAGTGGGTTCCCACCTGTCAATAGGCTGAATAATGGTTGAATGGCATGATCCCTATCACCAGACCTTCAGACCTTTGATGACTTATCACATTATCTGTCTCAGGGGAAACCTCAAACTTGAACAGGCTCAAGCTCAGTGATAATTCAGGGATGAACCTTCCCAGTCTGCCAAGTCACAGGCCATTACATTGACCCACTGTTAGTCCGAATGGCTACCTTGTGATTCTGTATCTTCACCTCTTTTCTGATAGACTATTGGCAGATCTTTTTCTGGTTGTTGCCGATCTTTTCTATAAATTCATCCTTTTTTTGAGGCTAGATTGTTGGCTGATCACTCAATGCTCAACCAGGAGGAACAGTGACCTGCTTTTTGCCTGGGCCCTATTTTTGACCTCTCCCAATTTGGTGGTCTTACCAGGAATTAAAACTCCTTTTGAACATAGTTTTCAGCACACAAGAATTCCAACCATGTCAAGGGGGAGTCCACATGAAAAGGGACAGCACAATATGTCATAAAAAGGACAGACAGAATGGAGTTATTTACAGTATGTCTATTACTGGTTTAGCCATGGAAATGAATAATCAATGTATGGTTAAGGTGGGAAATCATGTATAACAACAATAAAGTTTTCCAGAACAAAGTAATCTTTTTTCAATACCCAACCCCAGAGCCAAATCAATTAATAATTATTTAGGTGGTAGCAATACATACTTGGACAAAGAAAGAGCTCAGTGTGCTTAAAAGCCTGATCCCAGATGACTCCACATCCAAAGAGTAACTTTGTTGGCTGAGTAAAGGGAAACTTGCTTCCAGATGTAGCAGAAAACTTCTGAAGCCAAATCTGCTATAAGCTTCCAAGTTATTGAGGCCTGATCCCACAGACATAAGGGGTGAAAGTATTCTGATGTTATGGTCATGCAACAATATCTGGACACACGTGCAGTAGCGTTTTTTCCCACTGTACATTACACAGTCGTTTAACTGCTTGATCTTTCTAATTCTCTCCTTCAAGAACTGAGGAACATATTCATCAGCATCCACTGGGTGAATTTTCAGGGGCCCTAAACAATTAAGAACCTCTATTTATGAGGTTACAATCTACATGAGCTGCTGTAATTATAGGAAAAATGCCATGTGTAGGGGAAGACACTGATGGTTTGAAGACAAACATTCAGTTAGAACAAATTAAACGATGGCAGCTTCCAAGTTGACAAGCCTCCTAATTAAATACAAATATGTTCCAAGTTATAAAGGTCAAAGGTGTCACATCATATCTTCCAGTGAGCATTTTGTGCTAAATCTCAATAGGCACTTTTATCTAATTTCTTATGATCTCTGCTGTCTGGAACAAAGCACACCTGTAAAACAGACCTGTGTGCAAGCAAGACCATAAATGAAAGACAAATATGTCTAGAATTAGCACTCATAAGTTACAACGTGTGTTTAGCTAGCACTTTCTTCTGAGCCACTGCTGCTGACTTCTTTATGCTCCATCTTAAGCAGTGGTGTGTCTCAGGTGCTTTGCATTTCATTACTAAAAAATTTATTGTCAGTGCATTGCAGTCAGCATAGAGAAGCTCGGTCTCATAACTGGCTCAAAGTGAATTTGGTCTGCCTCTTTACAACACCTCCTCTGTGCCAGCCAATCTCTGGCCAATGAGGAAGCAGTTTTATGTGCACAGAATAGTAAAATTAGCTTGTTGAGGCAAACTGGGGCTTCAGTAATCATAATTTCTGGTGGCTTCTGTAATTTCTGGGAGCGGATACTTCAGTAATGACAGAATGTCTGACAAATCTAAGGACCTGAAATGTATCCCCTCTGGATTTGCACTGGCTTTCCCTGTAAGAGGATTTCAGGAAGGCTGAAGCCCAAACATTCTTTTTGCAGGCAAACTTTGTACTCACAAAATTTGTTCCTGCTTTTGGCTTTTGAAAAATAAACTGAGAGCTCAGGTCTGCACCTCTAATTTCCAGGTTTGAAGATATAATCAGGCAGTGAAGATCTGCACCTGCAATTCAAAGGCAAAATTCACAGTGCAAATTGAACCTACAAAAAGAGATGCTTCCTCCTAAAAATTTACCAACATTTTTTAGAGTCTACTAAGACTGTGTTTTCTCTTAATTGGATTAAATATTGATTGACAATAGAGAATGTGCCTGAACCATCATTACTGTACTGGACCTTACACAATTAGAATCATAGGGATGGAAGGGACCTCACGAGGTCATCTAGCCCAACCCTCTGCTAAAAAGCAGGACCACTCCCTCTAAATCACCCCAGCCAGGGTTTTGTCTAACCAGGCCTTTAAAATCTCCAAAGATGGAGATTCTACCACCTCCCTAGGTAGCCCACCCTCTTCACCACCCTCTTCACCACCCTCTTAGTGAGAAAGTTTTTCCTAATATCCAACCTTGACCTCCCCAGCTGTAATTTGAAACCATTGCTCCTTGTTCTGTCCTCTGTTACCATCGAGAACAGCCTAGCTCTCTCCTCTTTGGAGCACCCCTTCAAGTAGTTGAAGCTTGCTATCAAATCTCTCCTCAGTCTTCTCTTCTGTAAACTAAATAAGCCTAGTTCCTTCAGTCTCTCCTCATAAGTCATGTGCCCCAGCCACCAATCACATTTTACACTGAATGCTTTTACTCAGTTTGTTTAGCTCAGGAATACGAAGTGCCCAGTTGTCCTTGGTAGGATATGAATGTGTGCTTGTATGGAATCCAGATTGCTAAAAATCGTACACATATACTTACAGAAAACCCACCGGGCCTATCCACTGCAGTTGATTATTTTTATAGCATGTCACTCTATCTAGACTCCGTTCCACACATTCACGTAACAGTCAAAAATATATTAAGACTCTAATTCAGCAAGGAAAGCATGTGAATAGCCCCACTGAAATAATGGGATTAAAGTTAGGCCTGTATTTAATCACCTTGCTGAATTCAGACCTAACTGTCTATTCTGTGATGTCCAGTACAAGGAGGTAAAAGCTCCACTACATTTTGCTTTTAGCACAAAGAGTGCTACTGGCAGACACAAGTGAGAAACAAATAGAATAATCTAAGTGGGAAAATTAGCATGTCTAGCCATATAGAAAGTACACTGACAGAAGAATACTGGAGCTATGCCAATTAACAGCAACAGAGAATTCGACCCCAAATGTGATTACTGGCAAGAATATCATTTTCCACACACGTTTCCCACTAATGGCTTTTTTGCATTTGCTGGGAACATCTACAAGTCAAATAAAACCTTTGACAAGTACAAGATCATCCCTAAAATACTCCCTTTAAATGGTCTGTTTCACAGAGTATGCCATGAGAGACAAGGCAGATGAAGTAATATTTTTTTATTGGACCAAATTCTATTGATGAGAGAAACTAGCTTTCGCTCACCAATCGAAATTGGTCCACTAAAAGAATTACCTCACCTGCCTTGTCTCTCTAATATCCTGGGACCAATGCAACTACAGCATACATCATCATCATTCAACTGCTGATTTGAGAAAGAAAGAAAGAAAGAAAGAAAGAAAGAAAGAAAGAGAAAATTCCAACCATGTCAAAACCTTAGAACAATTTTATAAAGTACACATGTGCCTCTGCTAAATAAAAGCCTGTGTAAATTCCTTCTCTCTGTGGTTAGAGAAAAAGTAACATCATGAACTGCTTTTGTTAAAACCTCCTTGTATACTATTAAGACAGTGTTTAAAAGTTCTTAACAATCTGGTGAATTGAAGGTCAGTCTGGGGCTAGATGTGATTGTGGAAAAATATTTGGCTGGTATATTCCATCGAATGTGTTGCAGTCACTTTGAAAAACTCTGAAAAGCTAAAGCTGAAGAATTTATAGAAATTAAGGCGTTATTGGCAGCATCTGTGACTAAAGACAGCTCAAGTGGAAATATCCCCATCCTGGAAAACTCCTGACAAAATTCCTAGCTTTTCCTTTTTTCATTGTATGGCAAAAGGATGACATCTAGTGGATATAATACTCCTGGGGAAAATGGGGATGAAGTCTGGCCAAAAATATTTTCCATGTCAACTTTCAGTGGAAAACTAGGTTTTGAACCAAACAAAAAGATTTATGGAAATCATCTACTTTCTTACTTATTTTTGTCAGAAAACCAAAAACCCCAAAGTGATTTCTTTTTTCAGTTTTCATACAAATTTGTTCATTAGTTCAAAACGAAAGAGCTTTTCATTTTCATTTTTTCAACAAAAAGTTGACTTTTTTTTCATTTTTGTCAAAATTTTCTATGGAAAAAGCTCCGTTTTTCAACCAGCTATGTTAGTAATATCCACACCATAGCTTTCTGTTATTGTTTGGTGTTGTTTTATTGTTCTTGTGTTTGGTTTGATTTTTGTAAGCCACCTCCATACCTCACTATACTATGAGAGCTCAATGACAGTTCAGCTACTGATAGTTAACCCACCAGTTCATTTAAAGCAATTATGTGATTTCCAATGTAAAGAATTCCTATGTTTGTGTTTTCCAAACTGTGAAGTGGGGATAATATTTATCTCACTAACAGCAGATTGTGAGATTAATTACAGTATTAATGTAAAGATCTATTCTCCAGGCCAGCAGTACACATCCTAAGTAAGTCCTTGGGCTCTGCTGTGCCATGCGATGGCAGGAAGGAAGTATTTCTCCTTCTACCCAGACTGCAGAGAAGCTGAGGCATTCCACATTCTGCCAGGATCCTCATAACCTAGTCCAGCCCCATTGTCAGCATCACTCAGTGAGCTGATGAATACATGACTCCCATATTGGGACTCACACAATATTCCACTTTCAAACAGGCTTGACTTCCTTCCCACTTTGTCTTCCAATAGCAGCGCTGAAGTGACAAACTCTATCATCTTCCATTTTCTGTTTATTTTCCCCTTGTCACTCTGGTCTCTCATTTGAGGCCCAAGAAAAACATATTTTTTTAAAAAAAAATCCCTGTCTGCTCACAGCTTCACATTTCCTTCCCAGTCACCATGTCTCCCTTTGTGCTGTGATTGAATATATCTATTTATAATTAAAGTCATCTTTTCCCCTGGCTCTCCCCTTCTGAGCTGCACATTCTCAACCCTAGGCATGATTAATACATTTGCTTTACAAGTACTGTTTTCTTTCTCCAGCTTCCTCTTCCATCTGCAATTTTCCACTAGTGATTTCCCTAGTCACAAAAAGATTGGCTCAGAAGAAACAGAGGGAAAGGTTGGGTTTTTCCTCTCAAATGCCACTTTCTATGCTAAATTTACTTGACTGCTTTAAAGCCAAACCACCTCAGAGGGTTCATTGATGATGTCAGCCATGTCTTTCTCCCCCACCTGACTGTAAGAATCTGACAGAAGAAACAAGCAAGCTGAACATGGACCTAACGTGCACAGGGTTAGCCCTCATTTTTACGTGAGACTGCAATGGCTTTGTGTGCTAGTGTTCACATTTCCTGTAAGCTATTCAGGGCAATGACACTTTGGAGACAGGCTTTCATGCTGAATTCCACTGGCCTACAGTTCACACCCCCATGAAATTCACACAGCCATAATCCAAGCTGCTGACCCATTTAGACAAGCCCTGGGCAATAAACGGTTGTCCTGTATGTTCTTATATCAGATCGGGGTGAGTTAGGAGGAAGTTCTGTCATGGCTGTAGCACCGAAGTTGTTACTTATAGTGAAAACTTCTGATATCTATAAGCAAGTATTACAGAACCCTAAGACCTTACGTAAAATACATATCCCTGGTTGAGTTACAGTATGAAATCTATAGCCTTGTTCACAGTGGAATTAGAAGAACCATGCCATTTTTGCTAGCTAGATTCTATCATGGTTTCCCTGATGTCTGTGGACAGAAATTAATTGGGCTTTTTTTTTTTTTTTCTTATGAACATGTAAAAGCACATTGGAGTCTAGGCTTGAAAAAGGAAACAGGATTTATACTAGTTCAGCCCCGGAAATGAGAGGCGGGGAATTAAGGTTCTATTATGGGCCCTAGTACACAATTTGCTGTGTGACCTATTTAAATCATTCATTTCTGTGCCTCAGTTTCCCCACTCTCAGATAGGGACAATAATAATTTAACTCCCAACCACATAGTTGTGTTGGCTTAATTCATTAATGTTGGTGAAACATTTTGAGTCTTTATAGAAGTGCAAATTAGTAGTAGTATTTTATGCATGGTTTTATAACACAATTAAAGGAAGGACAGTCTCTGTCCTATCACTGGTCAGAGATACCTAAAAGCCACAGTCGTGTTTACATATGGTTGTAGCTAGTGTTGTATAGCTGTGAGTGAACAGGACATTCAGGCAAGCCCTGGTTCACCATTTCTTTTTTATTCTATAGAATCTCTATTTTAGATGAGTAACATAGTTACAGGATGGATTATAAATAAACCATACTTCCCATTATTAATCTGTCTAATAAATTTAAGCAATATTCATATACTCTTGTACATAAAACCCCAGAATGAATCATTTGTAACCTATAATCTGTATTATTAATATAGCTTCCCTTTTATCTTATGAAATATCACTAAGCAGATCATGTATTCTTCAGAATTTATTATTTTTCAAATTTATTCAACTAATATTTTTCACTCAACAGCATGGTTGAGGATATTGTGAATTCAAGCTTAACTTTGGTGTGAACATAAGTCATGTCCTATTATTTCTGTTCTCTGATTTAAGGTGAGCACAGAAACAAAAATTTTGGGAACCAAATACATATATATTTACCACAGTAAAACACAATAATTGAAATGCTTGTGGAAAGTGAATCCAGAAGAGAGACCTATGAATTGCCAAATTGAATTCACCTAAAAATTGAATAAATCTTCACAGAAAGTAGTGTGGATTATTCATTCTTCTCTTTTGCAAGCCTTACTATGTGATATTTTTCAGTGTCTTTTGTGTGTTTGTTGCTTAATTTATTTGAACCCAGGAAAGAAAAAGTTGAGGACCAAATTCTCCACAAACTGTAGTCAAGGAGAATTTGGCCATGCTACAGTTGCTGGATTTAGCAAAGGTTGGGATGAACGAGGCTGGAGTGCTAACTCAGCCTCTAACTCAGAGTAATGTAGAATATCTTTCTCAGTGAAAGGAAGGCACAAATGAATGAGATCTGTGTCCTGTGTGTGTTTAAATATGTAAACAAATACGATAGAGAGAATATGCATCCAAGATTTTCTTTTTATATGATGCCCTAAGCATCCTGGGGATACCTGAATTATCTCAGTTTTCCACTACATCACTCATTTGTTCTGTTCACCAATTTGCATTTGCATATATTATTACCAACAATTATGTTGTAATTAAAAATATCAGTAGTCCAAAAAAAGCTTGATAAAAAATGTATCAGATCTAGTATTCTCTTGGATGAAGTCTGTGAATGTCTGAAACTGATCAGTACCCCCTCACCCGCTATACCAGCCAGTCTGTTAGCACTTAAATTGTCATTTTTGGAATTTCACTGAAGCCTTCAAAGTAGGAAGCTTGCATTTGACTGTATTCAAAGACAGATTGTCTTCGCTGCTTGACTCCCATCCCTAAAGCAGCAGGGCATTCTAATTATTTCTGCAGACCAAGAACACAAACATTTTGCCAAGACTAGAGAGATACCGTATTAAAACTGACTGATGGGTAGTACACAGGTTATGTGAGGCTACTGTCTGTGTGCTCTTTTCATTTATCTTGCATGTGAATGTTCTGAGGTCACATTTCCAAAGCAAGCTTAGAACAGAAGTCAGTGTCATACCAAGGTTTTCAGATTAAAGGTTAATATTGCCCTTTAAGTGGGGTGAATAACAGCCACCACCTTGAGTCAGCTTGATTGGTGTCACTCCATACCATTTAGGCAGCAGACAGTGTAGTTGGTGACCACAGCTCAAAGGCAAATATTGCAGATACTTAACCATAAGCCCATTTACTACTAAAGAAGTCCCAAATAATCAGTCTCACAGAGATCAAATGGAAAAGGATCTTTTTAAGGGCTTGGAAAAAGGAAGAGGGTTTTACCTGACTACACAAATGTTGCAGCTGGTACAGTTTCTAGCTAAATCCCTACGGCTATGTCTACACTGGCAAGTTAGTTCGAATTAAGGAGGCTTAATTCGAACTAACTAAAGCCATGGCTACACTAGGCTTTAGTTAGTTCGAATTAAGGGCTTCCTTAATTCAAACTAATACGTTCAAATAAGGTATTTGAACTAAAGGGTTAATTTGAACTAACTAGTTTAAATTAACCAATGTGGCCATGTTAATTCGAACTAATTTCTTAGTTCGAACTAACTGGCCATTGAAATGAATGGGGATCGCTAATTCGAACTATGTTTTCCTAAAATTAGTTCAAATTAGTTAGTTCGAACTAAGAAATTCGAACTAATTTTAGCAAGTGTAGACATAGCCTAAGAGAATAGTGAATGCAATAGTTCAACAAGATAGGAAATCCAGCATTATTGCCTTGAAAATGACATACATAAGAAACATATTTTTAGTTTTCCCCAGAATTCATAACTCCTCCGAAATGCTAAGTGCCTTCTTTAATGACAAATGAATAGGCAAAAAGCAGGAAAATTATTTTTATTGCTTTTCTGTTAAAGCATAATATCGAAAAAAAATATGGTTTGTATGGGATTTTGTCATACATGTAGACTTGGGCACTGTATATATATAGTACTTAATTATTAATTTATAAGTGCCTATAAAAATTATACCAAGAGCTAATTTTTGCATTAATTTTTTACTTACCAAGGGCTAAATTGACTACACAAAATTTGACATCTCTACTTGCTATTGACACTGAAAAGAAATTCTCTGTTGACTAAAATACAGGAATGAGCAGATGTGTTGTGTCTTAATGCTGTCAAACACTGACTTCTGCCGCTCCTGAAGAAGGATCAAGTTCTAAAGAAGAGAGCTGTCTACCAGGAATAGTACCCAACACCTGGAGGTCAGCGCTGGAGACAGACAGCTAAAGTGCTTCAGCCAGGTAGAACAGGTGCAAAAGGAGATGCAGTTGCAGAACTGCTGAAACCCAAGTTATTTAGGCCTTTATAGATCACCATTATTATCCTGAATATCATCTAGAAGAGAAAAAGGAAGCGAAGGAGAGACTGAAGGAGAGGTGTTATATCAGGTGGTATATCTAAACTTTAATAAGGCTTTTGTTACGGTCTCACATCACTTCCTCATTAACAAACTAGGAAAGTACAATCTAGATGGAGCTACTATAAGATGGATGCATAATTGGTTGGATAACTGCTCCCAGAAAGTAGTTATCAATGGTTCACAGACATGGTGGAAGGGCATACTGATTGGGGTACCTCAAGGATCATTTCTAGGTCCAGTTCTGGTCAATGTTTTCATCAATGATTTAGATGATGGCATAGAGAATACACTTATAAAGTTTGCAGATGAAACCAAGCTGGGAGGGGTTACAAGTGCTTTGGAGGATAGGAACACAATTCAAAATGATTTGGATAAACTGGTGAAATGGTCTGAGGTAAATAGAATGAAATTCAATAAAATCAAATGATTAGAAAAGAGGAATCCATTGCACACATACAAAATGGGCAATGACTGCCTAGGGAGGAGTACTGCGAAAAGGGATCTGGGATGTCATAGTAGACCACAAGCTAAATATGCAGGGTCAGATTAAGGCAGGAGTTTTAGGGGCTGCAGCCCCTGGCCCCAACCTAAAGGAGGGTCCCACAGCCCCCCAAAAATGTGGGTGTGCCAGCTCAAGTGGCAGATGGCTGCTACTCCCAGCCCCTAGGTTGGCTGGACTGCTCCAGACCAGTCAGCCTGGGGGCAGGGCAGGAGTGCCACAGACTGTGGCTTCTGGGGGGGGGGGGGGGGGGGGGGGGGGGGGGGGGGGGGGG
>ML685883.1:384489-577657 GCA_007922175.1 Pelusios castaneus
AGTTCCCACCTGCAGCAATGCAGCACCCCCCCCCCCATATCAGCACAGCCTACACCTCCCCACTGTGGCCCTCCCACCAGCATCACCAGCCCATGGCTCCCTGACACTCCCCTCCCCCCCAGCACTGCCCATGGCCCCCACACACACACACAAAGGTGGGCAGTCCCAGGGCCCCCCGGCATCTTAGAATCATAGGGCTGGAAGGGACCTCACAAGGTCATCTAGTCCAACCCCCTGCTAAAAGCAGGAGCACTCCCACACCTTGATCCAGTCCTGTAAATATGAGTCAACAGTGTAATACTGTTGCAAAAAAAGCAAACACCATTCTGGATTTATTAACAGGAGTATTGTAAGTAATTCTTACAAGAGAAGTAATTCTTGCACTCTATTCCATGCTAATTAGGCCTCAACTGGAGTACTGTGTCCAGTTCTGGATGCCTAATTTCAGGAAAGATGTAGAGAAATTGGAGAAAGTCCAGAGAAGTGGAACACAAATGATTAAAGGTCTGGAACACTTGACTTATGAAGGAAGACTGAAAGAACTGGGTTTGTTTAGTCTTGAAAAGACGGAGAGGGGACATGATAACAGTTTTCAAGTTCCTAAAAAGTTGTTACAAGAAGAAGGGAAAAAATTATTCTCCTTAACCTCTGATGATAGGACAAGAAGCAATAGACTTAAATTATGGAAAGGGAGATTTAGGTTGGATATTAGGAAAATCATTCCTAATTCTCAGGGGCTATGTCTACACTTGTTAATTTAAGTCGATTTAGCATGTCCCCACTCAAAAATTAAGTCGACTTAAAAGGGACCCTGCCAAATCGACTTAGAGCATCCACACTGGACACCTAGGTTGACTTGTAAAGGCTAGGTGGACCTGGGACAGGCCCACGGTGGCGGGGGGGGAACCCCTTGCCAAGTGCCAGGGGGCTCAGCATGTGCCCCATTGTACCTAGATACAATGGGGGCTGAGCCTGACAGGGACCCTGGCAGGGCATAGGAGCTGGGTGGGCAGGACTCTGTCCTGCCCTGTGGGGGGGCACACCAGGCTCTGGCAGGGAGGGCAGTGGGAAAGCCCAGAAGCCCTTTAAGTCAACTTAAAGTTGATTTAGGGCTACTCTGCGTCCACACTAGCTAAGTCGACTTAATAAAGTCAACTTAGCCAGCAAAGTCAACTTAAAACCAGATTTAGTAAAGTCGACTTTATTTTTCCTTAAGTCGACTTAAGCTGCTGCTTAAGTCGACTTAAGGAAAATGTAGTATGGACGCAGATTAAATTAAGTCGATTTAAACAAGCTTAAATTGACTTAATTTGTAAGTGTAGACACACCCAGGGTGATTAACCACTGGAATAAGTTGCCTAGGCAAGTTGTGGAATTTCCATCATTCAACATTTTTAAGATCAAGTTAGACAAACACCTGTCAGGGATAATTGAAGATGGTACTTGGTCCTGCCATGAGTTCAGGGGACTGGACTCGATGACTTCTCATGGTCCCTTCCAGTTTCTCTAATTCTATGATTCTCACATCTCCCTGCCCTATTTACCAAGCTGCCTTGATACATTTGGGATTATGATATAGCATTGAATACGCAGTATAAATTTACCTGTTTGTAAGAATGTTAGATTTCAAACAGAAAGTGATTGGCAATCCCTATCTGCATTGAGGCCATATGTCAGAAACACCACTGCAGATCAGTCATTTCTTACACATATTAAGGGCTAAAGATTCTATTACCTCTCATTTAGGGTGACTATACAGTTGATTTGTGACTGCTATTTGTAAGTGATAGATGGGATATTCTTTCCTTAAGTATCATGTTGTTGTGTTCACCCACAAGAGCTTAGTCACTAATTGTTGCAGTCCTTTCTCAGACAAAACCCCCATTGACATAAAAAATTTGGATCCTAACCAATATGAAATCTCTCAGGGTTTGCTCATCATTATCGTTCTTCCTGGATACATACATATAGATAGCAATCAAGTTTCCATTGAAGTCAATGCAACTTTTGCCATTGACTTCAACAAAGTTGGAATTTAGCCCATCATTCCTGAGGTTTGGTGTATCTGCAATTCCCAATGGCTTTAAAAGTCTATGGGTATGTCTACACTAGAAAAAGCTAAGTCAACTTTGTTAAGTCAACTTAATAAGGTCAACTTTAAATCGACTTAAAGTCGACCTTATTAAGTAGACTTAACAAAGTGGACTAAGTCAACTTAAAGTTAAGTCGACTTAGTCCACATTATTAAGTTGACTTAACTGGTCTTAAGTGGATTTAAGAGTTACTCCCCGTCCACACCCTCCTTAAGTCAACTTAAGGAGTCGACTTAAGGCTTAAGTTGACCTAATGGGCAGTTGTTATTAAGTCGACTTAAGTTTTCATTAAGTCGACTTAAGGAATTTCTAAATTGCTAGTGTAGACATTGAGGCCACTGGGAGGATTAGCAAGAAGGCATGGGATATGAAGACTTCAATAGGCTGATGACCAACTCCTTCATATCTGTGTCTCCTCTGATCTGGCTGGAGTTCTCACATGCATTACTCCATGTATAGGCCATGGCTGAGGGTGAACTAGTTGAGATTTGGTGATGTTGGTTGATTATAAGAAGCAACCATAAGAGAAGTTGGTGGTTATTTCTGCCCTTTACATTAACGGTATCTGTCCATCTTTTGTTGACTTGGTTTGCAATTTGGTTTGGAGGGATCTTGTTAGACTCCTGGCTGCCAGGAGATAATCAAGGAACAGCTTCAGCCAAATATGCTTTTTTTCCACCTCATAGACTCATATGTCTACACTGGCAAGGTTAAATTCACTTTGTTAAGTTGACTTAAGTTCGACTTTAAGTCGACTTAAAATCAACCTAAAGTCGACCTTGTTAAGTCAACCTAACAAAGTGGCAATACTTTAAGTCAACTTAAGTCGATCTTGTTAAGTCATCTTAACGGCTTTAAGTCGACTTAATAAAATCGATTTAGCACTAATCCCCATCCACACTGGCTTTAAGTCGACTTAAAAAGTCAATTTAAGGCTTAAGTCGACCTCAGAGGAGGTGTTATTAAGTCAATTTAAGAGCTTAAGTCGACTTAATAAAAGTCCAGTGTAGACACGGCTTTGTTTAGGTCTACTTAAGCCTCCTTAGGTAGACCTAACTTGCCAGTGTAGACGTACCCATAGACTCTAAAGGTCAGAAGGGACCAATATGATCATCTAGTCTGACCTCTTACACAATGCAGGCCACAGAACCTCACCCACCCATTCCTGTAATAAACCTCTAACCTATGACTGCATTACTAAAGTTCTCAAATCATGGTTTAAAACTTTAAGTTCTTCAGAGAGTTCACTAGCCATTGAGTCATGCTCCATGCTACAGAGGAAGACAAAAAAAAAAAAAACCAGATCCTTTGCCAACCTGCTGTGAGAGAAAATTCCTTCCCAGCTCAAAATATGGCAATCAGTTAAACCCTGAGTATGTGGGCAAGACTCACCAGCCAGACACCCAAGGAAGAACCTACCCCATCAAATGTCCCATGACAGGCCATTGGCATATCCACCACCAGTAGACAAATATCAATCAACTGACAAACTAGACTGAACCAGCATTCAATTCCCTCCATAAATTTATCAAGCTCAATTTTGAAACCAGCTAGGTTTTTTGCTTCCACTGCTCCCCTTGGAAGGATATTCCAGAACTTCATTCCTCTGATTGTTAGAAATCTGTAACTGGTTTCAAGTCTAAACATCCTGATGGCCAGTTTAAACCCCTTTGTTCTTGTGTCCACATTGGTGCTGAACTTAAATAATTACTCTTCCTCCCTAGTATTATCAATCTGATGTAATCATATCTTCCCTCAATCTTTTTTGATTAGGCCAAACAAGCCAAGCTATTTGAGTCTCCAATCATAAGACAGGTTTTCCATTCCTTGTATCATCCTAATAGCCCTTCTCTGTTGCAGTTTGAAATGATCTTTCTTAATCATGGGGAACCCAAACTGCACACAATATCAGATGAGATCTCACCATCACCTTGTTGAATGGTACTAACAGTTCCCCATCTCTACTGGAAATACATCATCTGATGCATGCTAGGACTGCATTAGCTTTTTTCACAGCCACATCAAGTTGGCAGCTCATAGTCATCCTCTGATCAAACAATATTCCCAGGTCCTTCTCCTCCTCTGTCACTTCTAACTGATGCGTCCAAAGCTTATAGAAAATATTCTTGTTATTAGTCCCTAATGCATGACTTTGCACTTTCCACTATTTCTATTACTCCAGTTTACAAGATCATCCAGATCTGCCTGTATGATATCCCGATCCTTCTCCATATTGGCAATACCTCGCAACTTGGTGTCATCCACAAACCTTTTTAGCACATTCTCACTTTTTGTGTCAAGGTCAGTAATAAAAAGTTTAAATAAAAATTGGTCCCAAGAACGATCCCTGAGGAACTCCACTATTAACCTCCCTCCAGCCTCACAGTTCACCTTTCAGTATGATCCATTGTAATCTCCCCTTTAACCAGCTCATTATCCACTGTTCAATTCTCATATTAATCCCCATCTATTCCAGTTTAATTAATAATTCCCCATGAACCATATCAAATACCGTACTGAAATCTAGGTAAAGATTTACCACCAATGACAGCTCTGGTAATATGTCAAGTGGAGAAAGGGGTCTCTTAGGTATGTTCCAAGTCATATGTTCCCTCTGAGGAGCCAAGATTTTGAAACTCATTGCCTGCCCCGATCTCTAACAATCCAAGTTGTTAGCTTCCAAGATGCACTTCAAGGCACAGCTTTCTTCCTTGCCCATGAAAAGATGGGTATGGGATAGAACTGTTTAGTGGTAATGGGGACTCGGACTTATGTGGCATGAATTAATTTCAATTATGCTGTTGCTGAATATTAGAGTTGATCTGGGGGAGCTGTGGACCTGTTTATTATAGTATATTTTTATGTTAGTCAAGGGCACTCAACATTGGATGGTTGCTCCCTTCTTATAGTTTTTATAAACCAAAATAAAGAAGAGGGAAAATGGAGGTGTGGCTTCTCAGCACTTCTGGTGAATTCTCCATCACTGGTCATTTTAAAACCAAGTGTGGATATTTTTTAAAAGATACAATCTCATTCAAACAGAATTATTTTGGAGCAATTCTGTGGCCTGAATTACACAGGAGATCAGGTTAGATGATCAATATGGTCACATATGGCTTTGGAATCTGAAAATCAGGCTTCTGCTCTTGCTGTTGTTGATGTTATTAGATGTTACATGATCACACTGGATCAATTATCCCCTTATATAGGCATGTACAACTCCTGTGAGGTCCAATGGGAGTTTCTTGAATGAATCTGTGGTCAGAGTTTTGGATCCAATAAGAGTAAAACATACACTGAGGGTGAACAACTGGCCCTATTGACGTCAATGACTAAATGGCCAGTGACTGCAATGCCGATAGGATTTCACCTCAAAAGGTGTTTATTTTAAAAGCTACATTAATAGGAAATCAGTTGTTCAAATGAAGGGATTTTCATATTTTCTACTTCATTAAATGCCTTATCAATTTAGCTGTCATGCTAAGCATACATAACCTCAGATTCTTAAGCCATAAAAAGAATGCATTTTTAAATGATGACTGTCAAATAATGGCATAACAGAGACAAAACATTAAAGCAATACATGCAACAAGCAGATAGAACAGTGCAGGGAATAAAGCAGAAGGGAAAATGTTTAATGGAGTGGATGGTACTTACTCATTCTTCAAAAATGTCTTATGTTCTTAATTTGCAGAATATCTTTATTAGTAATCATGTTTATTTAAAACATCTTTAAATATAGAAAACACCATTTCAATGGAAAAAACTACCAGAGTTCTGTTGGAACCTTTCCATTGATGTTTCAGTTTTAAAATCTACATCAGACTGGGCAGAAGGGAAAATGGTAAAACTGAATGGCACACACAACAGGTGTTGAAAAAATGGAGCAGCATAGCTCCTGCTCCCTGTCCCCTAACCAGTGCTGGAAAAAAAATAGATAGGTATTGCCTCATGTCCTTAGATTCAACAAACTCTTGGAGCAAGAAGAGGCCCTTCATGGAAAATGCCCTGCCTGCAACCTTGTCGTTTGTAAATTAATGGGGCTCCAGCTCTAACAACTCAACTGATGACAACTGTACTAATATGATACCAGGAGAAAGAGACGTTCAGCTGGGAAGATTCTATTTAGGACATGAAACAGTGCTACTCAGAAACAAAAAGGCAACCCATACAGTCTCAAACCACCGGTGCATTGTGCTTTTATTAAGACACATCAGTTAACTGATATGCTGTCACATTCTGTAGCAGCCTCCAGTGCTGTGGGGTGGGGTGGAGAGGACCCTTGGGAGCAATAGCTCTAAGGTACAGTTCCATGTAATGCTCACTGAAGTAATCTCATCTTGTGGTATTGATAATTAAAGGTACAGTCACATCTGAAAACAAAGGTCAGAATTTGCTAACTAGAAGTAACAGAAAAGAGCAGTCCTGACCACCAGTGCTGTCTAGTCATCTTACTGCAGCTGAGCACCCAACAAGACCCCAATTTGGCCCACCCACTTGGACATGAGGCCTGCCCACCGCAGCATCCAGCAAGGGTGCAAACTTTGCCACCGCGGGTACGGAGCTGCCCAACAGCCAGTGGGTGTGGCCATGAGCAGAGCAGAGGTGCCAATGCCAGCATAAGAGGGTCTGGCCTGCCCAGCGTGAGGGGCCCGGACAATGTAAGAGGGTCTGGCCTGCCCTGTGTGAGGGGCCCGGCTGGCGTGAGGGTACCTGGTTCAGGGTAGTTGGTGCCGGGGCCACTGGTGGGGGGGGCACTGTGCCCTGAATGTTTTTTAGGGTAGCAACACCCCTGTGGTGGACATCATTTTACCACCTCTCACCCTCCCTCCCACAGTTCCACTTATTACCTATCAACTGGAATGTCTTGGGACAGCTTTCAGTCACCCTGCAGATTCAGGGGTACACCTCTGTTGTAAAGTAATTGGTAGTTGAAGATCCTTTCTCAGAGGGGCTCATATAATCTCTTCTGATTGCTTCCCTCAACCTTCTCAATCTTATGCTGATTAAGGACAAGGTGACCATTAAGCCGATCTTCTTGTTAGGCCTGCCTCAATTGCCATTGGGGCCACCCATGGGTGGATTTTATTGTAGGCAGGGGGGGCTATGCCTCCCCAAAATCTTTCCCATAGCCCCCCAAAATCCCTGCTTCCTGGGAAAGCATTAGGCATGGCCTATGAAAGCATCTTTCCTTTCTCTCCCTGTGCCTGAAGCTTGCTGCAGAAGCAATAGCAAGGCTGTGAGCCTCTACCCTCACCATACTTTAGAATTAGATCTTGAAAAAGCCAGACATTCAGTAGGTGGATGCAACAAGACAAACTCCTTAGAATCTTTGCTTAATCACTGACATTTTAAAAAGGCAGGAGCAAGCTATCTGTGACACCAATAGACACAGAACAATGGCAGCCCATAGGTCTAAATTAGGTGATATGTATCCTCAGAGACAGCCCAACCCAACTTTGGAAGTTTCAGGTTACCGGTTAGGTCTACACAGGCTGTTACAAATACTGTGAATGGGTTTTTTATTAAATCCAGGGTTGCACTTTTCTAGGACCTGCTTTTTCCCTTTTGAGGAGTTGCTATTCCTTTGATATAATGCCTCTGAGACCTCCCCTCATCAAGTAGACAGCCATGTCACTGTGTATATGCACCTAAATGTTTATATAGGAGAGGAAGCAATTCAGACAATTATTCTGAATTGGTGTAAATTGATTGGTGTAAGTTTGTAGATATATGTGGTATAATATAGAAAAGGCTATATATGCTTAAAAAGTTGCAGGGAATGAATCTGGTTTACAGCACTTATTTTTGTTCAGAAATAATTGTGATTTACAGTCTCAGTAGAAACTGAGTAGTATATCAGTGACTGTGTGGGCATACATTGTCCCCATGTATTTCACATAGTTCGCATGGGGACAGACAAACAGAATTGTCTTCCTTCCCTTAGGCAGTATAGAAAGTGCATAACAAAGAAATGTAAATTAAACTCCCCTCATCCATTCCCTGGAAAGGAGGGGCCGAGTCAACGAGCGGGAATGGGGGTGGTGGTGAAGAAAGAAGTACATACACTTAGAACTGTGATCGACAATAAGTACTGAGTGGGGGCGGGAGGATGCAGGAGGTGCTGAGGGTGAAGGGGCATGGCTGGGCACATGGTGGGGGTGGTGCATGGGGTGGGGCCAGGGATGGGGCCTGGGTCCGGGTCCCATGGAGCTGCCTTCCCTAAGGGAAGCTCCAAAATCCGCCCTATGGCCACCACAAGTTGCCTTCTGACTTCCAGCAGAAGTTCATGAGAGCTGCAGTGCTCAGAACCCCTGAAAGTCTGGCCTTGATTGTCTCATGGAGGGCATGTAAAATTAGTGGGCATTGTAAACTTAGTGAGAGATTTCAAAGGCAAGGCACAGATTGAAAGGGCTCGACGCCCACTGATAGCCAGCTAGGCATCTAACTCCTGGGAGTTTGAAAATTGTCCCTTTAAGCCTTGACCTTTCTGCTTTGTTTTTCCCCTTTGTAAATTTGGGTTAACACCTATCATCCCCATGGGGGTATTGGAATGAATGACTAACACTGGAAAAGCACTAAACAGCTTCTAAGCATTAGAACAGTAGACCAATGCGTCGTGGGATAGAAAATTGGGATAGACCATTTTTCAAAATTGCAACTATGCGCCATTAGCTGGGCTCCTTTATTTCTGCAGCAGAAGATGCTGGCGACAGCACAAATATCCACAGCTCCTCTTTATATAAAATGAGTCATTCAAGCTATGGGATGAAAGAGAAACAAAGAATCATTTTGCTGTCCCTTCCCAAAATACTAAAGCCACATCTGTATATTGCACTCTGATCCCAATGTACAGGAATATTTTTTGTGGCTGGAGAAGGGAATTATTTCTTAAGCCTATCCCAAAAATTCTACAGCTGGCTCTGCCTAAAGATCATGCATCAAGAAATACTAATTTAAAGATGCCAACATGAGGAAGACCAAAGGAAGGTGAAAACTGCATCCAACTGGATCAAAATAAAATGGAGATATAGGCCACCAAACAAATTATTACTGTACAGTAGTTTTATTGTGTATAGAATCTTTCACAGTCAATGTACCCCAAAATTCTTTACCCAGTTAAATAACTACACCAAGGGAGATGATTAAAAATATGTTTTCAGATTATATTTTAAAGAAGACATAGAGAAGCCACATTGTGGAAATGAAAGGAAAGAGAGAAAGGAAAAGAAAAATAAATACAAAACACTGGAGGTAGGCAAGAATATTAGTTATTGCTTGACTCTACCCTCCATGGTCAGAGTTATTTTTAAGAACAAAGTCTTTTAAGGAAAAGCATAATTTCCTAACAGTGAGGTTTGTTTGACTGTAGAATGCTCTCACAAAGGAAGCCAATATTTAGTCATTGAAAGCTAGGCAGGACAAAGCAAGCATCCTCAGAGCTAAGAATATGCTCTCAGTTGCTACTGAAAAAGATACTGAAAAGATTGGCGGAGACCAAGAACTGGGAAAATAAACGTGTTTAAGGAAATAGTTTATAGGAAAATATTACAGGAAAGGAATATATACTTCCTGGAGCAATGGAAAGTGGATAACTGGTTGTGTCAGTACACAGAGAAAAGTTACAAAAGAGAAGGAGAAATTGCTCTCATTAGGATCAAATTAATTTAACCTTAAGTACTCTGGCTTTATGTGCATGAAGAGCATGGGATTGAGGTGGTAGCAGTGAAACCCCACCTTTGACCCACACAAAGTGGGCTCTGATTTTCATTTTTGAAATGTATTAAACAAGAGCTTTGAACATTCATCAGTAGTCTGTTACTTTTAGATTATTTACCAGTCCATAGATCAAAAGGGCTCAAATAGCAATCAGCCAGTGGCCTCAGGCAAAACAGGTGTTTTTTGTTCTTGCAGATTTTGTACTTACTATTAACTAGTAAATGTACTTCCAGACACGAGGAATTAAAGGCTTTTTCTAACCTTCATGCCCATGGGAGTCAACACACCAACATTTCTCCCTCCATCTGAAGCTTGTCAATGTCCCTCTACCACAACTCATATATAATATTTTATTGACATGGAAGTGATTGCACAGCATTTGTGGTTCTAACTAGCGTGTTCATTGTAATGCAATTCCAATATTAAATGCAATAACATCTAAAAGGAAGAAAAAGCTTCCTTTCTAACCATGGCAGATTGCTGCTGTCTTCCATCTGACTGACTGGTGGCTTTTTAAATTTTTACGTAAGGTCAATTTAGGGATTCGTCCAGCAATTCTTAAGCAATAAAAAGCAATAGTGAGAGAAAGAAACCTTTGGTTCCATGCCAGACTATCACCCCAATTTCTCCACGGTAACCCACGCTATTGTAGCTGCTTAGTAATTCAGCAAATAAAAGTTGCTGCCTTTACAAAATGAAAATTGTAACATCTTCATGTTAATTCCCTTGAAGACCTAATGCTTTAACAACTTGCTATTCAAGGTGAGTAACATGACACCAAGGAGACAGGAAAAATTATGGAAATAATCAAAACATAGACCTTACAAACCAGCTCAACAACTGTCTTGTACATTCAGCACATCCCTGAACAGAAATCAGCCTGCAAATAGTTCATATCCTTCTGCAGCAGCACAAATCAAGAGTTTCCTTTATAAAAGTCCAACTCTGCAAGGTTCTGGCTGCTGGTAGCTTCAGCTGACTTTGCTGTGAGCTGGGAGTGCTCAGCACCTTTCAGAATCAAATATTTAAGAATAGCAACATTTAAATGCACCTTCCTTTGGGTGAAGTATTGGTGGCCTCGTTAACTGACAAAAGCAGCAGATCTGGTATTTAACATGCTGGGACCAGTTAATATGTTGTGCAAGTTTTATTGCTAAACACTCTCTTTAAAGGGGGGAAAAAAAACATCTGTGAGACAAAGACTTTCTGTTTTGAGAGTGGGGATAAAATTTCAAATGAAGTAATAGCTGTGGATAAAAAAAAGAAAGAGGATGGTTGGTAGAAATAACCTAGTTGTGTTAACAGTTTAATTTGTGCCTCAAAGCTACAAACCACTGCTATAATCAAATCTGTGTACAGAAACCTAAAATACAATCTATGGCGTTCAAGCATGAGATTTGCGCTACTATATTTAAATGGTCCTGATTACTTCACGGTTGCCTTGTCCGAAAGAAGTGAGTTGCTAGTCCCTCTGGCTATGTCTACACTTACCAAAGTTAGTTCGAATTAGTTAATTCCAACTAACTAATTTGAACTAATTTTAGTTAGTTCGAATTAACTTAATTCGAACTCGCATGGCCCCACTGGAATTTTAGTTCGAACTAAGTAAGTGTCATGCATGGCACTTTCTTAGTTGGAATTAGTCAGTTGCATTAAGTTCAATGTGCCAGTTAGTTCGAACTAAGCAGTTAGTTCAAACTAATATGGCCACACTGACTTAATTCAAACTAACTAGTTCAAATTAAGGATTAATTCGAAAGGTATAATCGAATTTATTAGTTCAAATTAAGGAAGCCCTTCATTCGAACTAATGGAAGTCTAGTGTGGCCAAGGCTTAAGTTAGTACGAATTAAGCTTCCTTAATTTGAACTAACTTGCCAGTAGACATCTCTAAGCTTCCCAATACATACTATCCTACCTAGGTTTGTGTTTTAGTCTATAACAGGGGTTGGCAACCCAAAAGATAAGAAGAGCCATTTTTAAAAATTCCTTCAATACCCAAGTGTTAGGAGAGCCGCAATGGTTGTAGCCTCCTGGTGGAGGGAGCTGGGCCAGGGCTCCTGCTGTAGGGTCCCCTGGTGAGCGGGGGAGCCCAGAATCAGGAGTGGGCCATCCAAAGGGACCCCTGTGGTGGGAGGGAGTCCAGAACCCGCAAGGTCTCCCGGTGGCAGGGGAGGGGGGCCCGGAGCTCCAAGGGGAAAGCCAAAGAGCTGCATACGGCTCCAGAGCTGCATGTTTCAGGCCCCTGGTCTATAAGCACCCCAGGGCAGGGCCTGTCTCATATGGTGTCATGTGCGTTGTCAAGCATATTGTCAGCACTTAACAAATGCTAATGTAACCTTTGGGTGGGCCAAAATTCATTCAGTTGCCCTTCTCCAGTGCCCCACAGAAATCAATCCCAACCCCTATGGGGAAAGCAGCTGGAGACCCAGGATCCAGTCTGTACAGGACTCACGGCGAAGCTTGCTCAGAGCTACACTCACACGTTAAAATACTACTAAAAACAAACATAACAATGAACTTTATTAACTACTAACTAAATGAACTTTATCCTAAGAAAACAAACTACAATTAACCAAGAACAATCCCTTGCATGAAAGATACCCAAGAGTCCCAAAGTCTGTGTGGAGTTCACCCAACTCTCAGCTACAGTCTCTGTTCCAGTGTGGAAGCTTGAGTGGCAAGAAATAGCTGTCCTCTTCTTTCTTTGCTGGGATCCTCTGTAGCATTCCATGCAGGCTCTCTCTTCTCCTTTGCAACCAGCCCTCAGTCCCATATGCATGTCTGCAAGGTCTGTCGCAAATGACTCCTTTACATGGAGAAAACATCTTGTTCACTCCTGGCTCAGCTCCTCTCCAGAACACCGAGCACATGGTCTCTCCTCAAGGCAGCTCCTGCCTGCTGTCTGCTCAGGCTGCTGCTCTCCAGTCATCTGACTGAGAACATCCCATCACACCAGCAGGGTACACTGTGGAGCATTCTCAAATTGCTACCACTCCCTGCTTCTGGAAGTTTCCAGTTGTGGGTCGCTAATCTGCCCAACAACAGTAACCCACCCTCAGCAGGTCTCTCAGAGATAGCCTTTTCAGGCATATGGGTTACACTAACAGCTAACAAAATGCTGCAGGGATCAGTGAGAGATTCTGCTTTGCTTATGAAAATACAAGCTGGAGCTAAATTTCCTCAGCTAGATCCTTAGAACCTGCCTTGAAACATGAAAGAAGGAATCTTAGCATATCCATGAGTCAAAAGCCCAGTTGTCTGCTCCATGGCACGAGGGAATTCACTGTCTATATATAAGAGTTTTTTAAAGACAAAAGAAAATCTGTTGGTAACCATAAAGCACAACTTCCAAGCTTTCTTGATCTTGTTTCTAGTGCTCATAAGACCTTTGAACTGCTAGTTCATGATGGTAACCAGCTAACACTTAAGGTGTTGAATTGGCATAGCACCATTAACTTGGTTTAGTAGTGCTGAGAAGTTAGCCAAGCATAGAGGGCCTGATCCTGGAAACAGCTGAGCATTATTTCCTTTAACACTGTGAGCTCTGAGGATGTAGATTCTGACATTTCCAAAATCAGAGACATTCTATGGAAGCATTCATTAAGACATTTCATTTATTCCAATATGTGTGAAACATGTTCTCCTATATCTCTGGTGGCTGGTAGAATAGAACTTTTTTCTGTTGTGGAACTAGTGTCTCAAAGAGGGAGCCATAAGATTCACAGATGCAATTTGTACAGTTAGTCTGCATATCCCATGTCATCCTACTATTTGGGGCAACTATTTTTTTTATTCTTTATTGTATAGTTTAGGTGCCCAAAAATCATCTTCACTTTTTTACTATTTATTGCTTCTTACTGAATACTTCTGAAAATATTTTATTTTGTTTACTTTATTCTCCTGTACCTTAAGATGCATAGAGCATCCACCAGATTCTGCAACTTATGTCAGTCGTGTGCTGGCTGTTTAGGCTTCTGAGTGTCATGCTGGTGGATTTCACTTGTTTCTCTAGGTTGCCCACTTAATCTCTTTCAAGGTGTAGTCCATTGTGTCCTTGGGTGTGGGAGTCATGTTAGTAGCACCTTAAAACATGCCCTAAATGTGCTGATCATTGTTTTCTTACCATATTTGTTATTTTAGGTGGTTTGCTCACCTTTGACTAATTTCAAAGTAAATACCTGTAAAATATCTTTAGAGTTCACTGGAAAGGGTTTTTTGAAATCAGAAATTCTATCATCAAATCAGTTTTTCATAGTTCTGTGCCAGTGACAATCACGCTACTTTTCCAAATCTTTTCAAGTTTATAAAAGTTATTTGCCACTTTTGATATTCATTGCCCAATGTGTACAATGGGTTCAGCATCAGTGCACACCTCACTCCTTAGATAGGTAAAATGACTTACTGCTTCTAGGATTTCTCCATCCACTATGATAGTTGTTTTGGGGACATTGATAGCTATATATTTTTTCTTCCTTTTGCTGATAAACAAACAAACGTGTTTTGTGATGTCTGACAAAATCTTTTCTTCTACTAAGTGATGTGCTGAACTAAGTGGGACACTGTCAGCATCAAAAACAAGATAATCAAATTGTGATTTATCATTTGTCCAGAAAATTCCTTGGTTGTTCTCTGCAGATTCTTTCCTCTTCATCGGTGCATACACTAGAAGGGACATAATACACTCTTCTCTTACTCCAGTGTCACTGCAAACCACTGGCTGATGTTGTCACCAACTCTGACTGCATGTTTAGCATTACTCTGTAGAAAATATCTCAGTAGATTATTTTTGGCATGTTCTCCCTTATTAGCCAGCTCTCATTGAGGATATGTATATACAAATCATAGTGTCTCAGCCTATAAGTGAGGGTTTTTTAAGTCAAATCTCTCTGTTCATAAATTCATCAAGGAGGTAGTGAAAATCACTCTGCCCCATTGCAAAAATTCTTCCTGAAGATAGTAGACAAGTCTGCAGCAAACATGGCTGAAAGAACATGAAATTTGGCAGAATGAGTTCTCATTCTTTTACTTGCTTTGTCATAATATACTGTAGTTAAAGCAAGTTTTTAAAAATACCCAGTAAGAAGATAAAAATAATAATGAATAATATCTTCTCCAAGTAACCCCACCCAAAGTTATGAAATTAACATGTTTTGTTATCATATTGTGCATACTGTGGGGCAGGGACCATTTGCTACTCAGTGTTTGTGCAGTACTGAGCATAATATGACCCCATTCTAAGTGAATCCCTAGGATTGCAGTCCTAAACATGATTAATGAACTGTAATGGTGTATGGGTACCTAAACTAAGAGCACCTAGTAGGATGACAGGGCATATACAAGGGACAAATGTCTAGCTTAAGTTTCACTTTAGCACTGAATTATCTGAGCGCTGCACACGTCCAAGATCTGTCACACATTGTCAAGAGTAGATTCTGCTTTTCAACTTTCCCAAGTTCTAGGACTTCTAGGCCTGTGTTTAATTATTTTAATCTCCCCTGTTGTTGTCTCCCTGTCTTCCAGTGAAGTCAGTGGACTTCTCATGTGTTTAAAATTAAGCAGATGAGTAGGTCTTTGATGTATTAGGGCAGAGTACTCATCACGAACACTATCCCTACATCAGATAAAGAAATTTCTTCAATACTAGCCAGAAGCAAAGTGGAAGGAACGTGGTCCTTGCCATAAATGGGAATAAATCAAATTTCTCTATAATCACTTGCATAAAAGTATCCTGTTTTGAAGGCTATATCTTCTATCAGTTTTCTTGTTTCCCCACAAGATCAGTGCAATATTTACAGAAACAGCATCTCGTCACTCCCCTCAGGAAGCATCCCTCCTTTAGAAACCATTTAAAAATTGCATAAAACTAGAGAAGCACCCTGGTTAAGTTAAGATCTAAATCTGAATTCAAACATATCCAACACTTGGAGCCTGGCTATCTCTTTGGGCCCATCTTGAGTTAAAACAACAAAAAAAAATTCAAAACTTTCAAAAGAAAAGATGGCCTTCCAGTTCAGACACTGGCTCGGGACTTCGGTGGGGTGGGTTTAATTCTTAACTCATCTCCTGGGCAAGTTATTTAAACTGTGTGTATACTGGGGTTTGTTTGTTTGTTTGTTTGTTTGTTTGTTTGTTTGTTTGTTTTGCAGTGGAACAAACCCCAGTATATATGAACTGGCAGTGAAAAAAGTGACTTGCACCGAGGCAGCTTTACCCTGGTTTGAAATCAAAAGCCCAAATGTAGAGAAAGTGTTAACTTGTCTGTCCTTTAGTTTCCAATCTGCAAAATACTCCCTTTCTCCTACCTTTGTCAGGTTTGTCTCCTAAAACATAAGGTCTTTGAATCAGAGACTGTCTCCTCCTATGCTTTCTTTGAGGGCTCAAAGTAGTTTCATTAAAAATAACCCATGTTCTTCTCTTCTCACAGAAGCTTCAGAGGGGTTGAAAGAAGCTTAAGTAGATGCCCCCCCAGACCCAAAGCGTACCCCAAACTTCCTCAAGGTGTTTTAAAAACTCAATTAATATTGGATGGAAGCGTTTTATTAATTCAGATCAAGATAATCATTTAGGAGAAATGATCACAGCTCAGTGATTCTGGAATGTTTGAATCAAACCTGAACTTTAGTATTAAAATTTCCAAGCTTCAGCTAGGTAAATGACTAATTTCAAGGGTTCTACAATTTATAAGCAATGTTTTATGATATTTTTCCCTAACTTTATAGCAATGTACAACTTTTACAGAAGGAAATCATTGTCATAAAGTACTGTATGATGCCACAACAAAGAAATGTAATGCAGTGAAATATTCTCAAAATGGAAACCTTTTAACACTAGGACCAGCTTTATTTACCTTGGGTCCACATTAACCCTCTGGATCCAGTTTTGAAACCTCTCCACCTATCTTGTGTCATTGTGCATAATAAGCATTTATCTAAACTGCATGTGTAAAGTAAGTACGCTGCATGTGCATAACACAATTACATGTCACATCTTACTTTCGTTTCCACTGCAAACACATGCTCAGTTTGAATATTTGACCCATCAGTCTACTCAGTGACTTCACATGATAAACCAACACTATCTGAAACAAACATCAGAAAACAATACCTATTAGTACGAATTCTGTTCAAGGCACCCAGACCTGTGAGCTGCTGTGTTACCCCTCATCCTCAGCAAGTAAGAATGTTGCTGGACAGTGTGTCAGCTCCCTGCCGGTTTGCCGCAGCTCAGAGCAAACTCTTCAGGTCTCTGATAGTCTAAATCTTGCAGGTACCTGTCAGCAAACCCTACATCTCAAATCCCTCAGAGGCATCTCTCTTCAGCAGCCGGTCCCTCTCACTGTGACACTCTCCGAAATTATTAAAGTCGCTGCTTCCAGAAAGACATGCACACTCCAACAGTTAGGTTAGTTAAAGACTAACACTTCACTTTACTGTGCCACACTGATTTAGTTTTACTATATTATAGATTTACTAAAAATAAGCTTATTAACAAAGACCAGAGATTTAAGTGGATTTAAGAGCAAGAGAGGAAAATGACATGACTTGGCTACAAACAGAACAAAATATTTTCTGTGACTAAAACTTAATTTTAGCAAGTTCTATTTTTTGCCTAAAACAGTTTACATTTACAACAAATTATCAGCAGATTCTGCTCTTCAGGAATCTAACTTTCACAGGAATGGAAAGTGCTGTTCCCCATAGTCCGTAAGTGATGGATAACTAGAGTAGCTTTTTAGTTCCCTGGTATTAATCAAAATACATTGTCTTTGCCTCAAGAGCCAGAAAGGCAGCCTGGAATGCTGGTTCTCACTACGGTGTATTTATTAGGTTGCCTGTACCACTCATTAGCTTGATTAGCTTTGTTTACCTTATATGTAAATGCATTTTCATTGTCCTCTGGATGTAATCAATTCAGTCAGATAGGCAAATTCATATTTCTACTCATTGCCTCTCAACCATATTTTAAGATCATATATCCAGCACATATCCATAACTTTGTACACAACCCAGACATGCATCACGCAATGATTTTCATGACCAGTGTGCTACTGGTTTATATATATCTTACGAGACATCTCTGAGATACACAGTATAACAACAGTGTGCCGGGGGGTCACTCGGGAGTCACACTTGATATTTGTTACAATATAGTGGGACCTCTACCGGTTGGTTTGTATTGCTGACCTAGACTAACACGGCTGCCCCTTTGGAAGTTGGCATGAAGGGGCTCTTAGGGTCACAACCAGATACAGTCAGTGCAGTGGATACAGAATTTTGAAATATAAATAGTCAGTTTTACATAGATCTTACTTATAATCAAATGTACTCTTCATCCAGACCCAAACATTTCCCAGTATAGCTGACATATAACATGACTGACACACTTCGCAGTCCACACACTGTTTCCCAAGCCCCTTCCACAATGAGGTCAGTCTCCTGGAAGTACAAAACTCTGGCAGTAGTACAGTAGTTAGCAGCATGTGGGCCTGGGACCTTTTGGAACTGATTCAAATGAAGCTGTTTTACCATCTCTCCCGAATCTGTAAAAAGTCAAGTATTAAACCACTGGAGGAAGTGTACAACACTGACATTTTACATTTCAGGATAGAAACTCGGAAACTTTAATGATATTCAGGTTTGATTCAGATGTTCCAATGTTATTAAATCTGGAATCCTCTCTTTTTTCCCCAAATAGTGCTCTGGGCTCTTGTCTGTTTCTGAATTACCTTTTCAATAGCAGAATGATGCCAAAAAGTAATGGTAATCCACTCAACTTGTGATCTGCACACAAAATGTTTAAAGGAATTAAAAACAACCAAAAATTGTTGGTTCTGTTTCCTTTTCAGCAATTTATTTGTTTTATGTCTTGCTTTTCCACTGAACAGTTCTCACAGAAGGTGGAGCAACACTCATTTGAAAAGGGAGGAGAACTAAACGAAGGAGTAGAAGTTTTATTTAATCAGCTTACTAAAAGGCACACTGAATACAGCTGCCAATCCTTTACCATGTTATTAAATAAAAAATATATTATTTCCTTAGGAAAAAAAATTGAATGAGATGAAACTTGTCCTATGGACAACATTTCTTTTTGAATATATTTTTAATTGGATATCCAGAATTAGTTCAGTTACATGGACAAGTAATACAACAAGGAAGAAAAGAATTTTAAAATAATCAAACAACCTTGCAGACTATATCTTAAACACTCGCAACCACTTACAAACCGAATCATATTTAAGATGAAGGATAATTCCCTCCTAAGCCTTTTAAAATTGATCCTGACATCCTCTAAGGGCCCACAGCAAATCATTTTGAATATTCTTCCATGTGTTTTTAAATACTGAGGGCTAAATTCACTACAATTGCTTTGCACTACTCCAGTAATGCAAAGCAGCCATAAATTCAGTTTACTGAGTGGTTAAGAAAGGTTTATAGACAATTTGTATCACTGACGTGGTGCAAGAGTGTGTTATATGTACGAATTTGGCCCTGAACTTTTTCATACCCTTGGAACTTATGATAGACATGTTGGGGAACAACTGAATACCAAGGCCCTAAACTAAAAAAAATCTCATAAATTCAACAGGCAAAATTACTGTCAGTGCTTTTTAATAATTTACAAGCATAATGCTAAACTTCAAGCAAAAATTCCCCTGAAAACTCATATTAGGAGAAGATAAGAAATGTTGATATTAAAGGTCATGGTTTTCCTCATTTCTCTTGTACTCAAAAAATAAAGGTTAATGAATAATTTAAGATGCTGTACATGAGAGGTACATACGCTGATATTGAAATATACAGATGAAGAATTGTTGCTTGTTAAAAATAAAGGTTTATTAGTTTAATCTCATAGTTCATAATTATGGATAGTGAATAAAAAGAGATCATGAGATCTGTAGATCTCAATGAAATTCACATCAAAGCTAAGATTCAAAATATTCAATCACTAAACACACCTACACCGATTTTGCTTGATCATCTGCATCATTCGCAAAACATTACAGTACACCAGTTAAATTTACTCAGCTGTAAGTAATAAAAGGGAAATCTAACATCATGATTTATAACTGAAACCTTCTGCCTCCTTTATCTTCGTGCTTAAATTCCCATATGTTAAGCTCATACAAACAACTAACTAACTACTCTGTCTTAAGGTTCTGGCCAGATAAAATCAAGAACACTGCTCCAGAGATTAAAAATAGATTTGCATCATACTGCTTGTTGGAATCAGGAGAAAGCTGACAAAAACTTTTGGAATCTGGTTGCCAGATTCTTAAAGGTCTCATTTAATGCTGTCCAACATCTATCAAAAACGTATGTCTAAATTCTTGTATGGACTATGATTATTGTCTAAACTTTTCACACTTGAGCACATATAGTTAGTTTCCTAAAGCCATATTGAGGCAGCTATATAGTGGTGGGCTAACTTTCAAAGCACATATAGTTCTCACTGGCTCCAGGATTTTCAAAAATGGGACTGAAGTCAGGCATCTCTGCAGCCTCAGTCATCTGTAAAATCTTCAGTCTAAACTCTTAAAGATACACACCTAAATCAGGAAGTGTGCAGCAAACTGTATGCTTCATGCCCCACATCTGGGCTTCTCGGTCTCTGTGTGTGCCTCAGTTTAAAATACTTCCCAGGCCTCGCAAATTCCAAGGCCAGTACTGCATACACTTTTTTATCTACATAGTGGGCAAATTGCTGTTTTTCCATAGGAAATTAATATAAATAACCAAACCTGATTTTTAAAAAATTGTATATAATCAAATATTTCCCAGCTGTCAGAGGGTTAAACAGGCTCCCGGGCAGTAACCAGTCTGGTATGTTCTCTAGCTCACACTCAGGTTTCTTTCAAAGGCATCTGCATCCCAGAACAGTGAAAATAAAAAAGTAATTGATGAGCTCCCACACCTCATCAAAGCTCATTTGAGCTGCAGCCAGAATAAAGGACCCAGAACCATCTGTCATTTCATTCAGCAGTATGGGCTCAAAACAATTTCAAGTTTACAGTTGGTGTTTATATATGCAGCTGCAAGCTGTGGAACACAAAACAACAATCCGCCGGGTGACGTGAGAGCCTCACAGATATAGAGATGTATTTCTATGGGTAACTTGCAGAGATCCCAAAGCTTTCCATTTAACTGTGGCTGTCAGGATGTAAGCGTGCTAATGTGTTCAGCAAGAGTAGTCTTTATGCAGTAGTCTTACATGCAGTTCAGCCCATTCACAGAATATTCTAATTGTATATTTCCTCTCTCTTTTGCATAATCTGGACATGGCCTTAAACAGGAGCCAATTAGACACAGCCTAAGCAAGGTGCTCACTATCCTCACATCTCATTATGGGCTGACTTTTTGAGAGACCCACAACACTTTCAAGAGCTAAGGGCTTTCACTGGAGGTGTTAGTACAGAGACTCTATCCTTAGAGGTTTTTAAAGTGTGACTTGACAAAACCCTTACTGGAATGATTTAGTCGGGGTTGATCCTGCTTTGAGCTGAGGGTTTGACTAGATGACCTCCTGAGGTCCCTTCCAACCCTATTCTCCTATGATTCTATAACTTGTATCTTTGTTCTGTCTATCTCTAGCTTTTGCTTCATGGAATTAGTGACCATTCATTCATTCATTGCCTCGGCAGGGTGTGAAATCTCCTTCATTGGAAGTTTTTAAGAGCAGGTTAGACAAACAACTGTCGGATGGTTTAATGGGGGTACTTGGTCCTGACATGAGTGCAGGGAACTGGACTCGATGACCTGTCATGGTCCTTTCCAGTTTCTATGATTCTATGATTCATCCTTCATGGGTGCACAGCAGCTCTTTTATATGGTATATAATAAATGTTATTAATCTACTCCTTGTAATTGCCCTAGGCCTTTCCTGGATAAAGAAACTGATGAGCCATTTGATTAGGACCACTTTTTTGACCATTTCGTCTTTGAGTTGAGGATGATTCTGCCTTGTGTTTTAGTTGTCAATCAATGTGTTTTAGTTGTCAATCATAGCGGTGGCAGAAAAATAAACCTCCCTTACCTGGATTATGGAATAAGAATCATCCTGTCAATTACTGTGAAATTGTTATGATAGGAACCTTAGATAGGGCCCTGGATCATATATGGATTGGAGATCTGTACACTGTTATTGAGATTTATTTAATAGTTTTTGTATAAAGCATTTAAGACTACCTACACTTACACTGCATGCATCCTTAATTAAATGAATGTACTTCTATAAATTGTAAGGGAAGCTTAATCAAATCTGAATTCAAATACATTGGCTAAAATCTCCTCTCAATTATGTTAGTAAAATGCCATTAAGACAATGGGCTTGTTCCAGGATATTACAGTAGTTGTTTGTTCTATGTATTTCATTTGCTACTACATCATTGGCTTTCTTCGTGAGAGAAATGGCTGCAGTGTTTGAGATTTTAGTATAGATTTTTCAGACATAATTGCAAGGCAATCAGCAGGTCATTCTTAGTCAGGTAGTGTTATTTTAGGCTGAGAGGGTGCCATCTAAGAATGCCATATGGAAACATTTATTTGCATGTTTTATCTTCATTCACATAATTAAAGGGAAAAGGTGATCTGTTGCCAGGCAGCCATAGTATATGAGTGTTAACATTAGTCCTGGACATGTCCAACACAGAATGCAGTCAGAGGTATTGCCTGGACCAAGAGGCAATTTGGAGTTGTCAAGCTGCACCTCTGCCTCTTCTGGCCTCATTCCTGTTCCCCAACAACTCCCACTTTTTAAACTTCCAGGGTTATTTTGTTCTCAGGGGGACAATCTAGCTATTGGCAAACAGGGCAGCAGGGGTCACTGGGCCAAACCCGTGTAGCACTGCAAGCCCATGTGCCCAGCTGTCACAACACCACTAACTCTGATTTGGCTTGGTCACCCCTCCTTTCGTTCGGAGGCCACCCCAAACTTGAGTGTGTGATGCAATCCAACACTTGGTCTCCCTACTTCTTCCATGACCATTGAACCATCAGAAGGTTCACTCTGCCCCTCCTAGAAGTACAGCACACACTCCCGGTGGAGAACCTCTCTTCTAGAGTGGGAGTCTGGTACACTGAAGATTCAGGTGAGATGGCAAATTGTTTTGAGTAGCCTCTATTTGTTCTCTTGTATTCCCAGGCTTTGATTCTTTAGGACGAAACGGCTATGTCAACACTAGAAAAAGTTAGGTTGACTTTGTTAAATCGATTTAATACGGTCAACTTTAAGTTGACTTAAAGTCGACCTTATTAAGTCGACTTAACAAAGTAGTTACCCTGAACGTGGACTTAGTAAGTCGACCTAACTGCCCTTAAATCGACTTAATAATGTCAATTTAAGGGTTAATCCAAGTCCACACTGCGCTTAAGTCGACCTAAGAAGTCGACTAAAGTGTCAGGTCGACCTAACCAGAAGCTCTTACTACGTTGGCAGTATCCTATCTCTAGAAGTGGGCCATACCAAGGGAAGTGTACAGAACAGGGCTATTGTGGAATGATCCACCACTGTCTTTTACTTCCAGCTTCTGGTAGCCAAAGTTGTAGGGTTGCCCCAAGCATGGGCACACATCTCTAATCATCTTAGCAAATAAACTTTGAGGAAACTATCCTCCATGAACTTATCGTATTCCTTTTTTAACCTAGTTATGCTTTTGGCCATCATATTATCCCATGACAAGAAGTTCCACAGGTTACTCATCCACTATATGAAAAATTACTTCCGCTAGTTTGTATTAAACTTGCTGCCTGTAAATTTCATTGGGTGACCCCTGGTTTTAGTTATTAAGCATGAATAATACTTCTCTAATCACGTTTTCCTCACCATTAATGATTTTATAGATTTATAACATATCCCCCTTTAGTTATCTGCTTTCTAAACTGAACAGTCCTAATCTTTTTAGTGTTTCCTTATACAGAAGTTGTTCCATATCCTTGATCACCGTTGCTGCCCCTTTTCTGAACCTTTTCCAGTTCCACTATATTCTTTTTGCGTTATGGGGTGATCATAATTGCATGTAGTATTCATAGTGTGTGTGTACCATGGATTTATATAGTGATATTTTCTGTCTTATTTTCTAGCCCTTTTTATAATAGGTCTTACCATACTGTTAACGTTTTAGACAACTGCTGCACATTGAGCTGAAGTTTTCAGAGAACTATCCACAATAACTCCTTTATCTTTCTTAGGAGATAACAGCTAATTTAGAAGCCATCATTGCATATTTATAGCTGAGATAATTTTTTCCAATGTGCATTACTTTTTTTATCAACACGGGTTTTTTTCGGGGTTCCCCCCCCCCCCCCCCCCCCCCCCCCCCCCCCCCCAATCACTCGGTTTTGTGAGATCCCTTTGTAACTCCTTGCAGTCTTCCTCAGACTTCACTATCTTGAATAATTTTTTATCAGCTACAATCTTTGCTGCCTTACTGCTTGCTTCCTTTCAGATCATTAATCTGTTGATCCTAGTATAGATCCCTGGAGAACCCTGCTGTGCATCACTCTCCATTTTGAAAACCGATAATTTATTCCTAACCTTTGTTTCCTAGCTATTAACCTTTCCTTTTATCCACAGCTAGTTATGTAGTTTAATAGCCTTTGGCAGGGCACCTTTATCAAAAGTTTTCTGAAATCCAAGTAACTATGTTGACAGGATCACTCTTACTCACATGGTTGTTCACTCCCTCAAAGAATTTTAGTAGACTGGGAAGGCCTGCTTTCCTTTACAAAAACCATGTTGATTCATCCCCAACAAATCATGTTTACTTATGGGTCTAATAGTTCTGTTCTTTATTATAGTTCCTATCAATTTGCCTGGTACTGAAGTTAGGTCAACAGCCTGTAATTGTCCGGAATGCTTGTGGTGTCCTTTTTAAAAATCACTATTACATTAGTTACCTTCCAGTCAACTGGTACAAAGGCTGTTTTCGGTCATATATACTATAGGTAATAGGTCTGCAATTTCAGATTTGAGTTCCTTCTGAATTTTTGAGTGAATACCATCTGGTCCAGGTGACTTATTATTGTTTAGTTTATCAGTATGTTCTAAAAACTCTTCTACTGACCCATCAGCTGGAGTCAATATTTCAGAATTGTTGTCCAAATAGAACAACTCCAATGTGGGTATCTATTCCTCATATCTTCTGCAGCAAAGACTGATGCAAAGAATTTATTTAGCGTCTTTGAAATGCCCTTGTCTTCCTTCAGTGCTCCTTTAGCACCTGGAAATGAGTGACTTAAAGTGTATAATTGTCTTTGCTATCACAAGCTTGTTTTCTATTATTGTTGTTTGTGAAGAGTATACACTGTATTGTTTTTCTACTGTTGTAGATACTGATCCTCCATTTGTACTGTTGAAAAATAAATCTTTAAAAACCTTGGATTGTTGGGGAGGAGGAACAAAGAGTGGGTTTGCAGAATGCTTACTAATGGTAAAGCTAGGCACGTAGCTGAAAGCCACTAATGAGAATACCCACTGTGCAGTCTGTCTGTAATATAGGTGGTTAATTCTGCAGACTTGTGATCTAACAACACAAACATAACCAGCCAGGCCACAAAAGATCATTCAAACATGTTTACAAGGGCATGATGAGGAGCTGAACTTTACACCAGCCTACAATGAGATTTGGGTTGGCCATAGATATAGCCTAAGAAAGTGGCATCTGGTGTATATTTATTTATATAACTTAAGGTTGCTCACATTTTAGTTGCATACAAAGTAACCCATTAACAGCGGGTGAACATTGAAAGATTCAGAAATTTAATTTGGTTCAATTCAGGTCCTGAGGCAGTGCTTCTCATAAGTTTTCTGGTACATTCCAATCAGACTTTTTCAGTAACGACTATATCATTCTCCAAATATTGTCAGATGTTTTGCAAAACAGTGTTTGGAAATCTGGTCCAGTAATGATTTAAAGAACCTGAACTGATTTATCTTGGGAACCATGGGCCTGATATTGCTCCTTAATAAGTGGGAAAGAAAAAATAGTATCTTTGGGGAAGAGCTGAGAAGTACAGATCCTGTCTGGTGAGTTACCAATACAGAAACAGAGAAACCCTGAGACTGATTGCAAGAAGAAAGTAATTCTGAAAGATAAATGCAGAATTACGCAGATTTTTCAAGGCCTAAAAACAAGCAAATACATTTTTAGACTAAACCAGAAAAAAATGTACTTTATTAACCTTTAAAGTAATTGATGAACCCAGGAATTCTGAGGTCGATCTTAAGCTGATAACCAAAGCTGCCACATCTTCATTGCTATCTTAACTAGAGTTAGTTCATCCAAGTTAAAAACAAGGCCTTTTTATGGAAGTGAAGCAATTCCCTGATACTGAAGCTAAGAATACAATGTACTGAGAGAGTTATGGCTTAATTAATATCCTGCTGAGCTATGGTTGGCTGCCATCTTTTTCTTCATGCAAAACCACAGTGATGTGTGAGTACATTACTTCCATATGTGCACATACTACTATCCTTTCCCTTTAACCAGAATTGTAATAAGCATTTCTCTGTAAGAGGTCTATCTTCTTCTGTAAAGTGTACCCGAGCCTGATCCTCCTTTTCCACCAGTGTACGCCAGGAGTACCGCTACTGAAGTCAGTGAGGTTACACTGGTGTAAAACCATGGTGAATCAGACTAAAATCTCTTAGCTCATTAATTTCTTGGTTTCCAAACGCACAATATTCCATTTTCCTCCTCAGCAATCAATGCCCTTTTTCACCTGAATAGCAAAGTCTATTCCAGCCTGTTTTCAGGGTATGAGTATTCTGACTGGGTGTGAGGCATGTGTGTATTTGCATGAAAGAGGAACAAAGATCTTCACACCTGAGAGTGGTCATCACCTAAATTAATATAATTTGGTATAATCTGCAAGTGGTAACAGATGAAAAAGTGTCAAGGATCAAGACGACAATTGATTTGGAGGAGTAAGCAGGAAATAAGAGGGAAATTAACATTTCTGTTTGTCCTGAAGATTAATGAACTCAAAGACACAGTGGATAGTGGGTGAAGATCTCAGTAGTGAGTCATGATCTTGCCAAAATTCCATTCAAATGCCTCTAAATATAGATGGTAGCTTTGGGAACCCCATGAAACAAAATCAAGACACTACACGTGTCTTCTAAATAAAATACATCACTTTCTCAGATGAATTGTATGCCTTATTTTCAATTTTTAAGAAATGGTGGTCGTAGTTTGAGCATTGCTCCAAAGTAGCCAGTATCAAATGCCTCATAGGAAGATGTAAAACTTCTAGAATAAAAGCTAACATCGTTCAGTGGTTGGAAGGTCCATCAAGGAGAATAGGCTAAAAAAAATTATGTAAATATGTCTTCCCCTCAGCATTAAATTAACAGATGTGATCTGTCTACAGTATTTTAGAGCACCAGTAATGACAGGGGCAGGGGACAATAACGCTTTATTTCAGATGCTATGATTAACCTTACAAAGAACGGGCATAATTGGTAGTAATAACCAGAAAGTTCAGAAGGAAATGCTTAGACCATATATTAAGAAGTATTACCTCTTTCAGAAAGCTACTGATCTCACTTAGCTGCTGAGCTACTTCTGCTTAGTATTAGTGGATACCAATGAGGCAGAGTGTGCCCAATTTGCAGATCAATAAGGTTTAATGTGCAATATACCAGTTATATATAAAACCTACGATTAACTACAATGTATCAGCCGCACTGTAATATCTTGAGGGTTCATTAAAGACCAAGCCATTGAATGAGTGAGGAATAGAACTTTAATAATACATACAGGAGTGATTCCCAGGTATGTAGCTGTGAGTAGCCATGTTAGATCACCTGTTGGTCATGTCTCCCAATTCACACAACACTGACCCATGCTAGGGAGTGTCTCTAAAATTACAACCGCCTACAAGCATCTCTCTACACTCACTAAATCTAGAGAACTAAGCAATCACTCAGAAGACTGTATACCGGAACAACTTTCTTTGGGGGCCCGCCAGGGAGTCAGTAGTTCCTCTGGTCCAACCAGCAGTACCTCCTGTGGAATCAGGCATTGATGAAGCGTGCCTCTTTATCTAAATGGTGACTTTTTATATCTTTCTATACACAACTTTCACCTCATTACCTAGCTATTAATCATTACATATTTTATTACCTACATCAGCTTTGCATCCTTAACTACATTCCATTCTCACCATGATAATTGAAATAATCAAAACCACCACTGGTAATAGGAGGGGCAATGCGAAAATATGCTGTTGGCAGTGGAAAAATTTGCCCTCAGACATTCAAGGTTAACTTGTTATTCCCGTCACCGTTACCTATGTGCAGCTGCAAGCATATGTGTTACATATTTCGTCTTCTTGTGCGCCGTGGTATGCAGAAACTGAGACCTCTGCAAGGTAACTCAGTATTCTGATTTGTCTCTGCCAAACAGATGATGTCAGGCTGAGAAGCCAGAATAGTCAAGCAAGCATCTCAAGGTATACTAGGTGTCAAGACAGTGGACAGGCAACTCAAATTGCCTCCACCAGTAAGAGACATATAAAGAAAGGTGGGTGTAAATATAGATTGGATGAACAGTGGGTTACTCTAGATTGTAGGTATCTTGGTGAAGGAGTTTTGTTTTCCCCTAGGTTAACTAAGCAAATACATCAGCAGCTTGTACTGGAATTCAAAAGAAGAGACTATTCTTATTTACTTCTAAGTGGAGCACAGGATCTGATCCAAAAGGAGAATATAGCTGATCTGCTCAGTGTTAATGACCATCATGTAATTAAATTTAACATCCCCGTATGGAAAAAAATTGCAAAGACACCCACCACAGTAGCATTTAACTTAAAAAAAGAGACATCTACATACAAGGGGGTGCTAGTTAAATGGAAATTAAAAGGAACAGTCACAAGGGTATAGTGCCTGCAAACTGTATGGGGACTACACGAAACAGAGGCTCAAACTAAATGTATAACCCAAATCAGCAAAAAATCAAACTAACTGTAGGATGACCAAAAGATTGCCATCATGACTAAAGAGCAGAGTAAAAAAAGTGATTTGAGGCAACAACAACAAAAAAAAGCATTCTTTAAAAACTGGAAGTCAAATAATCCTGAGATAACATAACAAAAGGAACATAAATTCTGACAAGTTAAGTGTAAATCTATAATAGGACAAGCCAAGAAAGAATCTGAAGAGCAAATAGCTAAGGACACCAGAAACTAATGGCAAAAAAAAAAAATTGAAGTACATCAGAGGTGAGCGGAGGAGCGGCCCCTGCCACTTCAAGGCCACAACGGCTGCCTGGGGCTAGAGGTGCAAGGCAGTGCAGGTGGAGAGCTGCCCACCCCCGCCCTTCTCTTCGCAGTGCTCACCTATAGCTATGCCCCCAACGATAAGGTGGGTAAGAGTCTAAACAGCTTTTGGGGTGGGAAGTCATGACCCAAAAATCTATTACAATTCTTTGAGGGCATCAACAAGCATGTAGATAAGGGGCATTCACTCGACTTAGTGTAGTTGGACTTTCAGAAAGCTTTTGACAAAGTTCCTCACCAAAGGTTCTTAAGTAAGCAGCTATAGGATAAGATGTAAGCTCCTCTAATGGATCAATAATTGGTTAAAAGAGGAAACAAAGGGTAAGAATAAATTATCATTTTCACAATGGAGAAAGGTAAACAGTGGTGGGTCACCCAAGGTTCTGTATTCGGACCAGTGCAGCTCAACATACTATTTACTCCCTTTTTCAGATCGTTAATGAATAAGTTGGCAAGGGGTAAAGGTGGTACAAAATTACTCAAGATAGTTAAATCCAAAGCTGACTGCAAAGAGTTATAAATGGATCTCAGTAAACTAGATGATAAAAATGGCAGATGAAATTCAATATTGATTAGTGGAAAGCAATCCACACTGGAAAACATAGTCCAAACTATACATACAAAATGATGGCATCTAAATCAGCTGTTACCATTCAAGCAATTTAAGTCGATTTTAACTAAGTCAACTTAGTTAAGTCGACTTAGTGTGTCCACACTTAAAAATAAAGTCAACTTAAAGGGGAACTTAAAAAGTCGACCTAGAGCGTCCACACTGGATGCCTAGGTCGACTTCTATGGGCCTAGGGGGACCTAGGGGAGGTCCACCGGGGCAGGAGGGGCACCTCATGCCCAATGCCAGGGGGCGCCGCCTTTACCCCATTGTACCTAAGTACAATGGGGCAAAGCCTGGCAGGGCATCGGGGCAGTGTGGGCAGAGCTCTGCCCTGCCAGGTGGGGGGGCATGCCAGGCTCCCCCTGTCCCCTCCCCAGCATAATGAAAATTAAGTCGACTTTATTAAACCTAGATTTAATTCGACTTAAGCCTTAGGTCTACTAGGAAGGTGGTTTTATAAAGTCGACTTAATTTTCCTTAAGTCAACGTAAGCAACCTGCTTACATCGACTTAAGGAAACTGTAGTGTAGATGCAGGGTAAATTAAGTCGACTTAATTTACCAGTGTAGACGCAGCCAAGGAAACTGTAGTGTAGACGCAGGGTAAATTAAGTCGACTTAAGCAAACTTAAGTTGACTTAATTTACAAGTGTAGACGCAGCCAGTGAAAGAAATCAGTGATGCTGAGTCTGGGAATATTCTTAAATGTACCTAGCTTTATTCGTACACATGCAGATAATCTTTTAGAGTAATCTTTTAGGAATTTCAGCTTAGCACCAATGCCAGGCTCCTAGGAAGCAACTCTGCCTCAGTTGGGCTCTAATCAGAACCCTAGGCAGATTTTCATGCTGCTCACAGAACTTCCAGGCTGCCACTAGATAAAATCTTGCATAACCTGAATCCAGTAACAATCCAGCTTGGATGTCATCCTGAGAATTAAAATTTGCTCCCATGTTAAGAAAAAGAACTTAGAAGACCATATGTAACAGCTCCATCTAGTGATGCTTGCAATAACAGTGCATATTGAAAAACAACAGAGTCGTGGGGCACTTTTAAAGACTAACAGATTTATTTATCGCATGAGCTTTCGTGGGAGAAAATCCCACTTCGTCAGACGCTTTGAAGATGGGAAACTTACAGAATGGGAGGAAATTAAATGCAGAGGAGTGTATGACATAGGATCAGGTCAGGCTGTAACAGCAAATCCAAATAGGTGTTAGGATTCAAACACTGGGGAACAGCACATAGAGGAAGGTGAGATCAAATCACCTGTTGTAATGAGAGAAAAATCCATAGTCCCTGTTTGAAATATTTATACATTAGGCTGTCTTTTCATGTAATTTAGCTGCTAGAAATGAAGAAAAGAAGTCAGCACCATGTGATCAGCTTACTCTCCATGGAACATGGCTTCTCCACTTATAGTTCTTTCAGTTCACCATTTTCCACGTTTTATTCAATGCATTTTGAAAGAGAATGCTCTGGAAACTGCTGTAAAGTTGAAAATGAAGGTTGCCCCAAAATACATAGGCACATTGGCTATGTCTACATTGGGGAATTTAGGTCAACTTAAATAAGTCGACTTAAAGTGGGCCTTACTAACTCGACTTAGAGAGTCTATACTAGACTCTCTAAGTCGACTAGTACGGTCCAGGGAGAGCCAGCAGGCCCCTGAGGGGTCCAGGGGAGAAGGGAGCATGGAGCTCCCTTCTGCCCAGGACCACTCGGCTCCCTTCTGCTCAGGACTTCTCAGGTCCCGGGCAGAAGGGAACCCTTCTAGCTGGGACCACTTGGGTCCCAGGGAGAATTCTGGGACCTAAGTGGTCCCAGCCAGGAGGAAGAGCAGGAGACCCACGCTACAGCTGCCGGCTGCTGAGCAACTGGAGCTCAGGTCCTGGGACCCACGCTCCAGCTGCCAGCTGCTCGGCAGCTGGAGCGCGGATCCCAGGGAGAAGGAAGCACGGGGCTTCCTTCTCGCCAGGACCACTCAGGTCCTGGGAAGAAAGGACTTAAGCTTCAAAGTCAACTTTATAGGAGGTTTTATAAAGTCGACTTTGAATTTCCTTAAGTCGACTTAAGCAATAGCTTAAGTCGACTTAAGGAAAAGCCTGTGTGGACACAGAGTAAATTAAGTCGACTTAATTTACTAGTGAAGACGCACCCAATGGGATAGAGGGCAAATTGGCATCTTGATTTACTTGGAAACTAATAAGGTTTGCATACTGAAAGCCATCTCATGGTAAGAATGAAATGTAATCATAACACCTTTCTGTAGCAGACCAATAATCCTGTACAGTAACAATAGCCATGCATTTTTAACACATGTAAGGCTTAAAACATCTGAAACATTTACACTTTGTACATTTAAATATCCAGAGTTAAAAATGAGCCAAGGGCAACAGCTGATGTTTCAGCCCTCTACTCCAGCCAGACACAACAAACACTGAGTGAAAAGTAAAGTTCTCTGCAGCACTACTCCTGGTCCCACTGAAGCCAATGGGTGGGATCAGACCCATAATTTCAAACCAAGAGAAAACAAAGCAGTGGCCAAATGATAAAATGAAACATGGTGGTTTCTGAGGGGACCTACAGTGCTCACAGAAGTAATTTGAACTGGTATTTGGATTCCTCAGAAGCAATTCCCTTTTCCTCTGCTGAATTTTTCCTCAGCCAAAGGCTGTGCAACTTGATAGTGGTACGTGCTTTGCTATAGTGTGATTGGTTTCCCTGTGGATTTTAGCTACAGAACTGCGGGAACAGTCTAAATCACTGTATAATCAAGGGCTGTTTGGTGTACTGTTGAATTATTTTCATGCAAAATAATAGAACTCCTACTAATATGAAAGGATCACTGTAAATAATCTCTAGAGTTGGCTACAACTCAGTATGAACTATTTATATTTTTTTATTTTCACATTCAAACTCCATTAGCAATTATCTTGTAATCAGTCATTTATTATTATAATGTCTTATATTTATATACTATGACTAATATAAAGGATTGAAAAACCAGACTACCAACGTAAACTGTGTTGTCTGGCTATTTCGAAAGATATGGTTTTAATCAGGCCAAAACATTATTATTGGATAGCTGGGAGTATCTCGTAGAAAAAAGCATAAATGCAGGTAACTCCTCGTTCATTCAATAACAAACCATGGAACTTTTATCAGCCCACCCTCCCTTTTCATCCAGATCCCCAAGCCAACCCATTGCTGGGACATTACCAACCTCATGCCCTCAAATAAGGGTTAAAAGTGAGATTTAAGAAAGGACGGTTGGCTCCCTGCCACACCAATCATAAGAGCTCCACACCCCTACTTCTCCCAATTCCACTCCTTTTTAAGTAAGTCATTTATCTGCTCACTGTGTCCCTTCCCTATGGAGCACCTGACTTGGCCATCCACTTACATAATGAGTTGCAACATCATAGCCTAACTCCCTTCCCTACTCATTGTAACAAAGCCCTCCCTGAACCCAAACCCCTCCATTCCAGCTAAGCCAATCCAGTGGTGAGGGAAAAACTCCTTCCCAGCCTGCCAAGAAAGGAGTGGCTAGCGTAATGCCTGCAGCAGATCCTGACCAAAAGTGGTATGTTGCCACCTCAAGAGGAGGGAGGATAGGTGCTGCTCTACCTGGTCTAGAAGAAAGGGGCTTCTCCCACTGTGCTTGCCTCTGTTGAACTCCCCAACCCTTCAAGTCCCTGGAGATGAGTCAGTGTCACCACCCACTCCTCCTTTTGTAGAAGCTTCTGAACTGTGTTCCCCCTCCGGGCCATAAAGCACTATTCTCTCTTCCCCGGCAAGTCAGACAACCAGCCCCCCATTCTCCCACTACCCCCTGCTTAAAGATACAGTGTGATCATTTATATTGCTAGGAATCCATTTTCTAGGTGTTTCACCCTTAAATGCAAAAAGTGCATTTGTTCTTTCTTTGCTTTTTTGTTGTCTCTGTTCTGAAACGTAAGCCATCTAGATGGAGAGTATATGTTTTGTTTTGGGTCTGAAAAACAAACAAAACTTTATTTTAAAAATACACTCTTATACAGAAGTGTGTCTCCAGCTTTTGAAAGGTAAACTCACCATGAGGAAAATAATACCAGTCATGCCCCTCTTCACCATATGTTATTTGAACACCTTATTTCTAGTCTGCATTTGTCTAGCTACAGTTTCCAGACTCTTATTGTGATTGCTTACTAGACTCTATTTGTTATTCCTTTCTTGGATAAGCTATATGAATTGATCTTCTTAAGTCTCTCCCTGTAACGCAGGTCTTTTAGACCTCAAAAGTCTTGTGTCTGTTTCTCAAATTAGGTTAACACCCTTTTAAAAGTGCAATTACCAGAACTGGACACAGTATTTTAATAATGGCCTCACTAACACGGCTCATATCACTTCTCTACTTTACTGGATATTCCCCAGTTTATACATCCAAGGATCATATTTGCTCTCTTAGCTACCACATTGTAGAGAGCTCACGTCTCAATTGGTTACCTATAATGACCCATGAATCTCCTCTGTAGTCACCGTTTCCCAAAATACCATCCTCATCCCAAAAGGGCTGGCCTACATTCAATGGCTACATCTACACTGGCAATTTAAGTTGACTTAAATTAAGCCACGTCCACACTAAGCTTTTATTAAGTCGACTTATTCCTTAATTCGACTTAATGAAAGCTTAAGTCGACTTTGTTACTACCACTCATTAAGTCAACGTAACCCTTAAGTCAACTCCTTAAGTCAACTTAAGGACCGTGTGGACATGCAGTAACACTTAAGTCGACTTTATTAAGTTGACTTAAGGGTGGTTAGGCCGACTTAACAAAGTGGACTAAGTCGACTTAAAGCTAAGTCAACTCAGTTCACTTTGTTAAGTCGACTTTAATAAGGTCGACTTTAAGTCGACTTAAAGTCGACCTTATTAAAGTTGACTTAAAGTCGACTTAACTTTTGTACTATAGACATAGCCAATGTGCCTAGATATCTGGCCTTGCATTTGGCTTTATTAAGACACATATTAGTCAGATGAGCCCACTTTTCCTAGCCACTCATATCACTCTGTAGACCAGATGACTTAATTTACCACATCACCCATTTCATGTGTCATTTGATTTTATATTTTCTTTCAAATCAGTGATAAAGATTTCAAAGAGCGTTGGGCAAGAAAATATCACCCACACAAAAGCAATGAAATGGTTAACCAATAGACATTTAAAGCATCATTATTAACATCTACGTTAACCTCACTTGACATGAATGTGACAGATCAGATGCCAAAGCCACTGCTTCAAGCTTTCTCCAAACTCAAGTAGATATAACTGCATCAGTTATAGTCTGATCACGTTTTGAAGCATTTTCTGTCCCCATAACAAAAAGCGACTAACTTTTTAAATGAAAGCAGAGACTCTAGAGAATATTTAAAAACACTGTCTACAGACACCCCCAGCTATTCCTTCATACAATGCACTTTGGAAAAGACAGACACAATATTTAAGAATTGCTTTGTCAGGACAACTTCAATGCAATGCAACTTTATCAGTAACCTCTCCAAAGATCTACTGCATGGGATTTATGCCTTTCCAAAAGGACATTCTTTTTTTTTTTAATTGTGTGAATAAACATAGCAGGTGCAGTGAAGTGGAATTATTTATGTATATGCTGGAGCTGGCCTGTATATGTGTATTCAATCCAGCCTATGACAGCTGTATTGAGTTTTCAGTAGTGGTAAGAAAAAAATGTGGCCTAAAGGATATATATTGATATTCTACATAGCTTAAGCTGGTCATATGTCAACTGAGAGTACAGGGGATAGTCTACTATATGAAGCAATATGTGGATCAATTTCTCCTGTTCAAGTGCCCCATATAATCAATCACATTCTTTTTCCCTTGATGCAAACTCAGTTCCAGAAAAAAGTGACATATGGCACCAGGTAAATGGTGTTTGATCTATAATATTCCAACCACAGATATTTAGAATTACACTTTCTGAAGTGAAGACAGCTCTCCACAAAGTACTCAGTGACAGCCCTCAGACCCCAACAGTTTAGGGGGCACAAATTACTTTTAAAACAGGCTGTGAAATCATATGAACATGTAAGGGTACAGTGGTACTACCAATCACTAAATGATGATTGATGGACATGTCCTAACTCCTGAAGAAGGGACCCAATAACTGTAAATATGACCTTATTTTACATTTGTTTCAGAACATGTAAGTCCATTGCAACTCTCCTAATAATTATTCTCAGTACAAAAACACACTTCCTCCAATGCAGGGAAACACATAAGCCTGTGTTTAACTTTAATAGAATAGGAGGAGAAGCTGAGAAAGAGCATGTTTACCAATGGGATGAAAACATATTTCATAAGAAAAACATCTATTTTTATATTTCTAATTAGCCTGGTGTTCTTCTGAGTTGGCAAGTACATTAAGAGAAAAGGGGACAGGCAAAACACAGAGATGGATTTAAAAAACAAAAAGGATAATTTATTATTGATTTAGAAACATATAAACGGGGTTAATCAGGCTGAGCCTTGGGGAGATGCAGGCTTGTTTACAAACCCAGAGTGCTGGTCGAAAACGTATCAAAAATGGCTGTAGAAAAATGGGGTTCTATTTTAGCCCTGCCACTCACTCATACTGACTGAATAAAAGAGTGCTCTTCTGTTGGGTCCTGCAGCAATCACTGACACTTACTTTAAATCACAGGCTTGTCTATAAAAACAAACCCAAAGGGATGGAATATTATGGGATGGCACAGATCTACAATGGAAGTGGTGCAGTGAGACCTTCTTGCGGACCCTGCTGAGATGCAATATGTGTAATAGCTCAACTACTTCAGATGAATTAAAAGTGTGTGCTGCACAGATCTCTCTGCTGCAGCTAGCCACCAACATTAGCCAATCAAGAGTGGTCAAGTCTATGCCTCCACATTCTCCTGACCTTCTCTGAGGTGGTCAGAGCCCTAGTGCAGATTTAAAGAGTAAGCCCTTTACTAAGAAGGACTTTAATTCTGCCTGACTTCTTATACTCTCCTTCCTCACTTCTGCACTGTGTAACACCCAGGCACGTTAAGTCAGAATACTCCAGGTTCCGCAGCAGCATATTGAGAGGCTATGCCTACACTGGCAATTTAAGTCGACTTAAGGAGGCTTAAGTCGACTTAACTTAAGCTGTGTCCATACTAGCCTTTCATTAAGTAGACAAGAAATTCCTTAAGTCAACTTAATGAAAGCTTAAGTCGACTTAATAACTACCACTCATTAGGTCGACTTAAGCCTCCTTAGGTCCACCTAAGTCCAGTGTGGACGCATAAGTCCACTTTGTTAAGTCGACCTAAAAGCAGTTAGGTTGACTTAACAAAGTGGATTAAGTCGACTTAAAGTGTTGCCACTTGTTAAGTCGGCTTAAGGTCGATTTTAATTCGACATAAAGTCGACCTTATTAAGTCAAAAGCTGACTTAACGTTTCTAGTGTAGACTTAGCCAGAGGCAATAGCTTTTTTCGGATACTTTTCACAAACATCATTGTGCTTTACAATGCAAAGAAGTGCAGTCTAAAGCAAGGCATCTGGGGTTCTATTTTAGCCCTGCCACTCACTCTCTGGCCTGTCATCTTTCTTTATCTCAGTTTTGCCCACCTCTGAAGTAGGTATGGTAATATTGCACAGGAGTGAAATGAGGCATGATGAAACTAAAAACAGAACTAAAGCTAAATAGAATAAAAAGACTGCTTGAATTCAAACTTAGAAGGAGCTAAAAGAATCGATATACATGTCATAGGCGAGTTAAACAAACTGAAGCCAAATGAGGAAAGAACTAGATTCCAAATGCAGCACACAATAAGTAAAATATAAGATACAAATTAGAAACAAAATGTAAATTGCAAGCAAGAAAAATAAACACAAAGTTCTATATGTAAATAAGTCTATATCACATTGCAACTGCTTCACCAAATGCTGTACCTTGCCTGGATCAATGGAATCATACCCAAACATCATGGAATCAGAAGGACTGGGGGGGAAATTCCTGTGCTATAAAGTTTTTTCTCCTGCAGAACTTCCTCTGTTGTCATAGACTTTAAGGCCAGAAGGGACAGTCATGATCATCTGAGTGGGCCATCCACATAACCCAGTCCAGATAATTTCACTCAGTAATTCCTGAAGTATAAAAACATAGACTTTACCTTACTGGATCAGACTCAAGGTCCCTGGATTCCAGTATGCTATTTCTGATATTGGCCAGTACCAGATGCTTCAGCGGAAGGTAGAGAAACAATCTTCCTTACACGTTAGATTTTTTCCTGATCTCTGTTAATTAGTGATTGATTTGATACATAAGATTTAATACCCATTTAATATAATTTGCTATAATTAATTATGATACAATTGATATGATCCAACCCAGTAACGTGGTTGAGTTACAGCTTATCTCTTGCAAACTTGATGTAAAGACTCCAAGTGCTAGACATCCATTACAAAGTTGTCCTAATGGTTAGTCACCCTCACTTAAAAATCTCCAGCTGGAATTTCTGACAAACTTTCAGGTGCTGGATCTTGCTAAAGAACTTAAAAATAAGCTTCTGTCAAAAATCACACTTCTCTTTCAATATTTAACCTGCTATTGTTACAAGTAACACCTTAGCAACGAGGGAGATTTATGTTAGATATTAGGGAAAATTTTCTAGCAGTAAGGGTAGTTTAGCTCTAGAATAAGCTTGCAATGGAGGTCCCATCATTGAAAGTTTTTAAGGAGAAATTAAACAAACATCTGTCAGGGATGATCCATCTTTACTTGGTCCTGACTCTGCTTAGGGGGCTGGAGTTGATGACTTCTTGAGGTTCAACATCTATAGAGCAGTTTTACAGCCCCACAGCCCAAGGCTCATGAGCCCAAGTCAAATGACATGGGCCTGGGCCAGCCGCAAGTGTTTAATTGAAGCATAGACATACCTTTTAAGTCAGTTTAGCCCGTCCACCCCCTTCTTCGGTCTTACAGGTGCAGTATGGAACCTCACACTAACTACTTTGTTGGTGATAGAGGTCTGCAGAGTCTAAGTTCTTGTGCCCACATAGTGCATTGTGCTCGATAACAAGAAGATCAAATGTAGTACTAAAGGAAACATGTCTGAATGCTAGTTTTTGGCTTAGATTAGAATGACTACAAATTGGAATCCATGGTGTATTGGTGGCATGGGATTAGCAATTGTCTTTCACTGATGTGCTTACCTCTCTTTGCCCATAAACCACAGTTGCTCACTTAGGCCTTTTTCCTACACGTTCAAGTAGTTATTATACTATTCTGCTCATGCTAGGATCAAAGCAGTAAAATATTGACAGAGAACAAAATCAAAATTAAGAGTACACAAACTAAAACAGGAAAAGGATGATTTGCAGAGCAGGCACTTTAATGCATAAATATGGTGTCCATGTTTTTGTTATTAGAAAACAAACATTGCACAAATCACTGTCTGCTGAAGTTCTCATTGACCTTAAAGATTACCACTATTTACTTCCCAATGTACTAGTAGTGAGGAAAATGTAGGCAGATGGGAAGTGAGTTCAAATGGCAGACTTTTGGCATTATATATAGAAAAATACTGTAAAGACATTTTTTTCTCCTGGGTTTGAGAAAAAAATACTTTTAGAAAACAGAAAACTATGAAACTGTCTCCCACTCTGGGAATTTTTTTTTTTTTTTCTGATAAGAAACAAATGTATAAGCATAAGCTATGTGTTAAGGACAAGAACACAACTAAAATACATATGGGGAAAGGACTAAGAACAATCTTTTAATTACTTTATTATTAATCTTCTCATACTGGACAAAAATATCCCTGCAACATTTATACACATGAAATTAAAATGCAAGAAAAAACTTTGAAATACACCTAGTTTCTCTAATCACCTACTGCCATCTGGTGGTATGTTTTCAATAAAATGTTAATTATCTCGGGTAACGCTCCCTTCAGGTAATAATTGTTTTAGATTACGTTTTTGAAAGCTTTGAAGCTGTGCATCCGGTGAATTCATTGATCTTACTTCCATGACATCTCAACTTCAATAACCAAAAGTTTTAGCTATTTTCAAACTAAGGATTGTTTCCCAACTGGTTGTAATTCCCCATAATAAAAAGTCTGCTAAAAAATGGGAAATCTGAAAACTCTGCTGACATTTATTCAATTACTTCATATATCATGCTAGTACAGTGTTAGGATTTAATTGTGGTCCCTTGCTGCCATCTAGGCCCCACTCCCACAATAAACTCTGCATGGGAAAATCCCTCCACGTACTCAAAGCGACAGTGTAGTTCATGGGGCTCATTATCGGTACTTAGATCCATATGGAGTTCACTGTGTGATCCTTAAGGGTCTGTTTCTGTTGAAGACAGTGGCAACACTCCCATTAATTTCAGTGTGAGCATCATCACATCCTTGTTGAATGTTGTCACCCTAGCAGAATTTCTTTGGTTAGAATAACTAGCCAAACAACTTGTCAAAAATTCATGTCATTTCTAATAGAATTTCAAATGAGCATCACAATTTGTATCTGAATAAAAATAAATCAATTTTAATCTCTGAAATTCTTACACAGACTAGTCTACATTTAATCCCATAATATTACACATAAAGAATTTATACCAATGTCTTCAGTCTTTCCACAATAACTAAAAAAAGTGAAGATTTTCTTTTAGAATTCTGTGATTTGATCTGAAGTGAAAATATGCATGATGATCTCAGTGTAGATCAAAGCAGATACTTGCCCATATCTCAAAGCAACAAGAATTCTGACACAGCTGGCCCTGGCCTCAGGACATAAGTCAGCAGAGAACAAGATACAACAGCCCAGGACTGATGTGCAGTAGCAAAGAAGTGCAGAAACGTATAGCGTATCTGCCTATGCTATGCTTCTCTTTAGCCAGTGCTTTTATACCTCCTTATTTACATTAGCATCAAATTCATCTAATATATTAAAAACCACAATAACAATTGATGCATGAGAAAATGTCTGCCATGAGATACAAGCATTGTTATTTAAGATTTTGTGTAAGTACCAAGAAATACAGAAACAAACGCATTATATAAAACTAAAGAGAATTCTTTGCTCAGTATCTCTGGTTATACAGAGTTAGTACTATCCAGGACAGTTACAAATTAACACTTCTACACATCAGAAATCAAACAATCACAACAAATACACTAAAGCTATCAGACGTCATTGCGTAAAAAATATTAGTGCAATCATGTTGCAAAAAATGGCATACAGAACCAGAATAACCTTACTCTAAGATGTACTGTTGAAATCAAACATACGGTGCCTAACAGCTTTAGAGGGGAGGAACTAACAAGAGAATGGATCAAATAGACAATACCTGCTGTTGTATTCTCATCCATAAAATATATATGGGGATATAAATTCCCCGAAAATCTTGAAGTCATGGTTATGAGTAAATCTCAAATAATTTAATATGAATTAAACCAATAGGCATCTATAGATATTATAAATGTAAAGAGTTAAATTTACTAGCAAGTGAAAAACCTTTCCATATGTTTCTTGGACCAGCCTATATAAATTCTTTAGTAGGGATATAATTCTCTATTAAATTCTATAGCTTCAAAATGCTTATAATAAGGTCAACATTTTCTTTTAAATTCTATAGCACTTTCCCATAATGTAGTAATTAATAACATTCTTCTACGATATTCAAAAACAGACAGGAGAAAAACAAAAACAGAGCACTGTATATAGAAAGAGGGTATCTGTAGAAAATGTGAGAGCCAAATTAGGAAAAAATAAACTATTCTGATGGTCAAATTAAGTAAAATACAACGAGGGTGAACTTGACTTCTCTCCTTAGAGTTTGAGATAGGAAAGGGAGCAAACTAGCCATCAATTAGCTCAGTGAATTTAGTGTTTCATACAATCAACCTTTTTCATATTTTTGCTCTCATTTTACATATTCTACAAATGAAAGATGTGATATTTATTATTTTAATTTTTAAAATATTAGATATTCTTAACAGACTACTTTTCCTATTGTAGTTACACTGTATACTATGTCCCTGGACTTGTTTAAACCAGGGATGCAGGAACAATTTGTATAACGGGGATGCTGAGAGCCGTTGGACCAACCTGTAAGCCCTGTATATGATGAAACCACTTCAAGCCAGGAGGTGCTCCCACATCCCTGGAATCCCTAGTTAATAACCATTCAAGTCAATGGGTTTTGGAACATGCTCCAATAGTAAAATTCTGAAAAGTGTCTAAAAATGATTGTCATTTTCATAAATGACAGTCACTTAGGAGTCTATATCCCAGTGGAAGTCAGTGGTAGCTATGTGTTTTTCAAAATTATACCTTTTCAGATAAATCTCTCTCTAAGGGATATCATAGATGTTTATACAACTGAGGGTAAGTCTATACTGACGGCAGCAAAAAGGCCACCATCAGCATGATCATCCGGGTGTGATTGAGCAGTCTGTGTAGACCTGCTCAATCCATCGGGAAATCACCATACCAACTCCAGCTCCACAACTGGAGTATCAGTAAGCTGACCAGAAGGCATTTGCAGTCGGCTTACCCCAGTATGTAGCGAGGTCTTAGTAAGTCGTCGGGAGATACGCGGGAGATTTTACGTACCTTGCGTATCTCCCATAGACTGCCGCCAAAAAGCGCAGCAAGTGTAGACTATGGCTCAGTCTGACAAACTGTAGAACTTGTGGTGGCTGGGTGGGGCCTGATATGGAATGCTGGCAACAGCTGAAATACCCTTGTGGGCTAACATTACAGTCCATAGACAGTCATTATGAAAAATTCACAGCTAAGGGCAAACATTGCCCTGTGATTTACAATGATCTAATCCAACATATACCTGACTTCTATTTTAGATACATATAGAATTTTGAACATATAGGTCCAAATTCTTCCCTCAGCTATAACCATGAAGCCACATTGCTTTCAGTGAGATTGCATGGATGAAAAGGGGGGTAGAAGTTGGCCCAAATACAATTAGAAGTAAAAATACAATGTATCATATATATGGCAATTTTCTTCTTGCTAGACAAAAGAATAAGGAACCCACAGATTGTGCATCAACAGTGCATTGCTGAGGAGGGCACTGAGCGCATCCAAGAATGTTGAAACAAAAGCAACCATCAGATAATACACTACAGGACTCCTGTTTGAAAGCATGATTTTAACAGTGCTCTTTAAAGAGTTGATTCTGCTCTATTTTAAGGGTGAGGCCAAATCTCCAATTGGCTTCAGTGGGGGAAGGGCTGAATTCTATAGTAGAACTTACTTCTCAAAGTAATGGAAAAGAATGTGTGCATAAACAATTTTATACAGGTTATGCAATGAGGAAACGCAGAGAATCCACTATGGTACCTTACCTCAGATTCATCCACTGCAAATATAAAATCTGAATATTTATAATATTATTTCATTACTCTCATACAAAATGAAAGGCATTGGCTAGGATTAAAAAGCCATTTTGTGACATCTTTCTTGTCAATAGAGAACACAAATTAAAGATACCTCACTGTCAATCTTCTGTTTCACATACCAAATTACATGTTGTGCCCTCTTCAAGATTCATGCCCTCTTCAAGATACTTTCATGTGGAGGCAGATTTGGATTTTTTTTAAATGAAATCACTTTGTTACATTAAAAAAGAATATTCACGTACTGATCGTGATACTTTTCATGACAGGATGCAACATGACTGATGCTTCTTACTGCTGTTCATTAGATAGGGAAGAACTCTTTATAGCATGTGTTGTTTCTGAAAAACAAAGTTAAGCAAACACTAACACAAGCTACACTGCAAAAAAAGTTAGCACCCCCGTGTAGTTCACCAATGCATCCTGTAACCACAGTCCTCCAGAATGGCAAATCTATAAAACTCACTAGACACCAGAACTGGGTCATGCCAACTTTGATCCTGGACTGCTGTTGCTGGTCATAGATTTGCCAGTGGGCCTTGTGTATCAGCCAAATTTGTTAGCCTCTTCACAGAGTTCAATGGCTAGAACATTCAGTATGAGGAGTGAAATAATTTTTTTAGGACATTCAGTAACAAATACATTGTCCCAGGGAAAGGGCCTCTGCTTGCCAAATTTCACTATAAGAATCAGTCATCTTTCACTATAAAGAGCATTAAAAACTTCTGAAACCTTTGAACTGCTTATTTTTTAAAAAATGTGTAACTTAAAAATTGGCAAAAGCTGACTTCTTTGTAATGATAAACAGATTTGAAGATTTTTTGATTATCAGCAACTATGAATGCATCACCTCCTGGCTCCCACAACTGCTTTGTAGACAGCTCCATTTCCTATTATCCAATCATGAGCATGTATAATGGAGTTCAATATTAATTTTAAATAGCATTATATATGCAGAACAGAACTGAGCCGGGGGCTTATTGCAAACCCACTGTTATGCTTCCTAAAAGGCAAACCAAACCAAAGGGCAGATAATCTTTCAGAATAATTCCATATAAAAACACCCTTTCTTAATTTTTACCAAACATCCATCCATAAAAAGTAAGCAAAACAAAAACAATGCTGAAAGGAGAAAAAGAGCCTTTGGAAAAGATGAAGTTAGCCTTAACTGTTTTCTTAATTAACCTAATTCTGTATTTCTTTAGAAAAATCTAAACAACAACATGAAACCAGCATTTAAGAAGTTATTGAAATTGTCCAGTAGAAACACAGAAGATGTTTTCTGATACAATGAGAAGTTTAGCAGATGGGCGCTTTCCAACTCCTACTGAACATAATAGGATGTTAGTCACTGATCTCTTAGGAAGATACATCAGCTCTTATGGATATAAAACCTCCTTTGGGTGATTTCTGGAAATCGCAGAACTGTAACATAAATATGTGTCTTCTTACACCATCCAAATCTACAATAAGGTCACATGGATTACAAACAATAAACAGAACAGGGAAATCACTGAAGAATGCAGAAGCAATCTAGGAGAGCCATCGTTGGAGTCTGTATCTCCTTTGCAAAGACTGCAGTCATTTTCACAGAAGACGCAAGGTGACAAGTCTTGCATCACTTCTGAATTGTAGCTCCTAACTGCTCTTCTCCCTGTTCAGAGAAGTTAGGTAAGCATTAGCTTCTGAACTTAACTGGAATCACTGTCCAACAAACATTTAGTCTGCATTTTCACAGCAATTAGATATATTTTGTCCATGTTTCTCTATTAAAATAAATGCTTGGGATGCACCAAGCCACTGAAATGCTATGACTTCTAGTGGAATCTAGAATGCAAGAGGAAAACAGTTGCTTTTAATTCAAAGCCATCAGCAGCAGCTGCCAATGCTTAAGAAAAAATAACTTACAGCTGTATATTGTAGCTACAAACAATAATAGCAAGAGGAAGATTATTTAACTCCATCAAGAAAGTATTTTTGACAGGATGCAGCCAAACAGTAACGTAGACTGGGGCAAATACCAGAAAAAATTTCCTTGTGTATTTGCTCAAATTTAGAACTGAATCTTTGTGTTCCCTTTCTGCCAGCACTAAAGCATTTGCAATGTGTTCACACAAACACTTAAAGATAAGTAGGTTTAATTGCCCAAGTTCAGGTATCCAAAGACACAGACTGAATATTTTTCCATTGGAAAATGGCAATTTGTCAATATTGAAACATTCTGCCAGAACATGTTGATTCCTATGCATGTTTTCTGCCAGTTCACCCACCTGTCTCCCTGGCTCCCCACCTGGAAGGCCACTGAGCTCAAAAGGAGGAGCCTGGAAGCTCTGAGACACTGGCTCCCAAGCGCTCTGTCTCTCCTCCTGGGTTGCCAGGCTTCCTGGATTTGCAGCACCCCATGTGGTGGGGAGCTTGAGAGACAGAATTCCCAGGCTCCTCTACAGCCCACCGGAGCCAAGTCTCACAGGCTCCCTGGGAGCCAGAGGAGCACATTTTTTTGGAAGCAGCAAAACATACCTGTTGCAGAGTCATTTCAGTATTTCTCAAATGACATGCTGCAGAATTTCACGTCTGAAAAAAAAGTCAAGTTTTTGTCTTTTCATCCTGATTCAAGATGGAAAGCTTTCCAAACCTGTTTCTTCCCCAACAGAAAAGAAATATAGCTTCCTGGCCAGCTGTAGATAAAATATTGCTTGACGCAGACAGGAGATAAGGGCTTTCCAAACTCCTCATCAGAGCCCTGGTATAGAGATGACTAATTAGATTAGACCAGGTTCTGCAGATACCCTTCACAACTAACATGCACATCCAACTCTTTTCTCTAAGTAACTGAGTGACGACAGAAATTTCCATGGCACTTAATGCTTCCAACATGTGTCATATGGGATGGAACACTACATATTAATACAGAAAGGAAAACGATTCACAAACCTCTTGCCAGAGTCAGGGCACAGGGGTCATTGTACTGCCCATGACATTTGACTAATGACCATCAGGGACAATATTACTTTAACTGTAAAAACATGCGTTAGTAAAACTACTGCTTCACTAATTTCCATTGGCTGTCCTATGTAGCACTACGAATGGCCTGGTTGGAAAATAATGCATGAAGCCATCTTTTTCTTTATTTGGCATTAAAACTGTGGAGAGTTTGTAGTTTATATTGCAGTTTTTGACCACCACCACAAGATGTAACTGTATATTACATTCACATTTGACACCTCTAAATGATGCATTATTAAACAATCAGTCTGTTCAAACCTAGAGGATAATAAGTGATAGCCAATGTGGATTTGTCAAGAACAAATCACACCAAGTCAGTCGAATTTCCTTCTTTGACAGGAGTACTGGCCTAGTAGATAGAGGGGCAGCAGTAGACATGATGCATTTTGGTTTTAGCAAGCATGTTGAGAAAACTAGGAAAATATGGTCTAGATTAAAGCAGTATAAGGTAAGTGCACAGCTGGTTGAAAGACCATCCTCAGTGAGCAGTTATCAGTGGTATACTGTCAAACCGGGAAGACATCAAGTGGAGGACCACAGTGGTCTGGGGTACAATATTTCCATTAATAACTTGGAGGACAGAATGGCGAGTACGCTAATAAAATTTGCAGATGACACCAAAAGGGGATGGGTTGCAAGCGCTTTAGAGAACAGGCTTAGAATTCAAATTGATGTTCATAAATTGGAGAATTGGTCTGAAATCAATAAAGAAAAAATGCAAAGCACTACACTTAGGAAGGAAAAAAATCAAATGCATAAATATAAAATGAGGAATAACTGGCAGGGCAGCAATACTGATAAAGATATGGAGGGGATAGTGGAGTTGCAAGTTGAATATGAATCAACTGTGTGATGCTGCGGCCAAAAAAAAAATGTCATTCTGAAACGTATTAACAGGAGTGAAATCCGTAAGACACAAAAGGTAATTGTTCCACTGAGCACTGATGAGTCTTCAGCTGGAGTACTGGAAAGATTGGTAGAATCGGCATGTTTGATCTATAGAAGAGAAGACTGAGGCAGACAACAGTGTTCATATATGTAGAAGGATATGATAAAGAGAATGGAGATCAATCACACCATGTTCACTAAGAACAGAACAAGAAGTAATAATCATAGAATCGTAGGGTTGGAAGGGACCTCATGAGGTGATCTAGTCCAACCCCCTGCTAAAAGCAGGACCACACCCACTAAATCATCCCAGCCAGGGTTTTGTCTAACCAGACCTTAAATGTTTCCAAAGATGGAGATTCCACTACCTCGCTAGGTAACCCATTCCAATGCTTCACCAGCCTCCTAGTGAGAAAGTTTTCCCTAATATCCAACCTTGTAATTTTCAGCAAGGGAGATTTAGGTTAGGGTTAAATAGTAGGAAAAGCGTTCTCACTCTAAGATAGTTGAGCACTGGAACACGTTACCTAGAGAGGTTTTGCAATCGCTGTTATTGCAGGGAGTTTAAAAACTTGTTAGACAAACACTATCAAGGATGGTCTAGACATACTTAATCCTTTCCCAGCATGTAAGGAAGGGGTGGACTTGATGTCCTCTTGAAGACCCTTTCAGCCCTACATTTCTAAGTCTATGATTTATTTATGCATTGTAAATTCAAAAATATTAAAACATTCACTAGGTCATTTTTAGAGGTTAGCTCATCATCAGTGTTATACATAAAGCTAAATCCTGCAGAACTCAGTCAGTCCTAAAGTTAATGGAAATTTCACCAAGGTAAGTACTGCAGGAACTGGTCCACAGATTGCAGACATTATGTATTTATGTCATGTACAAATGGCTACAGTGTGTAATTAACACCATAGGATTTAAAGACTCTTTAGGCTGACAAGATAAATTAATTACTCCTGCCATTTCCTTAATTTTGATCTCTATGATATATAGGCTAAATGAATTATCTCCACCCAGAAAAAAATACTTTGTAAAAGAACACTTCTGTCATGGAGTATTTGGATTTCCTCTGTGTCATACTATGGGATAAACAAACAAAACTGGATAAAGTAACCGGCACAACCTTTTCACCCATTACCTCAGACCAAACTGAAATCTTTATTAAAGTTTAGGTCGATTTGTAGTAGGGAGACCCAGCCTCTGTTATTTTCTCTGGCCTATTTTAACCTCTTCCTCCCTCCCCTATAACTCACCACTCCCTCCCACTTTACCCAAGAGCTTTGTACCCATGAGCTTTGTTCAATCTTTGTATAGATTAAATTTCTTCAAAACACATTCCACACCTAACACAGAACTTGGGAAATATTTTTGCATGTACATAATTATTGAAATCAAAATACTGGCACTCTGTCCTCTAAGGAACTCTGAGTTTCAATAAGAAACAGATGGAAGGACCACCTGAAACACAATCATTAACTTGGTAACTGAAGAGGTCATATGTCATTTTGATAGTTTTGGAAACAGTGGGCCAGATTCTCAGCTGGTATAAATTGGCTTCTGTGAAGATATGTGGCTTTCACCAGCTGAGGAACTGCTTCATTAAGACTAAAATACTGTACAAGAGTTAATAGTAATTCATTATAACCCTAGACACGTTGGCAGGTTACTGGAGAGCAACCTGTTTATGGCATTTGTAAAGTATCAACTGACTTTTCAGTGCAATATGGCTTTTTCTTGATTTTCACATCTTCACTGTTTATTTTCATGAATACAGTAATTGCATATTTTAGTTTGTGAATCATCATGATCTATCAAGAATGACTGACACTTACTGGGTTCATAGTAATCCTTTATAGTCACGAAGGTGCCTTGAGTATTTGCCACTTTGAAGTCTCTCACAGCAGGAATATCCACACAAATCTGTGTTTCATTTAGCTAGAAAAAATACAAGAGAAACAGTCAGAGAATTCTATATATGGTAATGGAGAAGAATGAGAACTAGATGATTGGCTAATATTCTAAAAACTCACCTCTAAAGACCAGGGTCTGGATTTAGGCCACTAAAGTGATTTTAGTGGAAATTTAGTCTCATCACAGACCACTTAAGTCTCTTGCATAAGTACGCAAATGATTTACTCAGGACTCAATCCAGCAAACCTGTATTGAAATGAGTAGTCTTTACCTACTCATGCTGTCTGTTGACAACAGTAGATCATTCACGTCATGTGAGTAATGGTTTGCCCTTACTGACCCCCCCAAAGATGTAATCATGATTTTTATAGAGATGTCCTTCTGAATTTAAGTCAAATAGCTGCGGCGAGTTCAGGTTAACATCTCTCATTACAAATGCATTTTCTTGTTTTTTCAACTTACAGAGTCTAAGTATAGGTTGACTTTCCCATTGTCTTTTTCCACCTTCTTAACTGGACCATGTAATGAGACAAAATCTGGTGATACAGAAAAGCCACTGAGTAAGCCAATCTCCATGAGGACCATACCACTCTTGGAAGATACACCGGACCCCAAGTACCTTTTTAAAAAATGGAGACAAGAAAATTTGTAATAGAAATCAAATATTCTACAATTAAAATAAAATGCTCTTCTATTTAAACTTCACATTAAAATATAGCAAGTATAGTTATTTGGGAAACAAAGGAAAAAGACATTTGAGAACAGATGTTGAATTTCTAAAGTTTTAAGCTACTCATTTAGCACACTCTGAAAATTAATGACAGATAAATATAAGTATCTCAACTTCCCCTAGTAATTCCAATGACAGGGCCAAGGAGTAGATTTTCCTCTGAGCAAAGAAGAGTATTGCAGTTATTTGAAATACACAGGAACCTAATCTTGCATAGAACCAAAGGACATTTTGCCATTGGCTGCAGTCAGAGCAGACATGGGCCCCAAACATGCAGAGCAGTAATATAATTATGTGCAAATCTTAAAGGAGGATGCAGATTATATACTGCTAGGATTCTAAAACAATATCAGCTGATTCTACCTTTTTCTGGTGTTTTTGTGTAAATGTATAACTTGAAGAAGCTATTAAACTTGCCTTCTGTTTCTCAGATAAGGTCCATAATTCACTTAATGGAATCATATGATTACCTTTCCAAACTCCAATACAAATTTTAAATGTACAATCTATTTTACTGATCCAGTTTTGGAAAGAGAAAGGTTAGCAGATTTGAGCTTTTCCATTTTCCCCTAATATTGCTTACTACAGCATCATCTGCCAGTTGGAGAATCACATGCTGGACATCAAAGCTTTACTCTACATCAGAAGTCTAACATACTGTGGTTCCCAACAGAAGTATCATAATATATTTATGGCTTTCTATTCTACAAGTAACACTTATGTTCCCAGCAAAGATCATTTCTGTAAGTAAATTAGATGGCACAGGCTGTTTCCTTGGCACAGAAAGTAAGTCACCATTGTTATCCAGGGATAGAGCATGTCTCTAATCTGCATTTTGAATGCCTGACAGTAGTTGAAAGTAATTGAATAAAACTATTTCTTTGTAGATTTGGAAGGTTTAAAAAAGGGAAAGACTTGCTTTTCAAAGCAATTCCATTAAGCCTGACAGCATGGCTGATTGTACACAGATATGACTTTGAAAGAAATACAACACAACTGTTGACTTCGGTTGGCTCATAAGATTAGAAACAAATGAAACCATCTGTTGGATGATGGACTGTGCCAAAGTAGCTGCTATTGAAAACAAATAACTGAATTGGAACTGGATGTAATTAAGTCTGTGTGTTAATAATTACAGCTGAGAGGATACAGAAACAGCCAAGCCATTTAATCAGTCTGAGTGCCACCAAAAAGACACTGGGTGACCCAATTAAACTGGTACCCTCCAAAAGTGTGTCAGATCTCCCCCAACAATTACAAATGCTCCTTCCACCAAAAAAAAACAGAGAGGCATGGCACGGTCCCACCCGTTACCTCCTCAGCAACATGGATCCCTTAAAAAAAACCACACATACATGCACAATAGGCCCAGCCTTTCCAACCGTTCCTGGCGGGTTGCGGATTAGGGGTCCTGTCTGTTTGCTGGAAGAAGGCCGTGAATCTGTGTAGAAGTAGGCTTTTTAATCCAAAAATCCTTTCTTTATCTGTTTGACCCTTAGGAATCCAATCTGAACTAATATATTTGCACATCTCCAAGGAGTGGTTTCAAAGAGGCTGATAACTGGAAGAATTACATTAACAACTTCCTCCACCTTCAGGATTTAAATTCAGTGCCACAGTAACACACACATGGTTGCATTTTGAACACAATAGACTTCAAAGTTATTAAACCTAATTCAATAAGGTTTAACCTAATTCAGTAAAGTTGATCTTAATTCCATAAGGTTTGTCCTGGACATCGCAGGATACTGTCAGTCTGGCACAACTTCCAGTAGGAGATTTGGTGAGACATCACAGACTCAAAGGTCAATAGACAACACACCGCGTGAAAATGTTATTCTGTTAATTTATTGCTTTGGCCAAGGACAGATCAAGAGCTGTTTGAAGCAAGACAGAATCTCTGCGGGCTGGCATTCGAAAAAACATTGAGGGATTTGCAGCCATTGGCCAAAAATGCATACCCCTAATTAGTCAAACCAGCCCACAGATTAGGATTTCTTCTGTACTAACAACCTGCATCTTGCTATGATTTCTAGATTATGCTGAAATGAAAAATCACATAATTTTATATGGATTCCAAAATGACTAACTGTAAAATTATTTGAACGTTCAGCACACATGGCAAGAACAGTGTCCTATTTATCAGAGAAAAACAGTATTTTATCAGAACCAGGCGCAATTCCATTACACTTAGGGTCAAATCCGACCCAAGGTGCATCAGCACAAGACTCATGTGGACTACCTTAGGCTCCACACTATCAGACCTTGATCATGAATGGTCATGTACCATCCTGAAGTGGGTGTACAGAGAAAGATGTCAAAGGTGGCAGCCACTCAGCATACCAGAAGAAGGGAGTAGCGAGGTAGTTCCAGGCTGTATCATTGGCCAACAGCTCTGATGCAGAGATCTCAGACAGGGAGTGAAAATGGGGATACCCAGCCTAGCATTAACCTAAGCCAGTGGTGAAAGTTAGCACAGAATCTGTCACTGATGTGTCTACAGTTTGTGCTAGAATTCACATCACAGAAAATTTTGAAAAACATCCTGTTTAGAGATAACTAATTATCAGTTAATACACTTATGGGTCCCTCCCCTCAACTCCGTATCGCTGTGGCTATTACCAGAGACATATGCATGTAATCAGGGCTTTGGTTTTCAAGACTGCATAAACTCCTGTTGGCTATTACCCAATGAAGTCAATCTACATTGCACTGACTTCACAGATGGTTATGTTATATTATTATATATTATACATACATATAAATACTATTATTTTTATTATGGTTCCAGCTCTGATCAGGCCCATTGTGCTAGACACCGTACAAACACAGAGTGAACCCAGTCACTGTCCTGAGCTGTTCACATTTTAAACAGACAGCATACAAAGAGCTTATGGAGAAGGGATATCACAAATAAGCAGCGTGAACAATGTGATGGCTTGCAACGGTCATATTTGCAGGGAAATTATTTAATATCACAAGAAGGGGGCTTCAATTTCAAGGGAGAAAATGTTCAACAAGAACAGATAAGCTCTTAAAGATAGTTTTACTCCCAATGTCCTTGGTGGTAAAGCACAAAAAGAAGGAAAATATGTAAATATAGGATATAAAAGCACAATGCCCTTCAGTGTTCTTGAACCACAACAGGATGTGTCTAATGAGAAAACTACAACAGAAAGGCATTTACTTTAAATGCTTCCTTTCATACACTATATATTCAGTGTCATGCCAAGCAACAAAGAAAGCCACCAAAGGAATTAAAAACACAATTCTGTTGTGTGACTGGGTAATATAGACAGATTCAGTGATAACTCATGAAATATGGAAGTTCTATGTCAGCTGTTCACTGCTAACCCAAATATAAAAGCTGATAACATTTGATCACTGTTTAGTGGCCTATGGGAAGTGAAATTCCAAAGGGGTGGCCGTGTTAGTCTATTGTAGAAAGACAACAGAGTCCTGTGGCACTTTTAAAGACTAACAGATTTAGGTGTTCTCCATCCACTTCCAGTGACATATATTCACATCACAAAAAACACCATGACAACTGGCATCCTTTGTTCCACACTAGAATGAAAACAAAGCCTTTTGATTGTTTCTGCAAAACCAGCATCCCTTTTCACATTGAAATCACCATCTTCCAATCTGAGAATGCTAGGGGGCAGTGTGTGTCCGTCATGCTCTACAGCCTGGTAGTTCGGTCACTGCCAACCTGACAAAATTTTTCTCAAAACCAAAGTGATGCCACTAAATATTTTGGTTTCAACAAAACAGCATATCGTGATGAAATTTCATTCTGTCAAAAATGTTCACCACTCACTCTATTTATTCACAAATATCTCTGAAATAAAACCTGAGCAGCACAGGCAAACAGAAACCTTTGAGACTTCAAATGCTGCTATTGTGCATATAAACTCAGCCATATAACTAACATTTATGACACCTTCATACTTAATGTATGCAAACTTAGAAAAAATGAGATGACAAATGGCAGCTTTGCTTTTTAATAACTGTGTCAATTAATAACTAGTTCAGGTCAAACAAACTCTCTCTTTGGTGGTTTAAATATTTGCTTCTGAGTTTAATAATTAAATTAATTTCTATGAAAGTATTCATTTGTTCTATAATATACATCTAAATCACAAGCATTAAAATACATAGTATCTCAAATAATATCAATACTATTCAGATAAATAGAAGTAGCAGAAGCATTAAATAAGTTACTTACCTTGTACATACATTTAAGGTCATATGGTTTATGTCATTTTTGTCATCTTTTACAACAACATCTAAGTCAAAAGCTTCTTGACTTTCAACAGATCTGCGCCTTCTATCAGTGACTGAATGTTTCACATTATAAATAATGTTGAGCTATGGGAGTAAAAACGCAGAATGTAGATGACATTTGTACAACAAAAATCAGTTCAATAAGACCGTCAGCTAGCTCTCAAAGTATATAATGGTAGAACAATAGAGAACCGATCATATTAAGAGTAGCAACTGTCTAAAATCTGGATTCTCAAAATTCTCTGTCTGTGGTGCAACGTCAGCATCCATTGAATGTCAATACAATGGCAATAGCCATTCATATCTACTGAATACTTTCTGTGGACAGATCAGTTGTAGGCCCAAAAGTAGAAAATATATGCATTTGTGTTAGAGTAAAAAGTTCAGAGGATAATTACCACTGTAGCCAGAAGGACTGCAGGAAAATAAGTGAGCTAATTACCACTGCACTACAACACTTTGTAACAATTCTCTGTAATGTTTTTTGATGTGTAAATTTCTACCCTGTGATGTGCTATTCTGCCAAACTTCGTTTATGTATACGAAAGGAACACTGAGGTCAATTGATATGTTGAGACACCCAATGTTTATTAGTTCCAAAAGGGTAGCCATGTTAGTTTTGGTCAGCAAAACAAACAAGGGCTATGTCTACACTTGAAAAGTTAAGTCAACTTTGTTAAGTCGACTTAAAAAGGTAGACTTCAAGTTGACTTAAAGTCGACCTTGATAAGTTGACTGAACAAATTGGCTAGACTTTAAGTCGACCGTGTTAAGTCTACTTAACAGCAAAGATAGCCGTTATACTGGCTTTAAGTCGACTTAATAAGGTTGACTTAGCTCTAATCCCTGTCTCCACTGGCCTTAAGTCAACTTAAGGAGTCAACTTAATGCTTAAGTCGACATAAAGAGGTGGTGTTATTAAGTTGACTTAAGGAAATCTTAAGTCGACTTAATAAAACCCCAGTGTGGACACGGCTTTGCTTAGGTCAACTTAAGCATCCTTAAGTCGACCTAACTCGCCAGTGTAGACATACCCAAGGAGTCCTGTGGCACTTTTAAAGACTAACAAATGTATTTATCGCATGAGCTTTCAACGTTTGGTATGCTGAGGATGAGAAATCAAGCAAGCAATTTACTGAGGCTAGGAAACAACAGGGCCTCTGCTTTAGAATTTATGTTTTAATTAACTAAATGAAATGTAGAAAAATCAGTGTAATTTGCTATGTGGACTCGCTCCTCAAACCTTATGCTATCAACACTCCTAGCTCTCTTCGAGACACTACAGACTTCCTGAGAAAAATGCAATGCACTGGTGAACTTCCAGAAAACACCATTCTGGCCACTATGGATGTAGAGGATCTTTACACCAACATCCCACACAAAGATGGATTACAAACCATTAGAAGAACCATCCCAGATGAAGCCACAGGAAACCTTGTGGCTGAACTTTGTAACTTTATACTCACCCACAACCATTTCAGATTTGAAGATAGTTTATACCTTCAAGTCAGCAGCACTGCTATAGGTACCTGCATGGCTGCACAATATGCCAACATTTTTATGGCCGACTTAGAACGCTTCCTCATCCCAAAGCACCTCTACTTTACTTACGCTACATTGATGATCCCTTCATCATCTGGACCCACAGTAAGGATGCCCTTGAAGATTTCCACAAAGATTTCAACAATTTCCAATCCTTAGCCTGGAACATTCCACACAGAAGATCCACTTTCTGGACACTACAGTGTAAATTAGAGATGGACACATAAACACCACCCTATACCGAAAACCTACCAATCACTATAGTTACCTACATCCCTTGAGCTTTCATCCCAGACATACCACACGACCATTGTCTATAGTGAAGCCCTAAGATATAACCACATTTGCTCTGCTCCTTCGGACAGAGACAGACACCTTCAAGATCTCTATCCAGAATTCTAAAAACTACAGTACCCACCCTCGGAAGTGAAGAAATAGATTGACAGAGTCAGACGGGCATCCAGAAGTCAATTACTACAGGAGAAGCCCAAAAAAGAAAACAACAGAACGCCACTGGTCATCACCTACAACAACCTCCAAGTCAGACTTCTACAGCATATCATCAAGGATCTACAACCTATTCTACACGACGATCCCTCACTCTCTCAAGCCTGGGGATACACACCTCTTCTCACTTACAGACAACCCCCAACCTTAAATGGATACTTACCAGCAACTACAGACCAAACAACAGAAACATTAAAGCAGAAACACAGCCCTGCAACAAACCACATTGACAACTTTGCCCACATATTTATACAAAAGACACCATCATAGGACCTAATAAAGCCACCTGCTCCATCAAAGGCTCATTCACCTGTTCATCCACCAATGTGATTTATGCCATCATGTGCCAGAAATGCCCCACTGCCTTATATATTGGACAAACAGGACAGTCTCTGCACAAAAGAATAAATGGACACAAGTCTGACAATCATAAATCACAACATTAAAAAACCAATAGGGGAACACTTCAATCTCCCTGCTCACTCCATTGATGACTTGTTAAGAGTGGTGCTCCAACAAATGAATAACAAATCGCAGCTTCAAAGAGAAACTGCAGAATTGGAACTTATAGGTAAATTCAACTCCATTGCCTCAGAGTTAAACAGGGACTATGGAGTTTTTTCTCATTACAACAGGTGATTTGACCCCCCCCCCCTTCCTCTATGTGCTGTTCCTCAGTGTTTGAATCCCAACACCTATTTTGATTTGTTGTTACAGCCTGACCTGATCCTGTGTCATACATTTCCCTGCATTTAACTTCCTCCCATTCTGTAAGTTCCCCATCTTCAAAGTGTCTGATGAAGTGGGATTTTCTCCCATGAAAGCTCATGCAATAAATAAATTTGTTAGTCTATAAAAGTGCTACAGGACTCCTTATTTATAATTTGTTAGTTTGTGTGACTGAGGAATGAAGGTTACAATTGATAAGTGGATGTAAAGGGGAGGTATACCGGTCTCCAAAAATCCTTTTATGCTCCAGATGACTGAAGTATGTGAGAAAAATAAACCATGGAACAGAACCCAAGGACAAGAATGAGATAAAGTGTAAAACAGGAACGGAAAGATAACAACAGAAATGTTATCTTTGTTATATCTACGAGTGATGAATTGTCATTCAAACATGGGAAAAACTCGATGTAGCAATTTCCAAAGACTTGTATGTGATGTGTAGTGCCTTATCCCCCAAATAAGATTTAATTGAGCATTTATTAAATATAACACAGTGATATTCAAAGGAATACAGAAAGTCTCAGAAAGCTAAATGTGCAAGATTCTGGATGTCTTATGATACAATACCACCCACTAGGACCTTAGCAGGACTTGACTGAGGAAAACATAGGAGTTATGTGAAATCCAGGAATTTTCTAAGTAGCTTCCACTGTTTTATAATGTGCACTGCTGCAAATCTTTCCTGTTAATTCTGAAATGCAACGAAAGAAAACTCTGGACAATGATACTAACAGAGTTGAAAAGAAAAAACATGCATGTACACGCATGCATGTATCTGGGAATATGGAAGGAGAACAGAATTTACTCCCATAATAGGCAGTTTTATTTACGGAATTTACCTTGACCCTTCATGTGCGACCTATATCATAGCAAATCTATATTTAAAACAGATGATGGTTGGCATTTTATTCTAGGCTTAATACAGTATTTAAACTTTAATAAGGACCAATTTGCCACCTCTGCTAGTTCATCAGTACAAAGACACCACAGTCATCAGCTAACTACAAATCAGAAATATCAGGAATTGAGTTTACATCTGACTGTTCAACAAACGCACGTCTCTGCCAGGTGAGCTATATATGTGACATTCTGCGTAGCAGAGGAAACTGGTGCACATATAAAACAAACCTATACATTAGACATCACTTCAGATGGTTCCTGATTTATTTAATACAGTAGATATGCATCAGCTGTTTGAAACATTTGAAGGGTTACGGAACAAGGAAGGGTTATGGAACTTCAGGGAGTTTTGACTAATTAGGTGATGATCTGATTATCCCAACATTTTAGAAAAGTATAAATGCGAAGAGCCAAACCAAAGATGCTGAGGCTGCGATTAAACAACCACGAGCACTTTCATGTGACCAATCATGAGAAAACATTCACCAAAGAAAGGAAAATGGCTGGTGTGATGTAGAGCAGTGGTTTTCAAACCACGGTCGGGACCTAGTACTGGGTCACAGACCCTCAGGTACTTGGGCCATGGCATCCCCTGCTGCCGCCACCAAAAGACTGGAATGCATTGCTGAAATATGTAATTGTTGGGTCACAGGCATAAATGACTTTTTTCAACTGTGTCCTAAGAAAAAGAGTTTGAAAACCACTGGTGTAGAGGACCAAATCTGCCAGACACAAAACATTCAGAAGTTCCTGTGAGTCAAACATAAATATCATATAACTTAGGCCGATATGCTTGCCATGTGATATTGATTTGTAGTAGCAATATCTTCCCATTGAAATATGGTCTAGTAGCATGGCTGGCAGGGCAAAGTATCTGGAAAGGGACCAGGAGAAGAGTTTATAATTCAGTACCTCAAGGAGAAGAAAACTGGGGACAACTGAAAGTTTTAATTTTAAATTCCTAGAATGACTAAAACAACTACAAGATGCTGAGAGAACTTTTACTCTTAAGTGCTAATAAATATTTGTTTGTCAGACTTTGATTATACCCAATAAAAGTGAAGTTAGTTTTTATGAAGTTTTCATATACAAACCAATACCCTTTCCCTACCTTCTTGGCCTTCTGGGTAAATCTCTGGGAACAGCAGAGAGAACTTCACTTTCTGCTAATTATACAAATATAGCCAGAGAGTTGGTTCATCTTTTTAAATAAAACTAACTGCCATACATCACTATGTGTCTCACTCCAACAGTAAAAGGGGAGACTAGAAGACCACCCACGAAATTGTACTCCATTGTCATGCAATTATTTAGCTTGGTGCCAAGCAATGAGGGAAAAGATGTTGGTCTAAATTCAAAGGTATCATAAAGCATGGTGCAAGTTACATGCCATTAAGTCAGTGCAAGCAGAGGGGCCTTTAATTTTCTGTGAGTTACTTTTCCTGCTCTACCTTCTGACCTCTTGTGTAAGTTCCACCCCGTACTCCAGCTTCCAGATGTTGACTTCTGTCACACTGTACAGCATCTCCGAATTTAGCGCCCAAATATAGAGATGATTCAATAAACACACCACAAAGATGGCAAAACACCACTTGTTCTGTAATGAAAACTTCTCTTGAACAACAACATGCCTCGAGGCAATTGAACAAGTTCAGGAATAACACAGAAGATAGAGTGACTCTTGCGGTCAGTTTACTTGAGACATGTTGTGAGTTTGGTAAAGTCAAGCTGGAATGCACAAAGCAATTTGTCATCACATGAAAAATGTTGTTTTAGCTTTTGCCAGGAAAAGCAAATGATTGAGAGTTTACCACCAGCACAGAAACATTTGAAGCAACATACTGAACAGGTTAATTAGCAAACATTTTTCTGGCATGAGTTTCTGCTGTCAAGGTCAGATTTTCCCTTCCTCTCTTCTCATAGATAAGAGGGGAGGTTCGCACAGGAACAGAAACAGTTCTGAGATATAAAAAGATTAACTGAAGCTTCCTTCTTTGGTGCAGCCCTACTAAGTAGCAGAGACTCAGTTGCCACAGCTAAAGGCAGAACTTGTCCACTCTTCTTATAACGAAGAGGAATACTGGAGCAGGTCAGGGAAAGGAAACTGAAATGTAATGTTTTGCATACAAAAGAATGTTAAGAAAATAACTTGAATGGTATCACATCCAAAAAATGTGAATTATTTAGAAGGTCTCCATGCAGTCAAGGATAACTTCCTTTCCTTTTCTTATTCTTAAACTAGCACCATGAAAAACATGTATTTGGCTGAGGGCATTTTTGAAAGAAATATTTTCAGCATTGTCTTTCTCTCCAATTAATTTAATCTCCCTTTTAATCATTTATTATCCTTGGTGAAAATGTGTTGGGAGACTGCACATCCAGATCCTCAGCGGGTGTAAATCACTGTGACTCCATTTCATAGAATCATAGAATAATAGTAATGGAAAGGACCTCACGAGGTCATCTAGTCCAACCTCCTGCTAAAAAGCAGGACCATTCCCACTAAATCACCCCAGCCAGGGTTTTGTCTAACCGGGCCTTAAATATCTCCAAAGATGGAGATTCTACCATCTCCCGAGGTAGTCCATTCCAATGCTTCACCGCCCTCCTAGTGAGAAAGTTTCTCCTAATATCCAACCTTTACCTCCCCAGTTGTAATTTGAAACCATTGCTCCTTGTTCTGTCCTCTGTTACCACTGAGAACAGCCTAGCTCCCTCCTCTTTGGAGCACCCCTTCAAGTAGCTCAAGGTTGCTATCAAATCTCCCCTCAGTCTTCTCTTCTCTAGACTATATAAGCCTAGTTCCTTCAGTCTCTCCTCATAAGCCATGTGCCCCAGCCCCCTAATCATTTTTATTGCCCTCTGCTGGACTCTTTCTAATTTGTCCACATCTTTTCTGTAGTGGGGAGCCCAAAACTGGACACAGTATTCCAGATGTGGCCTGACCAGTGCCAAAGAGAGGGGAATTATCACATCCCTCGATCTGCTGGCAAAACTCCTACTGATGTAGCCTAATATGCCATTGGCCTTTTTGGCAACAAGGGCACACTGTTGGCTCATATTCATCGTCCGTCCACCATAACCCCGAGGTCCTTTTCTACAGTGCTGCTACTTAGCCGATCGGTCCCCAGCCTGTAGCAGTGCATGGGATTTTTCCGTCCTAAGTGCAGGACTTTGCACTTGTCTTTGTTGAACCTCATGAGGTTTCTTTCGGCCCAGTGTTCCAATTTGTCCAAGTCTCCCTGGATCCTGTCCCTGCCCTCCAGAGTATTTAGCATTCCCTCCAACTTGGTGTCATCCGCAAACTTACTAAGCATGCAGTCTATCCCATCATCTGGATCATTAATGAAGATGTTGAACAGAACCGGCCCCAGGACCAACCCCTGGGGCACTCCACTCGTTACCAGTTGCCAACTAGATTGCCAACAAGCCATTGATTCCTACCCACTGACTCTGTTGATCTAGCCAGTTTTCTATCCACCTTACGGTCCACTCATCCAACCCATACTTCCTTAACTTGCCGACGAGAATGCTGTGGGAAACCGTATCAAAAGCTTTGCTAAAGTCAAGGTATACAACGTCAACGGCTCTTCCCACATCCACAAATCCAGTCATCTCATCACAGAAGGAAATCAGGTTGATCAGGCACGATTTGCCCTTGGTGAATCCATGTTGACTGTTCCTGATCACTCTATTTTCCTCCAAGTGTTTCAGGATGGATTCTTTGAGGACCTGCTCCATGATTTTCCCAGGGATTGAGGTGAGGCTGACCGGTCTGTAGTTCCCCGGATCCTCCTTTTTCCCTTTCTTGAAGATAGGTACTATAGTAAGTATTCTATTTCATTTCAAAGGAGAAAGGCTGATTTACGCTAGCTAGGGATCTGGCCCTTCATCCAAAATGCTTAAGGAGAGGAAAGACAGGTTTCTTTAGGACATGCACCCTATCTGCCCATACCAGGCCAGAGTTACCACCCTTTTCAAAATGTAGGGATGAACTGACCCTCCTCCTCCCCAAGCCAGGAAGATAGCTTGCTGTGCAAGTTTATCAACTGCAAGAAAAATGTCTGCCTCCTCTGTAATTATGCCATCCAACATAAATAACTTTCATGGCATCTTTAATGGTTTGGAGTAGAGGCAATTGAAACTCATTTACAGCCCACTGGGACAGATTTTGGAGAAGGTTACAATGTAGCTAGCAGTGTCATCAAGAATGACAGAGGTTTTTCTAAGAATCTATCTTGCGGTGAACTAAGTCTCTTCCAGTAATGGTCAGTCCTTGGGACACCATAGGAGATGGTGTGGGACTTTTTGGCATTTAAACGAATCACTTTATGACATGCTACAGCTGGAGATAAAAGTCAGTTCTGGGGAATAGTGCGTCTGACCACTGCATTCTGATAAGGTCTAGGGCAGTGAAACCCAGCTGAAGAAATATGATCCTGCTGTCATAAGCTATCTGATTTAGCAGACAAGATGCAGATCCTACTTGCAGCTGGTGAAAAAGAGAAATCTGATTTGAACAATACCAGAGCTCCTTCTTGAAAAGCGGCCCCACCAAGAAAAACAGAAGGAAAGAGGAGTTCCCAAGCTAAGAATAGTTTTAGTGGATGAAATGCCTTACTCCAATGCCTTGTCTTTGCTCTGCCAAGCTAAAGGAGGAACATAAGGGCAAGGATACAATTGCAGCATCTCTGCCTCTAAGCAAGGGGTGTCAAACTCATTTGCAAAGGCAGGCCAGATTCAACTTAAATGTACTTCAAGTGGGCTGTACATATCATAAATCGAAATAGTAGGGCCTACACTCTTGCAGCATCACGAGGTGCTGTGTATATGAGACTGTGCTCCATGATACCACACTCTGTTCCTAAGAGAGAGAGAGGGTGGCCTCACAGTATCATGGAGCACAATCTTGCATACCCGTTGTGAGACCTGATGATGCAGCATTGCAGAGAACTTGGTACACAAGAATGCACTCTGCGATACCACGAGACCACACTCACTCCGTCAGGGAGAGAGTGTGGTCTCGCAGAGCACAGTCGCAGGCCAGATGGAAGAGGTTCATGGGCCATATCTGGCCTGCAATTCTGCATGTTTGACATACCTGCTCTAAGCTAAAAGAAGAAATACATATATAGTTGTGTAGACCTTTGTACATTTGTTTGGTTTCTGAGCCTCAGGTATCGTGGTAGTCTGTTAAAAATGTACATTACTGTATGTTCAGATTAATTGCTACTTTTGAAATGAGCTTTGCCAAAGACTGACAAGTTAATAGTTTTGAACAACCATGCAGTATTTCTCAATAATGGTGAAGGTTAAGTAGTATCATTTTGCTTTTGGAAACCATCACTGCTAAGTTCCCTGCCTGTCCCTTTTGATATGATGGATGAGCAAATGTTGCTGCACTGAGCTGTTCATTTTCAATGTGGCCGACCATGTGGATTCTAAAATGATCCTCTAACTTATTGGAACTTTGCTGTAAACAGAGCCAGCCTTAATGGAGATGCACAAAAACGACTGATGATTTATGAGTCTGCAGGCATTGCAGCTTGATGCTGAATTAACAACGTATATATCTTGAACTGCTCATTGCTTATGTCCAGTCATGCAAATTTCACTATGAATGTTATTTATCCAGCTGTACATTTATCATTTTAAGAGAACTACCCCTCGGGTCTCTTCCCTGATTTCCCAGATGTGTCAAGAAATCAGAGGAGGTGCAACTGATGATAAGAAACTTGTATTGGAATCTGTTCTGACTTAAGACGTATGGCCAGGATCAGCTCTTCAATATGAATTAAGCTCAATTTTCCCTGAGGAGGAGGAGTAATTGGGGGAGCCTTTTCAAGTACTGTGGTAAAATAGGCTATAACTACCAGTTATAGAACAATCCAGATTTTTCAATGAAGAATGGGCTTAATCCCCACACTAAATAAGATCTAACTTTTCCATACTGTTTGCTACATGGTTTCTTGCTTTTTGCTCTGAAGCATCTCACAATGACTACCATCATATAAGATACTGGACTAGACAGACGAGAGGTCTGATTCAGAATGGCTATTTTTCCTGCACATATTGCCTCTGAAATTTCATTGAACACAGACCAGGTTCATTTCTGCAGCTGCCACGTAGGAGACTGGAAAGTCTAACAGAGCCAGTTACTGGTCCCTGAATCTGAAACTGGTGGTAGCGATAAGAGAGATCAGAGAAAAATGAAATTAGGGCTGATTGAACTCATACCATTAGGTCCTCTGCATTCCATTAGAGGTTTGGCAAAGAGAAGTTCCACCACACTTCCTTTACTTCCTTCTCCCACCCCCTCCCACAATTTCATTATACTAGGCTAGGATGGCTGCTGCAAAGCATTCCCTACTAGCAGATTGCAGGCAAAATCAGGCCTCTGTGTTGTCAGAGAAGCACAAAATGCCTGAAGCCTACTAAACAGCTGTGAAGGGTTGCTGTATAGTATTTAAACAACTGTGACAGCTCACAACTGTGACAGCTCAGAAAGCGGAAAGATAATCTAAAAACTATTAACAGTGTACCCATGTTCTGAACTGATTTACAACCTATGCAATCCCACTGGCTTCAATGATTGTTCAGGGGAAATGTCTAGACAGAATTTGGCTCACATAATTTTGACAATTAGTTGAGCGCCTTGCAATTCATTTAAGGTGCTGTATAACTAGAAGCTGTGTGCATGTTGGTCCAGAATATGAGAGAAACAAGGTGAGTGAGGTAATACCTTTGGCTGCGTCTACACTTGTAAATTAAGTCGACTTAAGCTTGCTTAATTTACCCTGCATCTACACTACAGTTTCCTTAAGTCGACTTAAGCAACTTGCTTAAGTCGACTTAAGGAAAATAAAGTTGACAATGAAAATTAAGTCAACTTTATTAAATCTAGATTTAGTTCGACTTAGGGCTTAAGTCGACTCCCTAGAGTTGACTTAAGCCAGTGTAGACGTGAGGTAGCCCTAAGTCGACTTAGGGCTACCCCAGGACTGCACCAATGCCCTCCCTGCCAGGTGGGGCACAGGGGGAGCCTGGCATGCCCCCCGACAGGGCAGGGAAGAGCCCTGCCCACCCTGCCCCTATGCCCTGCCAGGGTCCCTGTCCCCCTTTGCCCCATTGTACCTATGTACAACGGGGCAAAGGATGAGCCCCCTGGCACTGGGCAAGGGGTGCCCCCTCCTGCCCCCGTGGACCTACCCTAGGTCCCCCTAGCCCCTAGAAGTACATCTAGGCATCCAGTGTGGACGCTCTAGTCCCCCAAAGTCGACTTAAAATTTAAGTGTAGACTCACTAAGTCGACATAACTAAGTCGACTTAAAGTCGACTTAGTTAAGTCGACTTAAATAAAGTTGACTTAAATTTCCAAGTGTAGACATAGCCTTTTACTGGACCAACTTTGGTTGATGCGAGAGAAAAACTTGTCTGCCTTGTCTCTTTCATATAAATACAAGATTATTTCTTCTTATTGGCCTAGATTTATGACATTTCCTATTCACATTTTTTCTTCAAAATCATGTTTTCAAAGATATCTTCAGAAAGAATAAGTATAAAATATCTTACCTGAAAGATGGCAAAGCCAACACCGTCAGCTGAAACTGTAAGGGCTGTCGGTTGCATACGTGCAATCTGAAATGAAAACATGGTGAATTAAACATATTCAAAATCTCTTTAAGTGGCTGGATTTATTAGAATTGTTCCTCATTTTCTACTGTACCTCTTTGGTCTGAAGAAGAAAACGGTTTTGAGTATCAACAGAAAATGTTGCTGGAGCTTCCAGACTAGGTCCAGTCACAGTTACATCAATTCTTGTTTCTCTGGCAGTAACAAGACCTGCAAATCTACTCAAGGCTTGCAGGGCCACTATGGTGTCCTGTTGAGAGAAACAAATGCTTTTGTATTAAATATGAAAGCCTGCAGACTAGTTGAGTGCTAGTATCTTAGACTTTATTGATACACAAAAGTTACATCAATTTAACTAAATTGGTTAAATTAATGCAACCTCTTAGCATGGACACTCTTAACCTGATTTCTGAGCGAGTAGATAAAGAAGTTGCATCAATTTAATAAAATAATCAGGTGCTAACTAATTCAGATAAGTCAGTATGTAGGCAAGGTCTAAGATAAATGGGGGCTTTCTGACCCTTAATGTGCAGAATACACTGTCCATCTAGCTCACAGTTTAGTGATAACAACCATTTCTACTGGAAAATTACTACTTCTTTCTCCACAGATAAAATGAAATACTAGTGACAGTCAAAATGGGCGACATCCCAAAGTTCTCATTCTGGGCCAAACGTCTAGAAGAGAATAAGGTGTTAAGTGACAATCAGCATGGATTTGTCAAGAACAAATCCTGTCCAACCAACCTGATAGCTTTCTATGACGAGGTAACAAGCCTTGTGGATAGCGGGGAAGTGTTAGATGTAGTATAGCTAGACTTTAGTAAGGCTTTTGATATGGTTTCACATCACCTTCTCATTAACAAACTAGAGAATTACAACCTGGATGGAGCTACTATAAGATGGGTGCAAAACTGGTTGGATAACTGTTCCCAGAGAGTTCTTATCAACTGTTCAAAGTCATGCTGGAAGGGCATAATGAGCAGGGTACCACAGGGATTGGTTCTGAGTCCAGTTCTGTTAAATATTGTCATCAATGATTTAGAGGATGACAAAGAGAATACACTTATAAAGTTTGTGGGTGATACCAAGCTGGGAGGGGTTGCAAGTACTTTTGGAGCATAGGATCACAATTCAAAATGATTTGGACAAACTGGTGAAATGGTCTAAGTTAAATAGAATGAAATTCATTAAAGACAAGTACAGAGTACTCCACTTAGGGAAAAACAATCCATTGCACACTTACAAAATGGGCAATGACTGCCTAGGAAGGAGTACTGCGGAAAGGATCTGTGTGTCATAGTGGACCACAAACTAAATACGACTCAACAGAGTAACACTATTGCAAAAAAAAAAAAAAAAAAAAAAGGAAACACCATTCTGGGATGTATTAACAGGAGTATTGTAAATAAGACACGAGAAGCAATTCTTCCACCCTACTCCACCTTGATTAGGCCTCAACTAAAGTACTGTGTCCAGTTCAGGGCACCTCATTTCAGGAAAGATGTGGACAAATTGGAGAAAGTCCAGAGAAGAACAACAAGAATGATTAAAGGTCTGGAACACTTGACTTCTGAGGGAAGATTGAAAGAGCTGCGTTTGTTTAGTCTGGAAAAGAAAAGACTGAGAGGGGGCATAAGAGTTTTCAAGTAACTAAAAGTTTGTCACGAGGAAGAGGGAGAAAAATTGTTCTCCTTAACCACCAATGATAGGACAAGAGGCAATGGGCTTAAATTATGGCAAGGGAGGTTTAGGTCAGACATTAGGAAACAATTCCTAACTGTCAGAATGATTAACCAGTGGAATAACTGTCCGGACAGGTTGTGGAATCTCCATCACTGGAAGTTTGTAAGAGCAGATTAGACAAACATCTGTCAGGGATGGTTTAACAGGGTACTTGGTCCAGCCATGAGTGCAAGGGACTAGACTTGATGACCTCTCATGGTCCAGTCCAGTTTCCATGGCTGCATCTACACTTGTAAATTAAGTCAACTTAAGCTTGCTTAAGTCAACTTAATTTATCCTGCGTCTACACTACAGTTTCCTTAAGTCAACTTAAGCAGCTTGCTTAAGTCGACTTAAGAAAAATAAAGTCGACTTAATGAAAATTAAGTCAAGTTTATTAAACCTAGTTTTAGGTCGATTTAGGGCTTAAGTCGACTCCCTAGAGTCAACTTAAGCCAGTGTAGACGTAGGGTAGCCCTAAGTCGACTTAGGGCTACCCCAGAATTACACCAATGCCCTCCCTGCCGGGGGGGGGGGGGGGGAAGGAGGCACAAGGGCTCTGCCCTGCCCACCCTGCCCCTATGCCCTGTCCCTGTCCCCCTATGTACAATGGGGCAAAGACTGAACCCCCTGGCACTGGGCAAGGGGTGGCCCCCTTGCCCCCGTGGACCTACCTTAGGTCCCCCTAACCCCTAGAAGTCCATCTAGGTGTCCAGTGTGGACGTTCTAGGTTGACTTTGTAAGTTCCCCCCAAAGTCGACTTAAAATTTAGGTGTAGACTCACTAAGTCGACTTAAAGTCAACCTAAATTTTCAAGTGTAGACATAGCCTATGGTTCTATGTTTCTATCCCCTCCCATATTAAAACCAGGAAGGAGGAAAGTCCTTTGAGGATTACCTCACAATTACTGCCACATAATTTCGTCATGGGAGCTGGGACTTGCTCCCAACTCCAGATTCTTTTAAATATGCTGATGGACAGGGTCACCTATGGGGAGGTCCTCTATCTCTGCTCTGACTGTGGGTCACTAGTACTTCTCTGCCACGCTGCCTGGCATCCTGTCTACTAAAAGGACTCACTCCCAACAGAGCAAGTGGGTCATAATGAAAGAAATGCAGCCCCTTGTACTCCTGTAACTTTCTTGTGGGGATAGCATGTGGGTGTGTGGAGATTTGAGTCAAGCTCACACTTCCATAAAGGCCTTGGCCAGTAAGGAGGACAAAAAAAGGAGGAAAGCAGTGAACCAGCAACAATCTGGCCTTCAGTATAGCCTAAACAGAAATAATTATAAATAATCAAATATTTTACGGCATTTTTCCACCACAGCTCGATCACAGGAACAATAAAACTGTACCAATGAGACATTGCAGGTGTAAAAAAAGAATATGTAAAAATAATTTTGCCCACTTTTGCAGCTAACTTTTCAAAGAGGATTCCCCTCAGCTTCTACAATATTGGCTCCCAAAATTGTATGCAATCATTTGATCCCACCAAATACAGAATGTGTTTGTACAAGGCATTTTGCGGAAACACATTTTCTTTTTTTGGAGGTGCAAAGTATCTGTGTGCAAAACTGCACACCTAAGTTTAAAGACAAGTTTTAGAAATGTAGCCTTCTAGGCTATGTCTACACTTACTAGAATTAGTTAATTCGAACTAATTTTAGTTAGTTCGAATTAACTTAATTTGAACTAGCAAAATTTAGTTCAAACTAACCAAGTGCCATTCATGGCACTTGCTTATTTCGAATTAGCAATTTACATTGATTTCAGTGGGCCGGTTAGTTCAAACTAAGCAATTAGTTCGAACTAACAAGGCCACATTGGTTAATTCGAACTAACTAGTTCGAATTAACCCTTAGTTCGAACAGGCTATTTGAACTTATTAGTTTGAATTAAGGAAGCCCTTAATTCAAACTAATTAAAGCCTAGTGTAGCCATGGCTTTAGTTAGTTTGAATTAAGCTTCCTTAATTCGAACTAACTTGCCAGTGTAGACATAGCCCTAGAGTGTAGTTTGGGATCACAAGAAGACAACAATTTAATTTGAGTTTTTACATGGTCAGAGAATGGATTAAACTGAAAGCATTTACTATCCTCTTTGCAATTATTGTAACAGATGAATAACAGATTCGTGAAGTGGTTTCTTGTTCTCATTATAATTGTGTCACGATGATCAGAGTTCTAATAACTCATATTCTGAAAAATATGGTGATGAGCTATCTTTCTTTGACCTTTTCAATAGTTTATTATTTAATTTATTGTTTATTCTTAGCTGTTGGTAATGGAAACACTGTGACCTATGGTTTTTTGGCACACAGAGGTTTTCATTATTCAGTCTTAGATCACCTTCAAGTAATAGGAAAATTGTAACATGACAGCAAACATTCATTAACAATGCAGCTCTGACTGTGCCAGTCATAAATATAATAGTATGTGCTGACTAGTCACTTAGGAACCATGTTCTCAAATTATCTACTTCACTGATTCCTTAAAATCTGGAAAATACAGCCTGAGTGGTAAAGCTGCCAAAGTTCACAGAGGACTGAATCACGGAATACTAGCCTGTGGACTTAGATGAAAAGGTATGGTAGAAAAGCTGCAAATTATGGACAACATCAATGCTAGCTTGCAATTGGCAGACATTTCTCAGGAAAGGGCTAAGATTTGCCCTACAGGAATATTGGCTGGTCTCTCATTCTTAGAGATGAAGGTCCCTTTGTAATAGCAGAGCAATCAATAACAAAAACATGAAATAACTCTGCCCGCACATTATTCAAATTTCAATTGTTTGCTCTGATTGGGATCAACCAAATGAAGGGCTAATCTTACAGGACCTCTCTGATTGAAATAAAGAGAACTGCATATTTTATTAAGGGCTACAGGATCAGGCCCATAAACTTCATCCTGAATGCAACCGCAAACACAGAGTTACTCAAACAAGCCCTCATATTAACATGTATGATATTATTCTGATGCTATGCAGATGGAACAACGAGGATCTGAAATATTTTGAGGTTACTTGTAAGCAAATGGTTAGGGAAAATAACAAAAGAATATTAATCTCTTAACAGAAGTTTCAGCAATTGATCTATCAAACCAGAGCTTGATCTCTATATGGGATGTCATGTGTGATTCACATGAATGCTGTTCTTTAGTTGACCTTAGAATTATTCCTTTGTAATTGTCCATACTACTCTTCAAAACATATGGAAGTGTACACACATATTACAAATATTTAAACAAACGTTCTGATCATGGTTTACATATTGCTGACATACAAAGTAAAAGGGGTTTATGATAGTTCAAATTAGAAAAGCATGACAGCCGACGACTTAACTCCTCTAACCTTACTGTATAATAATGATGCAAACACTGCAATATAGAAATCTTTCACAGATCAGGGAAATGTTCTAGCTAATGCAAAACAATTCACTCTTAAAATGTAACAAATGTGTTTGAGAGTCACATACAAAAATAAAGTAAGAGCAAACTATAGAGACATTCTTTTCTTTGGAATAAGGTCAAAATTAAAATAGATTAAACTAGCCATTATTGTAAAAAAAACAGTGGATAAAGAGATTGAAATCACTGGTTTACTTTACATCATGGTAAAGGGACATTCTACTAGATTTTCAAATTCGTAAAATACCATCTGGAAAATAAACAAAAAGCCATTTGCAGCTGAGGTATTGTTTTAATCAGACTCTTCAATTAATAATAATAGAAGTATTGCATTATGAAAATCATTCTGGAATCCCAGGGAAACTATACCAGTTTCACAAATTTATTCATCATTTAATAGGACTAATATCTCTCAGATTACTGTCAACATCTGAAAAATTGAATCATATATACAACTTGGTAAAAGGCAATGAGATAAGATGTATTTCACTGAGTCCACATTTTACAGCTAGCTTAAACTAATGTATTCTAAAGTACTGTATAGATATTGTTGGATGCCAGCACAAGTTGGGTGATGTGGTCTTAGGAAAATGGATGCCCGCTGGAGGTGCAAAAGATTGTCTATTTTTACTGAGCATTCAAAAATTCCGACAGCAGTGGGGATGTATGACAGACACAATTAAGAACAAATATGGCTATAAAAACTACAAGTGGCTATTCTTTATGATTATTAATCAACTCCAATAACAATTTTCAAAGAGTTTGGCAGTTGCGTTTGTGTGAAACATCCCTTCTTATTGTTGCAAGTAATTAATAAAATCAATAAAGGATTTATACATAAAGTGAGCCATGCTGGTTCTGAAGATAGAATCAGCTGATTACCCAGCACCATCTCCCCTGCCTCTTTCCACAGATAGCCTCTCAAGGGTCCCACACACACAGAGTGGGGAGACCAAGAGAGGGAGTGCCAGGAGAAGGGCCAGGGTAGACATTGATCATTCTTCCCACAAATCATGGGGACCCGCAGCGGGACAGTAAAAGCCACTGGATGCCATACTTTTCTGCAGAGTCTCTCCATGCTAGGTAATCCTATTTTAAGGTATATGCTGGGACAGTCCCAAGCAGATTCACACTGCCACAAAGCTGAAGAGAGAGACGCAAGAATCCTCAAGATCCAGTGCAGAGACACAGAGATGCTATGTGGATAGCTCGGTGCATTCCCTGGATCCCCCCGAGAGTGGCATAATTTAAGGGCCAGCCCCTACTCACCCTAAAGTGGTCAAATCTAACCTCTACCCCAAAAGGAAAACAGAGGAAATCCTAGAAGAGAAGCATCCATGGGCTCCCCAACACCTCACCCCAATTCTCTTCCATGGCTTTCTCAGTAAAAATGACTTGGCCTAATAATGACCCCTTGCATTTAGAGAGCATCTTTCATTTGAAGGACCCAAACACTTTAACTGATTTCAGCCTCACAATAACCCTGTGAAACAGGGAAATTCTACAAAGAGAAAAAAAGAGAGCTCTCAAAGACATAACCAACAAAATGGGGTGCAAATATAATGTGAGATACTAGAATACAGCATAATACTTGAACAGAAAATCTGTTGTTTTATTAATCAATAGAAAAGATATATAAGTGCAGGTTAAAAAAAAATTAGCTGAAAGTATCACTCCATCCCCTTAATTTCAGTTCTTGTTCTTTTCTTTTTAATATTTTCCCTTTAAAAATATTTGAACTCCTCTTCTTTTTTGGTTAAATGTTTATTAGATAAAGTGTATAGTCTGTGTTTAAGGACCTAATCCAGCAAAGAATTTAAGCATGTACTTAATTGGAACTATTTGTTATAGAATAAGAAACAATTGATATGTTACAGAAATGTTTAAAAATAATAAAAAGTGAAGGCCCAGGTTTTTAAAGGTATTTAGATATTGCCACACTCAACATTACAGTGCCTAACTGATTGAGGAGACTAAAACTCATTTTAAAAAGTGATTTAGGCACTTAGGAGTGCCAATGGTACTGAGGCTCCTAAGTCCCAAAATCACTTTTAAAAATGAGACGGGCACTGCAATGTTGAGTGCAGCAACACATAAATAGCTTTCAACATCTGGGCTGATGTGTATATTTCTAAAGTACATTTATATATAACAAACCATCCACAAAGCTTCTAAAAATGACTGTCTGACCTGAGTAGATGAATAACCTCCGAGGTGATTTCTTTGCTGGCTTAACCATTTCATAATAGGGATCCCCTCTGATAGTCTATTTTGCTGAAAGTGAGAGAGCAGAGCATAGGCTGCAAGTTCAATGTCTATAGACCTTGGCTGCCATGAGTCAGACAGTGCAGGAGCTGGAGATGTCCAAAATCGAATTTCTCCTGAAAAAGAGATCATTACTCACGTCAGATCTGAACATATGAATAAATGCTCCATAGCTAAGGAAAAACCTGCTTATTTATGTTTACCTATAGGGACTAGCAAGGCACTTCAGAACATGGTTCAAATTAAGCATGTGTTTAATTGCTTTGCTGATTACAGATGGATTTAGTTGTGTGTTTAAATGCTTTATTGAATGGGGGCTGAAAGCCTAATCCAAAACTTGCCAGAGTCCATGGAGTGACTCCTACGGACTTGAAGGGATTTGGGGGTAGCTGTTTATGCACAATTATAGAAAAACCCAATTTGGAAAACACTTATTAAAGAAGCACAGTGCTTACTGCCACAAAAAGAACCCCACTGAGGTGAACGGGATTCCTCAAAGTAGTAAGCTTCATAATAAACTGGGCTAGGCTGTAAGACAGTGATAAATTCCAGTATTTTCAACACAGAGTGTCTGCATCTAACCCCCCACCAAACAAAATGTATTTATGACTGCAAAGAAACAGAGAGGTATGAATTCTAAATGAGAATTTGACTACCTTTACATTATTCAGTTGGCTATTAACTACTAATAATCAAAAAATTATACTCCTCATATTTTGCCATATCTCCACTTCCCTTCTAAAACATTCAAGAAAACATACACAAACATCCATGCACACATTTCCATTGAAATTCAATTCTAAAGAGATGAATGTTCATTTGGGGACACAAGTCACAGAGAAAACTAAATCTTTCATTTCTCAATCCTGACTCTGATTTCAATCATCTCCCACATCACTTCCCTGCCTCATAGCTCCTTTGAGCTTACAAGTTCCTTTGAGGTTCATTAGCAGAGTAATTGACCTGGCATGACAAGATCTGACAGGCAAGTCAGATTCATAACAAGGTGGGAAGACAGCAAGCTCCCGTTTTGCAATGATATAGTTACAATGGTGAATACTGTAGTTAAAGCTGAACTCTCACCACCTTCATTACAAAATCCTATTCGCTTGCACATAGTTTTAATCAGATTTAATGCCCTTTAGGGTTCTATTTTATTCTAAATAGATTTCCATGCCACATTCAATATATTTGCCAATATATGCCTGGATGCAGCCAAACAGTGATTTTTTTTTTAAGTTTGAAGAAAATCCATTCCTACTACCACATAAAGAGCTTCTTACAGTACCTTGCTGCTCTGATCTCTGGTTTAGTGCATCCAGGGCTCCCTTTGCTTTTATACTATTTGCCAGTGACAATGCATATGTCACAAGTGTCAGTGTGTAGTTATCTGAAATTCCTTCTTCTAATTTAGTTTCCAAGAAGTTTGCAGCACTTGTTACAACGAAGTCATTCTGGGAATAAAGATTGTATTGAAAGATGTTAATTGAGTACACCAAGAATAAAAAAGCAGTTCACAAAAGAATAAATGTAGGCAATGGAGACATTAAATTGCAACATTACAATTTGTAAGAAATACATATTAAGAGAAATAACATTCTGTTTTAATATAAAAGAAAATATAGAAAATCTCTTTCAGTCACAGACATGACCGTAGAGGAATTAAGGTTTCAAGCCAACAAAGCACTTACTTCATTTGAAGCATATGAGCATTCCTGTTGAAGTCAATGGGGCTATGTCTACACTTGCACTTTTAAGCCGACTTTAACTAAGTCGACTTTAAGTCGACTTAGTGAGTCTACACTTAAAATTAAAGTTGACTTAAAGGGGAACTTACAAAGTCGACCTAGAGTGTCCACACTGGATGCTCTAGGTCGACTTTGTGGGGTTAGGGGAACCTTGGGCAGGTCCATGGTGGTGGCGGGGGGAGCACCCCTGGTGTGCAATGGGGCAAAGGGGAACAGGGACCCTGGCAGGGCAGAGCCCTGTGTGTGATGCTGTCTGGATTTAGGGAAGCATTTATGATATTATTTTCTATGGATATCTCATAAATGCTATAATCCATAGGAACTGTGTCATGTTTGGTATCAATAGAAAGGTAGTAATTTGCTGGGAATGATTATATAGTTTCTGTCTAGGAATTCTATTTCAATTAGAAGTTAGAACACCAAATTCCTATCTATACTTTAACTTGTGTGATGTTATGGGAACGCCCCAGACAGGATGTCACCAACCATTGTCTCCTTAATGTTTAGGAATTTTCCAGCTACAATGGGCCCAGGGAGTAAAGTGATGAGCCATTAAGGACACAATGGTTGTATTTCTTATGTCCTTAATGGCTCATCAGGTCACCCCCTGGGCCCATTATAGCTGGAAAATTCCTAAGGATTAAGGACACAATGGTTTGACACATCCGTCTCTCTCAGCCATTTCAATAAAATAATATAAGTTAAAGTATAGATATAACATCAAATTCTTAACTTCTAATCGAAATAGAATTCCTAGACATAAAGTATATAATCATTCCCAGTAAATTACTACCCTTCTATTGATACCAAACATGGCATAGCTCCTATGTATTATAGCATTTACGAGATATCCATTGAAAATAATATCATAAATGCTTCCCTAAATCCAGACAGCGTCACACAGGGCTCTGCCCTGCCCTTTGGGGGCATGCCAGGCTCCCCTTGTGCCCCCTCCCCCAGTAGGGAGGGCATTGGTGTAGTCCTGGGGTAGCCCTAAGTCAACTTAGGGCTACCCCAGGGCTACATTGGTTTAATTCGACTTTAAAAAGTCGAATTAAGCCTTAGGTCGAGTAGAAAGGTGGTTTAATAAAGTCGACTTAATTTTCATTAAGTCGACTTTATTTTCCTTAAGTTGACTTAAGCAAGCTGCTTAAGTCGACTTAAGCAAAGTGTAGTGTAGACACAGGGCAAATTAAGTCGACTTAAGCCAAGCTTAAGTCGACTTAATTTACCAGTGTAGACGCAGCTTGGGACTGCTCATATCTTTACAGTTAAGCACACACTTGGTAGCTGTGTAGATCTGGGGCTTCAACTATAGTATATTTGCTTCTTTTTTCACTCCAACTTTGTGAAGCTTTTGGAAAGGCCCACTGAGACTGAATGTTCCTCTGTTCTAACCAGTGCTTTTTTTTGTTTTGTTTTGGGGGGTTTTGTTTTGTTTTGTTTTTAAACGTACTGGTACTCGCCCAGGGACCTGGGGCTGCCAGCAGCAGCGGCAGGAGCCAGGGCCGCATCACTATGAAAAAAAGGTCCCGGTACTCAGTACCCCTGAGTACCGTAATAAAAATAGCCCTGGTTCTAACACAACTCCTTACTACCAGTAAACAGGAAGGATGCCATTAAGCCAAAGTGTAGCAAAGTTTAACCGAATCATGTGTTATTGTCTTTGTTATGATATTCTTCAATTTCTTATGAACTTGCAAAATGACTAAGAATTTAGGAGGCCTTATATTAACAGCAAGCAATAACATATTCTAATACCTCTTCATCCTGGTACCCTAACAGAGCTGTCATAATGTAAGCTGTGAGAGTGACTGGGCTATTGCTGCCTCCTTGAAGTTCACTGTGTATCACTCTTCCAGGCTCCCAGAATTCACCATTACGTTTCTGATGTTGGACAATCCAATCAGCTGTTTTCTTCAGTACAAAAGGATCAATATCTATGAATGGACGAGCTTGAAGGAAACATCGTAATACGAAAGCTGACAACCTTGGGGAAAAGGTTAACCAAATACACAAAATTAGGTACATATTACAGCTTCATCTCCTGAACATTATTTATTTATTAGATTGTAGTAGTGCCCTAAGTCTAGCAAGCACTAGCTGAACACATATCCTTTGTGAATATTAATTGGCAAGAAACATTTAAGAATCACTGATTAGCAAAGAAATAAAGTTATTTTTTCTGTCCATAAAGCAATACTTCTTGTCTTCAGCATTTTCAAAACTAAATACAGATTACAGGCTCCAGTTCTGCCCGCACATGCTTACATCTGATGAGATATTGCTCATAAATTAAACATGTATATGTATTTGTGGGATTGAGGCCTAAATTTGTCAAGGAACTTTATATTATATGAGGTAAAAGAGCAATAAAAGTGATTTTAAGTAGACACACTTCCCACATCATCATAACACCAGAACAACACTCTGTGACTTAACAGTGAACATTTTGAAACTTTGCATGGACCCCTTCATGTGCCATATGTATATCCTAACTTTGCACTATTTACGTACCAAGATTCACATTCCTGACAGAGAGATCATTCTGTCAATATTATGCCTGACACTAAGCTCACTGAAGTCAGTGAAAAGACTCTCACTGACCTCAGAAAGTTTTGGATCCGGGCAGTAATTTAAATCATTCTTAGTTAGAAAAAATGCATGAAGCAGTCACTATCAGTCTGTCAAGGTACTTTAATGGAGCCCATCAACTGAGCACTTGAAGAGGAAACTCAGTCCCTGGCAGAGCATTAGTACAAGGTCTAAGCACTACTTCAGTCCCTCTTAAGACCTCAGGAGGTAAGTGGGATCTAAGTGGATGTGATAGGCGAGAGTGGCACCTATACAGTGTTTGGAAGCCAGCACCTTCACCACTTAGAGCAACCCGAGTACAGGGGATGGTTAGAGTAGGAGCAGATTTGAAAGATGAGAAGAGATCACTTCCACCTGTAGAGAACCTGATGAGATAATTAGCTCAGCAGCTGGATAGCTGGGAGAAGAAGCCACGCAGTATAAAGGCTGAGCCAGGGAGCAGGAAAGGATGAGGCTCCAGTTGCATTTCAGTCTAACTACTGCTGAATTGGTGATGTAGAAAATAATAAATAGACACTTGGTGAAGGAACTGTGGTGGATGCTGTGTGCTGTTTGGTTCACACAGATGGGGTAATTGCCAGGGATTCCAAGAGTTAAAGGGGGAATCAGTTTACAAATGCAGGTTTGTCTAGAATCTGCTCCTCAGCCAGATCTAGGAAGGTTGAGAGGCAGCCAGTGTGAGGATAGGCTGAACTTGGGGGAAAATGGAGGTGTTCATGCAGTGGCAGGTAGAGGAACAAAAGAAGAAATAGAGGATGCTGCAGGCATTCCAACAGAGAGCAACAGCAAGTGTCTCAGGAGTTTGTGAAGGAACAGGCCTAGGTATGGCAGCAATTCATACAAATTGTGATAAGTGTTGTAATGAGGAATGAAAGTCAGGAGGCTGGAACACTGTAAAGTAGGTCTTGAGGATGATCCCCATACAGTCTGTCTGTCTTTGGAAAGAATTGCTACTGGTGCAGTGGGGACAAAGGATTATGGGCCTAGAGTTAGTCCCTTATTTGGCAGGAGAATCCCAATCTGCTTACATGGCAATGAGGGAAGAACATGCCAAGAATTATGAGAGGTTAAAGACTGCTGTGCAGGACCAGGTAGGCTTGTCAGCCAAAAAATACAAATTTAGGGCACCCAGGTGGATTTACAAGGGAGAGCCCAGTGCAGTCATTCAGAAAGAGAAGGGAGGTAATATGTGGAGTGGTCATGGATGCCAGGAGGTTAGCACAGTTTATGCAAAGCCTCCTGGATATCACAAAGATCTGGGTGAGGAGACACCAACTAGAGACAACGGAGGCAGTGGTAAATCTGGCAAAGGACTGTTGAAATGGATTTTCCAAAATAAGCAACAGGTCCACCAGAAGTGGGATATAGGGGCGGAGAAAGGTGAGATGATCTCAGGCAGTAAGACCTACAAGTGCAAGACAGGATGAAAGGAAGGATATATCAGTCACCCAGGATATCCCCTGCTGCCAGTGTGGGGCAAAAAGTCACATTAAGCAGGACTGCCCAAATTTGGAATGGAAGGGTATTGCAGCTGGACTGGGGTGATCAGAAGCTCTCCGAAGAGAGTAAGAACAATTCTTGTAAGGGTTAGCCAAAGACCAGAAATGGAAGTTATTGATTAGGTAACCAATGGCTTGCTCTTGCAGATCAGGCTAATTAAAATATAGTGGTTTTGGGGTGGAGAATAGGGAATCCTCACAGACAGTCCACAGAAAAATCACACTAAAGAAACTCCATAGGTAATAAGGAATCGCCACTCCCAAAAGAAAGATTGAACATGGTAAGAGAGACAAGTGATTCCCACTGGAAAAGGAAGACTTTGCTAAGCTAGGAGAAATAAAGTGGGAGGTGTGTGACATGGTGCTGTTAGCAGCTATAAATAGAGCTTTTGGAAAGCAGCACCCAGGTTGCTTAGAACAACCACTGGTGTGGTTAGAGTAAGAGCAGGCTTGGAATGAGAAGGAATCACTTGCACCTGTGGAGAACCTGATGCGCCAATATAATAATTAGCTCACCCACTGGATAGCTGGGAGAAGAAGGCAAGAAATATAAAAAGCTGAGTCAGGGAGCAGGAACTGCTGCTATGGAGCACAAGGCAGAAGACAATAATAAAGACACTTGGTGAAGGACTGTGTGTGCTGTTTGGTTCACCCAGAGGGCTTACCAGTCAGGGTCACTGGAAGCTGAAGGGTGGACTTGTTCAGACTGAAGCACAGGGTCTAATTTTACCCTCTGAGAGACTGTATGTCCCATGGGCAGGACTCAGCCTTTGATATAGAAAGATTTGAAAGATGCTAAGAACTTTGCTGACAAAAATTCTTTGAACAGTTTCAAAGCTGATGATTTGCTCAATAGCAGAATTATGATTTATTTGCTGAGCATGGACAGAAGAATGCTCAGAGCGATCCCTACTTTTTGTAAGCGCACAAAATTATCCTTAACACTACAACACTTCGGGAAGGGTTCTCCCTCCTGCCACAGTTCTTATACACTGCTGCAGGAGCATACAGGGATCCTAAAAGCACTTCAGCCTGCTGGGAGGTGAATCTCCTTCAAGCAGAGGCATGGTGAAGGCCAGCAACAGGCTGCAGTGCCCCTCACAAACCCCGGAGCACAGCTCATATTGGGAATGGAAAAGAATGGCACTGTGCACACTGCACTACAGCCATTTGGAACAACTGTGATTATCTAGCTGTAGCCCAGGCAGATTTGCCATAATTTAGACGAGCACTCAGATTATGCTGGGAGTTATTCCAACCCTGAAACAGCCTGGCATAGAGGGGAGGCAAAGGTGGTCTAAAGGCCCAGAACTGTGAGTTGCACAGCACAAAATCTTACCCTTTGCATTGTGTCAAGCAGCCAAGCGTGCGGTGTACTTCATTAGTTTCATTTTAAAAGTGTTTTACATGCTTTCTGCTCTAGTGAGCTATTCTCCCAGTCAGAAAAATTGCCTCCAAGCATTTCATTCAACAAATCCCACAGTGAAAGTGATTCACTACTCATCTTTGACAAAGCTAAAAAGCTCTGCCTAATAATGGCCTTAGATCATCTAAATTAAAAAAAATAAACCCAGTAAATTCTGTGTAAGCTCAAAAGCTTGCCTCTTTCACCAACAGAAGTTGATCAAATAAAAGATATTAACTCACTCATCTTGTCTCTTAGACAATCTTACAAGTTGGCCTAAAGACAGAGAGAAAACCAGACCACAGACTAATGTATCTGGACATTTTTACCACTTTCACAAACATTTTAATCCTGTGAAATATGCAAATATTTGACAAAATTCTAAAATTCCTCTATTTGGCAAAACTACTTACCACGTGCTTCCAGAGGAGTCACTGTTTCCAAAGGCACTGAAAGAGCCATCATCTCTTTGGTAGAGAAGCTCTCTTTGATAGCCTGAAGAGGCCAAAGCAAAGACAGGTATTGTATAAATCAATGGTTCTCAACCACTGTCATCACACAGCGGCGAGTGTGTCACGGAGAGCCGGGGAGATGGCTGGATTTGGCCTGGGGAAAGTGGGCTAGTGTGTCGTGTAGAGTCGCAATATGCTGCCAAGTGTATCACGACCCACAAAAGGTTGAGAATCACTGGCATAAATTACTCCTGACTGAATTCAAACTGAAACTTCTTTCTGAGGACTTTGGGAAAGGAGCTTTTCAATGGTGGAGAAAGAAGAAAAGTGAGATTACTCCAGAGGAATATATTTATAGAGATTTAAAATCTCATGATTCAGAATATTTCTACTAAATGTCCAGGACTGAACATGAGTGAGAGTATACAAAAAACCTAGGTTACAGTAACATGAAAGGTCTGTTTATGGAACCTGAGGTGCCAGGCTTCCACTCTATCTTTAACTCTCCTATCATCAAAGGAGGTCAGATCAGTATAGAACTGTATATTTGCACATAATACAACTGTTGCAGTACCTAAGCATAAAAGTGAATTCTAGACAGTAGCAGCTGCAGCTCAGAGTTTCCTTGCTTTTATGGATCTGAGTCACACTATAGTGAGTGAGGATGTGCCATCTTAATAGGAAAAAAGGAAAAACAGAAAGGAAAATACCAGCTAGAAAGGAAGAATATTCAGCAAGAAGCAGTCGCAGCTGCCAATAGCTAGTTTAGGGTTGCAGCTGCTTGTCTCTGCCAAATTTAATGGACCAGAACTGTCAAAAAAGGATTCTGGAAAATATTCTTCTGCCATGGGTCACAATACAAAGAGGTGGTTCAGTACTGACCAGCCAATCATAAAGAGAAGTGCTTTGTAAGGGAGGCTTGGGTTGAAAGATAGCCCTAGGTTTTCCAAAACAGTCCCCAGTGTTTGACATATGCATGTCTTTCTATTGATAATATGTATTCTTAATAAAAACTCAGGTATAGTTTGGTATCAACTGCTTGCTTAGTTTAGTGTTACATCACAACCACTAATACAGAGCAACATCCTTTTCTTCATATTTTTAACTGTAATGCAAAATCTGTTTACATAGATTTTTTAAAAATGAAGAGTTGAACTGTTTTGCTTCTTCCACTGATTCTTTAATGTCTCTGAAATTCTTTGTCTGGATTATGCATGCTAGGAACACTATGCAAAACCCCATACTAGCTGTCTATATAGCCTATCAATAATAATATCTGTTGCATAGTAAGTAATAGTAATAAAAAATGTTGAATTAATGGAACAATTATTGTTGCAGCTGCAAATATTTTCCAGGATTTTGCAAAGAATACAATGGACTAGCACAGTTCTTTCAATGGCACTTTGACAATGTATATTGTGTACAGAGGTTTGGATATATACATTAGTTTTGGTGGGACATGTCCATCAGCTTGAAAACTTGGTGAGCTAGCCAAGTATGATATGGTTAGTAAACTATAATACAGCACAATTTTAATAACCAGAAAAGAAAACTACCTTTATGGAATAGTGCAGTGTTCTCCACTGGTGTTCTACAATCTTAAAGATTATTTAACTATTACTGCTGCATTTTTTATCACAGCCTATCTGCCAAATCACTGTATTACCTTCAAGAAATCATTTAATCTCTGTTAACCCATCTGTAAAATGAATATAACAGTGCCTCCCTTTCTCTTAACCCCTTCTCTATAGCCTCTTATTCCACTGTAAGAGTGCCTTTTTCTGGTTTTGTTTTTTGGGGACCTTCAGAAAATTATTTACAAACATGAAAATAAATGTTAAAATAATAGCCATCTCTCTTCCCACCTTATTTTGCAACCAAACTATGTAGTAGGGCTGGTTGAAAATTTTCAGTCATTCATTTGACAGAAAATTGGGTTTTTAAGAAAATAAAATTTATTGTGAAAAGTGTACTTTCCAAGGAAAAAATTCAACTTTTCATCTAAAAATTGTAAAACTGGAAAATCAAGAATTTTGGACAAAAACAAAAAAAAAGTTGCATTTGGAAACGCTACCACAATACCTTTTGGGAGCCGTAGTACCTCATACCCACATTAACCTCTATAGACTGGGTTCCCCAACCAGATTATATGTCCTATGATGAACCACAGTGGCTAAGCAAAATGGGATGGAATCATAGGGCGGGAAAGGACCTCATGAGATCATCTAGTCCAACCCCCTGCTAAAAGCAGGACCACTCCCACTAAATCATCCCAGCCAGGGTATTGTCTAACCGGACCTTAAATATTTCCAAAGACAGAGATTCCACCATCTCCCTAGGTAACCCATTCCAATGCTTCACCACCCTCCTAATGAGAAAGTTTTTCCTAATATCCAAACCTGACCACCCCAGCTTAACTTGAAACCATTGCTCCTTGTTCTGTCCTCTGTTACCACTGAGAACAGCTTAACTCCCTCCTCTTTGGAGCACCCCTTCAAGTAGCTGAAGGTTGCTATCAAATCCTCCCTCAGTCTTCTCTTCTAGAGACTAAATAAGCCTAGTTCCTTCAGTCTCTCCTCATAAGTCATGTGCCCCAGCCTCCTAATCATTTTTGTTGCCCTCCGCTGGACTCTTTCTAGTTTGTCCACATCCCTTCTGTAGTGGGGAGCCCAAAACTGGACACACTATTCCAGATGCGGCCTCACCAGTGCCGAATAGAGGGGAATAATCACATCCCTCGATCTGCTGGCAACTCTCCTACTGATGCAGCCCAATATGCCATTGGCTTTTTTGGCAACAAGAGCACACTGTTGGCTCATAACCAGCTTCCCATCCACCATAACTCCCAGCTCCTTGTCTACAGCGCTGCTACTTAGCCGATAGGCCCCCAGCCTGTAGCAGTGCATAGGATTTTTCCATCCTAAGTACAGGACTTTGCACTTGTCCTTGTTGAACCTCATGAGGTTTCTTTTGGCCCAGTGTTCCAATTTGTCTAAGTCTCCCTGGATCCTGTCCCTACCCTCCATGAGGTGGTGCATCATGAGAGATGGAGTTGGCTCTGCTCTGAGCAGCAGATTGGACTAGATGACCTCCCGAGGTCCCTTCCAACCCTAATATTCTATGATCATAGGTGTTGTAGCCTGACCCATAGGGTAGAATACGGGCATGAGGCTCCAGAAGTACTGCTTTCTTCACAGCTGCATTTCTAAATCAAAATTATTAGTTTTCAGCTAAAATTTTTCAGTTTTCAATTTTTTTTAAAAAATAAATATTTCCATGAAAAATTTTGCTGAAAAATAAAAAACAAAGAAACGACTGTCTTCATCTAAATTTTCTTCAGGAAAGAATATTTCTGACAAACTGCTATATGGCTCTGGTGTGATCAAAGGCTAATCATCAGGCCAAAAAGAACTCCTGGAAACTACACTGTTGTGAATATTTCTATTTCTTCCTCAATGGAACATCAGTTTAGGAAGCTAGGTCAAATGTAGACCTCCTACCTAATGTAGTCAAAGGAGTTCGATCAGAGATGAATTTAGTCCTTTGAGTTTGCTAACTAACTTGCAAACCTTTATGATCGAAGGAGGAAGAAATACTCAAAGTTGTGCTGATCTATTATCAAGAGATCATCATTCTTGGTGGAGCTGGTTATATGAATCACCCTTTGCAATTTTACTCTGGAACATTACTATACAAAAACAGCATCTTCATACTGAGCAGATCTTTTTTTAAAGATAGATGTAAAATTATCTTACTTTCCAGTATTATCAGCCCTGGAGAAGCCCCACAGCTACAGACAAGTGGGTTACTCATTTAGTACACACATCACCTAAAGAATTGTAAATCAAGTTCTAAATGCAGGGCCACAAATTAAGTGTTTTCTGCCAGTATATTTTTCTTTTTTAAATCTAGGATCTTCCCTGAAAATGTACCGACCTTCTCTCATAAATGATGTGGCCTTCAGTTTAATATCTTCCTTCAATTGCCTTGTGGTAGTCAGGTATTCCAAAATATAAATATTAGGAGCAAAATTTATCATATTCTGTTCACCACAACCGTAAGGCATTTTAATCAGTGATTCCAACCCATTGATAGAAGGCCCAAGAATATCACCTGAAAGATAACACTAAAGTTCAGTGCATATACATTTATGCATATCATATATAGGGTGATGTTACCTAAATTGTGGAACCATGTGGTATGTCAAACCTGTCCTGTCCCTTTAGCCATCTGATCTACACACTGCCCATTCCTCCATGTCTCCAGGAATTTATTCCAACATTCCAAACTGCCCAACAGTCATCGTTTTCAAAAACAAAATAGAACCTCCCGCTTGGGGCAATGTTTCATTAACTGTACACATTTGGAATTATACTGCTGCAGAATTATACTGGCCTAGAGCTTCCTTATTAAAGGAATCACTAACTATAGAGACATTTACAGGAAGCAACCCACAATACCATAATACCATCCAAGTAAGATTCTTTTCAAATTCCTCTGCCTAAAATGGCCTCCTTAGAAACCTTCCCATTCTTAACCCAATGGAAGACATGAAAAAACTGTGTGAGTTAATCCATCCCAACACTCTAAAATGACAATCCAATATCATGAAAACCACAAATCAGCAACCACATGGGGCCAAATCTCGTTCACTTTACTCACACTAACGGCCCCACTGATTTCAGTGAGATTAACTATGTAAAGCAGGAAAGCAGACCTGGGCCCAAGGAAGAACTCAGCTATAGGGAGAATTTCTCTCCTAGCTCATTAGGAGAAGTGGATAGACTGGCTTTTCAAAAGCAGTTGTAATGACACAGTGTCACTCCACGCAATATCTTGGATGTTATCTGAATTGAATGTAAATCCAACCCACACCCAGTCAGTTTTATATTTACAATCTGCAAAAGAGTAAGATAGTCTGCCAGAAAATAAATGAAGGTGGAAATAAGATAAAATAATGCTTACCAATAACAGCGACTTGCATTCTTTCACTACCACTTACTACATTGGGAGGGAAGGTGAAATCCAACGTTTCTGATACAATTTGTGGGTTATTCCCAGTCAAATCTAAAAGCCGTGTCTGTGAATAAGACTGTTCCAGTCCCTCAGACTATCAAAATAAACAAAAAGGGTCACTTTCATCTCTAGCACTTTATTTGCTATCTTTAGCTTTTTCTCGTGATAGTACAAAAAGTGTTTGTCAGAGTACGAGAGCTAAACTGTTGCTAGCAAATATTTTCCGTTATTTGCTAATGCCACAAGAAGTAGAGTATTGGCTCATCTGAGCTGATGCACAAGTATGTGTTTCTTAAAAACATCAGTCACTTCTACCTGTAGTAATGGTTTATCAAGATGAACAAATAATAAGCATGGGATCTATATAGAAGAGGTGGGAGGGAGAAATGATGGTCCAGTGGTTAGAGTAACAGATTATAATATAGCTGCAGCATACGTGGATTGGTCCTGAAAATGCCGATCATCCTGCTTTCCATGGGATCAGTCACATGATCAAGGATCTATAAAATTTAGCTGTATTTTTGTTTACATTTCTTAAAAGGGAAGCTAAAGTACATGAAGGGAGGAATTCTTTAAAAGAAAACCTTTCTGCTAACATTCACCCAATCTGAAAGCTTACAGGACACAAAGCAGATAAATAAATATCCCATTGGTCCACCTTTTTGCAACATTCTCCTTTTAAAGAGAATACCATCCCTGAATGCTTGAAATGACCTAAGCTTTTGAATATTTACCTTCACTAAAACTTTCTGAAGGATGGCATCAGAAGCAGTGGATGATATTGCTGTCACTTTAATAGGAATCTCCCCCAGCTGTTTTGGTTTGATTGGGAAATTAACAGTTTTTGCATCTTCGTTTGGTACCAACACAGGCTGTTGGTTTCCTGTAGCATTTATTTCATTGGACGTGATAACAATTTCAAAGGTGTCACTAAGGTCAAGAGTCACCATAACCTATAAAATAAAAATTGCAATTAATATTTTTAAGTATGAAAAGGTTCTAATCTTAGAGATTCCCTTTTATAAGCTCTCATTTTCTCTGTATGTTTAAAAATATATCTTAGTTGTACCATTTCACTGAGAAAAACATAAGGGTCTCCAGTCCAGGAGATGTGACCACTATTGTATGTGTAAGCTTTGCAGTGTCTTGGCAATAACCAAGAATCAGAGCAAGAAAATAGAGACAAGAGGGCAAAGAAAAAACAGGAGAACTGGAAGTTGATGAGGGTTGAAAATACTCAGCATTTCACAAGAATTGCCATTCACCAAATGGAAGGGCTCAAGAATACAATGTATGCCACACCAGATCCAGCCACCTACTTCTGGCCAATCCTATTCTGAGGAAGCCAAAAAACCGCATAGTCCATTTGACTAATTTATACAATGATTTACATGTAGGAAACCAGATTTTCCTGATTCCTGTAGCAAATAGACAATATATTAAAGAGTACCTTTAGAATAGCTGACAAACATCAGAATATAAAATGGTAGGGGAGAAACATTAACAAAAAAGAGTTTGACTATTTTTACCTGGGTTGCTTCTTTCAAATAATTGAAGATGTTTACTTCCAAAATAAATTGCTCTCCCCTGGTAACCGAGTAAGGAAGGTTCAAGGAAATGAAAAAGGGTTGAAAAGCTTCTAACTGCAAAACAAAATGATTACGCAAGAGTGAACACCTGTGGAACATATTAACTATTAAACTAGCTGCAGAGAGTTCAGATTTAGACCAGTTCTAATTACATTTTCCCATTAGCAAACCTTGGCTAGAGAACAAGTTTACTTGTATTGGACAATTAGGTAATATATTCTGATTTTTTGTTTTAACCAATAAACACCAATAAAACACTCCCCATAAAAAAAAATTGAAACAGTGTTTGTTTATCCTATAATCACCAGACAAACACCAGAAATGTTTACTTGTATCTAACAGCTTATCTAAACAGATCAGTAATGTGGACTAGAGGAGCACGATTTCTAAAGCACACTAATATGTTGCACATTAATTGGTCCAGGTATATCCTGCTGATGCACACCATCGGGTCCCTAGTGAGCTTTAACATAATGCTGTTTGAAACATAGGATCCTACAGCACACTAGGGAACATTACAAAGAGATTACTTATTACAGTATAAAGAGAGAACCCCAAAAAACCCTCAGTTTTTAAATTCTACACAGGACTCAAAAATTGCTAAATACAAGGCCCAAAAAATGAAATAAACAAACCCTGAAAAACAGAGGCCCTAGTAATATGACAGGACTGAAGCATGAGCCAAAGCAACTATTAGCCAGTAACAGCAAATGACTTTTTCTGAGGATTCTCTGGGTATTTCTACACTGCAATAAAACATCTGTAGCCGGACTGCATCAGCTGACTCAGGCTCCCAAACCTCAGGCAGCAGGACTATAAAACTGCAGTGTAGATGTTCAAGCTCAGGTTGGAGCCCGGGCTTGGATACCATGCAGAAGGTCTCAGAGCCAAATCTCCAACCAGAGCATCTATACTGCAATCTTATACCCACATGAGCCTGAATCAGCTGACCTGGGCCAGCCACAGGTGTTTTACAGAAGTGTGGACATACCCTCTCGTATTTTTCACATGGAAAAAATTGGGCTTAGAAGTTTTGAAGAGAAAGCTACTTTATATCTCAGATGCTTGAATGATTTAAGGGTCTAATTTTAGGTGTGAAAGCTTTGACCTTTCCCGAAGTGAGATTTTTCTCCCATGAAAGCTCATGCAATAAATAAATTTGTTATTCTTTAAAAGTGCCACCTGACTCCTTCTTTGTTTTCCCATTATTTGAGATCCTCTTAAATAATTACTTTTGACTGTTCTAGATACTTAAACGGTGGATGGATCAAAAACTTGCATCTCCATGGCCCTATCTTCATACCAATGGGGAACAACATATTAGAAAGCAAAATAATGGGCTCATCTAATAATCTATTTTTTCTTCATGTATTGCTTTCTGCAAGTGCTGTAATTTGTGGCTAGTATTTAAGATTTATCTATATTAGATGTATTTCTGAAAATAGTTCTTTTAACTAAAGCTGTGAACTAAATAAATGAAAGCATTCAACAAGAAATTTACTTCCACCAGCAAACAGATGAGCATAAATTACAACAAAGGCACCCAAAGGCATAGAACGACCGCATATCATTCAGGATGATAGGTATTTGAGGAGGGGCTACAAGAGAGAAGGAGGGCTATGGCCCCATAGTTTTTGGAGGAGAAATCCCCACTGGATTCAAGGCACAGCTCTTCTGAAAATTTGATTGCATTCAATAGGTCTTGTTTTCCTTATTAAAATAATCAAGTTGTTACTGGTCTTATTACAAAAAACCTGAAAATAATAAACTGATGGTTTTACCAGTAACAAAAACTGGAACTGCGTTGTACTATGTTACCTCAACGGGAGCAGTTGTAATGCCAAGTCCAAGGTTTTCAGACATTACAAAAGCACTGGCTACCCAAGAAGTGATGGTATCAGGTGCAGTGACTTCCACTGTTGTGTCTTTGCTGGATCTAACAATAGAAAAACACAGCAGATTTTCAAAAGCACTAATTTAGTGCTGAGTTAAATAAAATGTTTAAGAGATCATAAATACAGTCTGAATTCTTAACAGGAAAAACTATTGTTTACATTCTTTTTCCATCTGTTTGTAAAAATGTTTCTGTTCGGCCCCAAGGTAATAATTAAATAGTGAATTATAAATTACTCACTTTAAAACAGTAAAAACCTGTCTATACTATAGAAATAGCCTCCAAATGTCAGCTGTTTTCCTAAAGCTCCTGACATTAATGCTTAGTTAATGACTATCATGTATTGAAGCACAACACTGGGCTGACTGTGCCACCAATTTAGCAATTTTGGATGGACTTGTGGTTAAGGCACCAGACTATGGTTCAGTAAAGCAGATTTAATTTCTGGGTCTAACCACAGATTTCTAGTATTATTGGAGGGAAATCATATAAGCTCCTCAGTTATCCATCTGTACAAGGGACATAATAATACTTCCCTTTCCCCACCCTTTCTTTGTGTTGTTTATTTAGACTGTAAGATCTTCCAGCAGGGGTTGTCTTTTAAAACATATTCGTACAATGCCTAGCATATTGGACCACCAATCTCAGTTCTGACCTCTAGGTGGAACTGTAATACAAATAGTAACTGGTTTTAAAACATAATTCCCCATTGAGATCAATGCAGAATACTATTTAAAATGTAATAGTGCAACATGCCCCTACAAAATAATTAAAGTACGTCAAAAATCCGGAACAAGTGTAAAAATCACAGTTTTCCTTTGAGCAATTACCTCGTATTGGTGTCAATCCAAAGCCAAGTCTCTGGGAAATTTTTCCTTATGTGTGGACTACTGAAAACAGGAAACCCTGCTGCAGAACCTAGATGTAAATCAAAACCCGGAGAGTAGAACATCTTCTCATCATCTACAAAATTAAAAGTATTGTTCAGTATCAGAAAACTACATAACAAAACAAAGTCAAATTAGCATCTTGTTTGGTGTACAATTATTTATAAACTCCAAGAGGTTTGGTAAGAGTCCGACATGGTGTTTATGAACTGAATTTAGTGTTGTTACACTCTTATTTTCACTTAAAAACATAAAAGCATTGCACAGAAAATATAAGTTTGGCAGAGCTCCATGTCTACACAGGGTCTTGGAGCAAGCAAGAGCAAGACTCCCAACGAGTGGACGGACTTGTGCTAGTAGGTCTCAGGTAGCACTCTGAACACAGCTATTTAGACAGTGCTTTGAAGTTGCAGCATTCAGGCTCTGAAGTCTAGGGATGAAGTCAAGGGCTCAAGCTCCAGCTCAGGCCACCACTTTAAAGCGCTGTCTACACACCCATTTTTGGAGCACTAACGTGAGCCCCACCAGCCCACGTCTGTCAGCCCAGACCAGAGTGTGCAACCTGTGGCTTCGGAGCTGCATGCAGCACTTTGGCTACCCCCTTGCAGCTCTGCACGCCGGGTCCCTCCCCCACCACCGGCAAACCCTGAAGGTGGTCCACTCCTGGCTCTGGGATACCCACCGCCCCTGCCACCCAGGGACCCTGCAGACAGCCTACACCAGGCTTCCCAAAGTATACGGGGACCCTGGTGGGGGACTGCTCCTGGTTCCAGGCTCCCCACTCCCTGCCAGGGAAACCTATGGTAGGTGCCTGGCCCAGCTCCCCCCACCAAGAGGCTACTACACCCATTGCAGCTCTCAAAACATTTGGGCTATGTCTATACTTACTAAAATTAGTTTGAATTAGTTAGTTCGAACTAACTAATTTGAACTAATTTTAGTTAGTTCGAATTAACTTAATTCGAACTAGAAGAATTTAGTTCGAACTAAGCAAGTGCCATGAATTAGCGATCTCCATTGATTTCAATGGGCCGGTTAGTTCGAACTAAGAAATTAGTTCGAACTAACATGGCCACATTGGTTAGTTCGAACTAACTAGTTCGAATTAACCCTTACTTCTAATACCCTATTCGAAGTTATTAGTTCGAATTAAGGAAGCCCTTAATTCGAACTAATGAAAGCCTAGTGTAGCCATGGCTTTAGTTAGTTCGAATTAAGCTTCCTTAATTCGAACTAACTTGCCAGTGTAGACATAGCCATGGTTATTGAAGGAATTCTTTAAAATGGCTCTTCTTATTTTTGGGGTTGCTGACCCCTGGTCCAGGCTGATGGGCTCACTCCCATTTGCTTCTAAATGCTGTACAGACATACCTTTGATGGCCTCTTTAGGGTTATACATATACTCCACAGAGTATGACTAAACCTATGCCAGGGGTGCTGAGTCATTGCTCTTTAAATACACAGGAGTTACAAATACAAAGCTCCCCTCAGGTCTAGACCCTCTGTAGCCACTTTGGGCAGGTCTGCGCTGCCTGCTGTTGTCGGCAGCAGTCAAATGGAGACACGCAAGTTACTTAAAATAACTGGTGTATTTCAGTTCAATGGCTCTATGCCCGACACGTCCACTGCACTGAGTCTAACGGAGGAGTCTCAGCGTTACTCCTGTGGCCGGGGTGGTGCTCAGAGATCAGTTTCCTGATCAACTGAGTGGGTCCACAGACCCGCTGAGTCGATCAGGAAGGTTGATCTGATGATGGTTGTCAGAGAAGATTAGCCCTTTGTGTCAACACAGCAGTAGCATGGAGAGAAACCATTGAGCCCATGAGGAAAAAATGCAAAATTAGTCTAACTCTCATGTTCAAAAGCACCTTCGCTGATTAGATGCCTACGTCTCACCAAAAATCTCCAAGCAATTCTGAAAACCCTTATTCATGAGTAGTTATTAGGGATAAAACCAGCAGCCCAGCGGTTAAGACTGCTCATGTAAATAAGGATTTGCAGGATCAGGCTCTTAAATTTAATCTTGACCCAAGAATCTGACCTAAAAAGCTGGGCTGGATGCAGAATAATGACAGGAATCCTTCTCTTTAGAGTAGCTGCAGAGATGCTCTGCAGACTGTTTAGTCATATGAAGTGGGATATTACAACTCACACACATAAGATGGAGTGTGGGAGGATTTGTGTAGTAGCCCTACAGGCTCAGTGCAATGAGCTCAGACAGAGATAGACTCACCTCCAGAGCACTGCACAAAAATGTAGTCAACCAACTGCACAGTTCAATTGCATTGGTTATGTTGCAAAGGGACCCTCTCCAGTTGTGGAGAAGGTGACTGTGTTTGAAATAACTTTTTCAGAAATTTGTGTTCAAGCCCAGATGGCTCTTTTGTCGCCTCAGAGAGCAACATAATCCTGACAATAGCTAAGGTACATACTGTTAAATAAAGTCATTCAAATCAAAGCTGAAACACGTAGGCCAAGTTCTCCCATATTACACCAGGTTTACATACAGGTAAATCTATTGACTTCTGTGGAGTAACTGTGTTTTTCCTTGGGTAACTAACCAGAATTTTGCCCTCTTTGTTTATTTTAACTCTCCTGGATCTAGAAGATTGCAATGGTTTGGTTATGCCAATTTGTATTACTTACCAAGAACAGAAGTGCTGTCTTCTGGGAGGTTTGCATCCGTCAATACCCAGAGTTTGCATTTCTGAATAAAAAGCATATAGTGCATCTGAGTAGAGGGTATGAAAAGTTCTCATTTTATTTCTTTTCCTTCATTCTTTTTAAATTTCTTTCCTTCCTTTTTAAATTAAAGTCAATTTAAAATAAAATGAAAGTCAATTTTTAGCAAGTCAAATGCATGGCACAACAAAAGATATTTTCTGACTTTGTATTTTTACCATACCATCAGACATCAGGAGGACATAATATTTTAGCTTAAAGAGAAAAAGCAATAAGTACAGAGATTTCAGCATCCAGAGTGGACTGATAGTTCATCTGCATGCTTGAATTCTGAAATAGGTACATGGTGATGAATTTCACTCTTCTCTATTAAAATTCTGTGAATACTTTCTTTTTTAGACTTTTGTAAAAATAAAAATGAAATTCCCACCAAAACAACTTGATACACTCTTGGCAAACACAGAAAAAATATGAAAAAAGTGCATTGTCTACAATTTTCAAACTTTCGAAGGAGTATTTAAGGTATTTTCCATCTTCAAAGGATGTACAAACAATTAAGGGGAAAAAAAATCCAACTTCTACATTTAAAAATGGTACCTGAAAGACATGGGCAGGACTTCTCACTGAGTCAAAATATTGCACTGTGTTGTACAAATGCAGTTCATGGAGTATCTAAGAAAAGAAAAATGAAATAATCCAAATTGTGGAAGCAGGATGCAATTTTTTAGATTAAATATACTGTTCAGGATGTTAATTTGCAGAGCTATCCCTCAAATAGCAGATTTCTTGCCACTGGAAAATGAGAGCCATATGAATAGCATTAGGAAACAATAGGATTAGATAATAATATGCCCAAATGAAGGGTGAATTGAAATGAAACCCAAATGAATAGAGTTAGGCAATAATACACCCAAATGAAGTTAGATAAAATATTTATAGAAGCCTAAATCACTTAGAACACTAAATCCTATTGTCTTTCAGTGTGATACAGGTCACTTTTGTACTTTTGAAAATTTTATCCACCATCAGTTATCCTCTCCACTTGTTGGTGCCTTAAAGACACTGAAAGTAAAAGGAATATAAATGAGAAGAATAATTTATTTCTCTTGTCAACAAAAATGAACCTAAATTTATTTAGTATTTGTATTATTCATTTGAAAGTCCCCAAAGTGTGTGAAGCGCTTTCCTGTGCTAATTGTTTCTAAAAGAAAAAGGAGCTGGCTGTGAAAACTGAGTAGTTTGTGGGACAAAGTTTAAAAGTGTTGGAAAAAGATGAAATGTTGAGTGGAATATTAGTCTTCTAGCATACCTAAGGAACAAAAACTTAAAGCAATTCCAAATAAAGTGCCTCAGCATACAAATAGAACACTCAAACAGTTCACTGATGCTGATAGACTATTTGCATGAGTAAGAATTGTTTATACAAGTAAAAGTTTCAACATCAGTCCATAGTTTTCTTTTATATAGATAGACTAAAATGTAAAAACTGTTACATTTCCATAATATTACACATTTTCAGGAATAAATTGTAGAGAAAGCTTTTTTCTTTTACTTACACTGTCTTCTGTAATGTCACTACTTTCTTGCAAAAGCTTTGTACTTTTGTCAACCACTGAAAGTCCAATTACTGATTGGGGCTCAGTTACACTAATTTTAAGGGAGACTTTCTCAGATGGATTGACTTTATCTTTACTCCAAGATATTTTGATCTAAGAGAAGAAGAAAATTATATAGGTGTAAATTACATGTACTAAAGGTTTATGTTCTGTTTCCTAAACCCTCTGAATCCTTATTTCTGTAGCTGTAAGGACCAGCATCCCACAGACATTTTGTTTCTGCAATGGCCACCATCTTGGCCAATAGTGAGTATTGAACCAAGGACTAACAGGATGAGTAACCATACAGAAAGATCTGGATGACCTTGTAAACTGGAGTATCAGGAATAGGATGAAATTTAATAATAGGAAGTGAAAGGTCATGCATTTAGGGACAAACAACAAGCATTTTTCCTATAAGTTGGGGATGCATCAGTTGGAACGGACTAAGGAGGAGAAGGATCTGGGAGTAATGGTTGACCATAGAATGACTATGAGCTGCCAATGTGATGTGGCTGTGAAAAAAGCTAATACGGTTCTAGGATGCATCAGGAGAGGTATTTCAAGTAGAGACAGGGAGGTGTTAGTGCCGCTGTACAAGGCACTGGTGAGACCACATCTGGAATATTGTGTGCAGTTCTGGTCCCCAATGTTTAAAAAGGATGAATTCAAAGTGGAACAGGTGCAGAGAAGGGCTACAAGGATGGTCTGTGGAGTGGAAAACCTGCCTTATGAGTGGTGACTCAAAAAGCTTGGCTTGTTTAGCTTAACCAAAAGAAGGCTGAGGGGAGATATGATTGCTCTCTATAAATACATCAGAGGGATTAATATCAGGGAGGGAGAGGAATTATTTGAGTACAGCACCAATGTGAACACCAGAACAAATGGTTATAAACTGTCCATCAAGAAATTTAGGCTTGAAATTAGATGCAGGTTTCTAACCATTAGAGGTGTAAAGTTCTGGAATAACCTTCCAAGGGGAGTTGTGGGGGCAAAAACCATAACTGCTTTCAAATCTGAGCTTGATAAATATATGGAGGGGATGGTATGATTAGCCTATTTTGGAAATTGACTGATATTTGGCTACGTGTGGTGGATTTACAAGTAGCCTAAGAGAAGAGAGTACGTGGGGTGGGTTCTGAGTTATTACAGAGAATTGTTTCTTGGATAACTGGCTGTTGAGACTTGCCCACATGCTCAGGGTTTAACTGATCGCCATATTTGGGGTCGGGAAGGAATTTTCCCCCAGGGCTGATTGGCTTGGGCTCTGGGGGTTTTTCGCCTTCCTCTGTAGCACAGGGCATGGTTCACCTACCGGTGAATTCTCTGTATCTTAAAGTCCTTAAATCATGATTTAAGGTGGTAAATAACTCAGTCATAGGTTGGTGGCCTATTGCAGGAGTGGGTGGGTGAGGTCTTGAGGCCTGCATTTTGCAGGAGGTCAGACTAGATGATCGTACTGGTCCCTTCTGACCTTAAAGTCTATGAGTCTAGGGCTCTTCTGCATTTTCTCTAGTCCAGTTCTGATGGAATCATAATTGAAGCAACCCTCTCCTGGGTTAATATAATACTGGTATCTTCCTAATGTCTCCGCAAATGGCCTCTCATCTAGGCGCTGAACCAAATGCCAATGAAATTAATGGGAGTCTTTCTACTGAACTCAGTGAGCTTTGAGTCAGGCCTAGATTAAGGAGAATTTTTATATCTGCAAATCCTCCATTCAGAACTATTACTTAGTTTGTGAGACAAATAAAGGAAGTCATCTCAAACTCAAATCTTTCATATACTACCTTGTTTTCAAAGACAGGCTGAATAGGCAGCATCAGAGCATCATTTACAACTTCCCCATTCTCGTCAATGTAGAAGATACTTATACACGCCACAGGAGCCCAGGAATTTTCTGGTTTTAAAGTGAAAGTTGTTAAAACCTCTGTACCTACAGCCACAATCTGTTCTTTAGCTACCACCTGAAAGGGAAGATACAATGTCCAAGTTATGATAAGATAATATCTGTTACAATCACAAATTGTCATAAGTTTTCTATTAATTTTAAAGATAGCTGCATTTTCTTTTGGAAGTTATCTGTAGCCTTTTCTGGAGAAGGCCTGAAAATTTTGGTTGGTTTTTGAGGGGGGTATATGGAGGAAAGGGAAAAATCAATTGTTTTACATTAGAAATTCACATTTTGGCAAGCCTTTTTCTCCTGGAAGTCTCTCCGGACAACTGGTGAAGTAATAGAATTATAATATATGACATCACAGATGTCAAGCTACTGAAATCTATTTGATTGAGAAGGGACGTAATTTTAAATAGACAGTTTAAAATGTGGAGGGCATTGTTTGTTTGTAATATCTACAGCTGATAGAAATGTCCCCAAAAAAGTGGGAGAAATTTCAAAAAAAATATTGTGACATCTCCCCCCTGTGTTTTGACCAACTCTTTTAACACCTCAAACAGTTTTTATATAAAAAGAAAAGGTCTGTTTGTTAATGAATCAACTCCATACTTCAATTCAGTGTTGAGAAAGAGCATCTAGGCTATGTCTACACTTGAAAAGTTAAGTCAACTCTGTTAAGTCAACTTAACTTTTCAAGTGTAGATGTGGCAGAGAGCCATGGCTCCCCGCTGAGAAGGGAACCATGGGTCCCTTCTGCCAGGAAGCTGCGGGTCCCTCCGAGAAGGGAGTGGAGCCTTCCTTCTTGCCGGGACCCCCGCGGGTCCTGGCAAGAAGGGACCTGCGACTCCTTTCTCCCCAGGACCTGTGCAGGTCCCAGCAAAAAGGGAGCCTTGGCTCCTTTCTCCCTGGTACCCACACAGGTCCCGGGGAGAAAGAAGCCGTGGGTCCCAGGGAGAAAGAAGCTGCGGTTCCCTGTTTGCCAGGACCTGTGCAGGTCCCAGGGAGAAAGGAGCCGTGGGTCCCTTCTTGCTGGGACCCACTGGGTCCCGGGGAGAAAGGAGTGCGGCTTCCTTCTCGCCGGGACCTGTGCCCTAGGTCGACTTATAGAATATGTCGACTTAGGGCGGCCACACCATCTTTAGGTCAACTTAATGAATCAACTTAACAATTAAGTCGACCTAAAGAGTGGTAGTTATTAAGTCCACTTAAGGAACTACTTAAGTCGACTTAATGAAAACCAGGTGTGGATGAGTCTTTGTTTAAGTCGACTTAAGCTTCCTTAAGTCAACTTAATTTGCTAGTGTAGACATAGTCCTAATGTATACTTCAGACTTTCAGTCCCATGTGCATCAAAACCAGCAAAAGACCATACTTAACATTCCCATTATTTCTAAGATATCAAAAACAAGGAGACCTACCACACTTCCAAAGTGTTCTTTTAAAAAAACAAAAACAAAAAAACCCAAAAAATAGAATCTTACTTTTGACCTGCAATACTAAAAACAGATTTGTACTCTTTGTAATGTAGAAAAAAGGTTTTTAAGGTCATAGTTGCTCACCTTATTGTTACTAGAAATCAAGGCACCTACCAGCAAGCATCTTGATCATCAGGGGTTATACTGTGGTATGACCCATGTGTGTGCTTGCCGTGGAGGGGGTGGAAATGCATCCCTACCCAGCTAATGGGTACAATCTAACTGAAGAGAGCTCACACTACTCTTAAGGCTCATCAGCTAGCATAGTTGGCCTGACAGAGGGAAACACGCACTGCTCCCTTTTAAAAAAATGCAGAGCTGCCTTTTAATACAGCTCCAAGAGGGCATTGAGGAAATACAGAATAAGGATTTGACCCACTGTTTTTACTAAGCAAAAAATAATAATCCAATCTCTTAAATATTTAACTACATTTTTTACTCATTTGACTTTATCTCAGGTTGGTAACAATCACCTTGAGTCTTACATATGTGTAAAACTGATAAATTACCATATAACTGATCTTCTTTATTGGCTTGTTGCTTTCAACGCTCAGTTCAAAAGGAATCCCAACCTAGAAAAATAACATGATGATAGGGATAAATAGGCATCCATAGGCAGTAATGTTTTATTGGCTAGTTCAGTCCCATAAGAATATGTATTACCTTTACATCTTGTGCTGGTTTTTTTATCTGGAGGTAAGTCATGCTGGCGGAGTTGAATATATTGTGAACTGCTATGTTAGTTTCACTATCAAGAAAACTAGCCTGTAAGACAATACAAAAAAGGCAGTTGCTAGAATTCTAAAATGTATGTAATGCTCATGTATATGCTATTGTTAATATTGTTTTTATTAATATTTGTTAATATTGTTATTATTGTTAATATTGTTTTATTAATATATTAATAAATATTATAATATAATAATATAGTATAATATAATTATAATATAGTATAATATAATATATTATAATATATATATAATATATAATATAATATTATATAATATAATTATAATATAGTATAATATTGTTAATATTGTTTTTATTAATATTTGTTAATAATTTGTTAATATTGTTATTATTGTTAATAATCACCCCACCCCCACCCCACACATGGTTTCTTAGGGTGGCCAGATTTTTCAATTTGATAATCAAGACATATGGCATGATGTGGGCGATGGGTAAACTCATGGTGAAGACAGTGGACAGTAAGATGCACCTGGGACTGGCCTGGCAGATTAGAGACTGGGTGTGAAAGTGCTGCTTCCCTTCCTGCAGCAGCCAAAACCCAATATCCTCAAGCTCCATCACACTGAGACCAGAATTCTGGCACTGGCTTCTATTTCTGGCTGTATCATTGACCTAGTGTGTGACACTGGAGGAGCCATTTCACCTTTCTATGCCTCTCTTTCCTTTCCCATCCACAATCTGTCTTGTATACTTTATGTCGGGCATTATCTCTTGTTGTGTATGGGGTGTCTAGTACAATGACTTAGGTGCTACTGTAATACAAATGATGAATAATTATAATAAGTGCTCCCCACACCAGCTTTCACAGAAGTCAAAAGCAATGTACTGTTGAAAAACCACTACAGTCACATTCTTTGAACTGTGGTGGATTAATGCTCTGAGTTTTCATGATGTAAACAATACCTTAATGAACAGACTCATCGTATTAACCAGAATCGGGACTTCAACGTGAATGATTCCATTTTCTGGAACAGTGTAATTGAGGATATCCACTGACTTGTTTCTCTGCTGCACATTTCCTTTTGTATACGTAGAGAACGGAGAGTGGTGAGGAACTGTGTCTGACTGTTCTGCACTGACTGTGACATAATTTTCTCTCTCTTCAGCCGTCAGCTGACTGTCGTCAGAATGTATTATTTTTAGCTAATAACAAAAAACAAAGCGTGTGTCCGTAAGACAGGCCACAACACAAATCCAGGATTCAGAAGATGTAAGCACGTGTTTGTTTTTAAAACATGATTATATTTTTTAAATAAGTTATCCTCAGGTTTCTAATATGTCTACCAAGACACCTCACCTCAGTAAATCAACTCCGGTTGAAACTTCATATAGGCTGTGTTCAGAGGAGAGCAACAAAAATGATAAAAGATTTAGCAAACCTGACCATGAAAAAAGATTTTTAAAAATTGGTCAGGTCTAGTCTTGAGAAAGAAGACTGAGAGGGAACCCACTAGCAACCTTCAAGTATGTTAAGCCTGTCCACTGAAGGTAGGACAAACAGTAATGGACTTAATCAACAGCAAAGGAGATTTAGGTTAGATATTAGGAAACACTTTTAACTGTAAGGATAAGTAGACACTGGAACAGGCTTCAAAGGGAGGTTGTGGAACCCCATCACTGGAACTTTTTAAGAACAGGATGGACAAACAACTGTCAGGGAGGTTCTAGGTTTACTTGTTCCTGCCTCAGCACAGGATGCTGGTCTAGGTGATTTCTTGTCCCTTCCAGCATTTCTGTGATACTGACTTACTGGTAAATGGAATGGGAAGCAAAACAAAGTAGTCACAATGGGAAATCTCTCGCTTTCCAGTTGTGAAGATTACTAGTGTTTCTCTGAAACCACCACAGCATCTCACAACAAAGTATGAATATTGAGTGTTGGTAGTCAAAGGACTAGTCCAATGTCTAAGTCATGTGCAGAAGGAACAGAGGTGATACTAATTCAGATATGGGATCATCAAAAAACCTAAGGGGAAGAAAAACTGCACAAAGTTCCAAAATGGACACCCATAGTACACAACTTCTCCATTTCAAATCCATCAGCTATCTCCACAGACTATAAATATATCGCTTGCCACATTCCCTTATAGCACATCTAGTCTCCTCTCTGTAAATTCACTCTCCACACACATACACAGTTCATCTCTCTTCCTCCTCCTCTAAAAATCTATCCCTCCCACCAGACTATTAACTCTCCCTCATCACTCAGCTCATTAATTTGCTTTCCTGCCTGCGTATCTCATATTCAGTGTTCCACTTATCAGTAGCTGCTCCTTAAATGTGAATAGCTGACATTCCCTCTCTTCAAGTGCCAGCTGTGCAGCACTGGTAACAATTTCCTCCAATAGCTCCCTCTGTGTCTTTCTTTCTTTGGAGGAACAGGTGGGTGAGGGCTGGGAGCAAGCTGAGGGGATGGCAAGGGAAGGGAGAAGAATCAAAAAGCCAGAAACATGTTTTGAGACCATAGCTCTCAGCTAAAAGGTGGTGGTTAGGCTGGTCTGCTGTTTGAATGCTTATATTCAGCACTTGCCATTTATCTAGCGAGAGCCAAGTTTTTTGCTGCTTCAGAATAAGAATTTTACACCTGCTTCACATCGGCAAGCTTTACAGTATTTCCCTTTTACATGGTGCAATTATGGTTGCCTATTAAATGACAACATTGTTATATAGCAGAATCCGTTTATCTATCTAGAATCAGGAACATGAGATTTAGACAGATTACAGAGATTTAAATAAAAGGAAAAACACAGAAGACATAATCCAATTTCAGAAAAGAGGTTTTTACATAGGGAAGTGTTTAGATTAACAAATTTTATGATATTTTATAAAACAGTTGAATGCTAAGTATTAAGAGTATGTTATTAAAAGCATGAATTTTGTTTGCTAAAAAATCCAGACTTACTGTAGTGTGTTCTGACTGAACAAAAATGGAAAATAATCAGACCTAGTACAAACACTAAAGATTGTGTGAAAAAGCTCTTTTCCTCTAGAGCCTTAACCAACCACCTCCAGATATATCCTGTCTACCTAAACCAATGTCTACAATACAACATTTCCTATTATCTTACAATTTCTAGTGAAAATGCCAATCATGCTAAAACTGCTGGCACGCATACGATGAAATAAGAGTCATCTTTATAATAAATCTGTAAATTCCTCCAATCCTAAACAGACATTTTTAGCTAAGCAGAAGCACAGAATGAACACTGATCATTTTCTTTATACTAGAACTATCTTGATGAACAAAGCATAAGTAAATAGAAAAAACTTACAGCAGCTGTGAAATTCAGAGAAGGCTTTAGAACTCTAGGATAGTCAAAAAATTCAATGATGTAGTCACTCTCCTTTGGAAATATAGTAGTACTTGCATTCTGGGAGATTCCTGTTGGAGTAATCATGAGTGTACAGAAAATATGATTTCATGTATAATCCTTTTGAAAGGCTTCTCCCAGCTCTTCATGATACCGAGAAAATTCTCTTGTATTTCCAAATTTAATTCCAACCACCCCCATTCCTATTGTTATCACTATCACTGAGGTCTCCAGGGCCCTGGCAATTCAGGTATATTCATTGGCACCCTACCCCCCCAGCACCCAACCCTTGAGGCTGCAGGGTACGTCCAGGATTTCCACTGCTCCTCTCCACACATTTGCCATGCTCCTAACTCTCTCCCAGATTTGAAGAATACAGCTTTTCGAGCCCCTCTGCATGTAAACAAACAATTAGGATATGGCTCGATAGTTTGTTTTCTATACCAATGCCATATAGACAGTAATATACCTGTAAGTGATTCAGTAACTACAGCTATCATTTCTGCTGGCCGTCTGTAAACGATGTCACCCCGTGGATGTATTAAGTCTTGAAACTCTAAGTAGTTAAAAGTGAAGTTCACAGATCCATTTATCTATAATGAGAAAATAAAAGATCTTAATTTGTTTGACTGGATTATATCTAATATAGTCATCAAAACTCAAAGCACTTAAAATCAGGACATTTTAATCATTATTTCTAGTTAAATCAGATTGCTCTCTCAATACAAAACTATAATTACTGACTATCAACACTAAACATTCATTAATTAAGATACTCTTTGTTTTGGTATTCATCATTCTTGTTTCATCAATAATTTTGTAATTTTAAGAGACAATAGGGCCTGATCATGGCAAATGCTGCTGTTGTTTTTATTACAAATATTCATTATTTATACTCTATGTGACAAAGTTCTTCCTCTACCTTGGTTGGTCCTGCACATCTCTGTAGTGATAGGTCTATTTCCCTATGGCCTCCAGGCCTGGGAAAGATCCTCTGCTCCTTTTGGGCAGCAGTTCCCCTCTCCCCCCCCCCCCGTCTTTGTACCTGTGGGGCTCTTCTTGACCAGTGTTCTGCTCCTTCTCCAGATCTGTCTGCTTTCCAACAACACCTTGCCTCCTCTCATACACTCCCATAGCTCTCCTCATTCTCACACTCCAGCTATCCCCTTTCTCTTAAGGGAAGGCTTTTTAACAAGTCCTGGGCAGGGCCTTAATTAGTTCCAGGTGTGCTAATCAAACCAGAGTAATCACTGCTGAGCTACAAGGGGAAAGGGGACTTGCTGAGCCTGGGACTGATATATTGGCCTTCTAGAACTTTCTGGAAGCCCTCCAAACTGACCCTGTCACAACCAACATTATATTAGTGCACTGTATTTTATGATGAAATACAAATGACAGGTCCCTAACCTAGAAGCTTAGAATTAAAGAACATGATCCTGTAAAGAATGCAATAAACTCTCCACTACTTGAAGTCTTTAAATTAAGATTGGATGGCTCTCTAAAATATATGAACTAGCTCAGCCATGAGATAAGGACCTGTTACAAGAATTTCTTGGTCAAATACTTGGCCTGCATTATACAAGAGGTGAGACTAGATTACCATATTGTCCTTTTTTTGCCTTAAAATCTATGAATAAAGTACTAAGCACCTACTGAGACATAGCATAGTGCAAGATTATAATAAACAAGTGAGCAGAGAGGAACAGGGAGACAAAGATTGCAGTGATGAAAGAATGTGAGATATGCTTATTAGTTATTAATATCTGTATGATTATGTATCTGGCTATATTATTATGGATGGGGTTTCAAAGTGCTGGCTACTTCACATAACATAACTGAGACAGGGTACATACATCTTACAAGTTCCATTTAAGGGTGAGGGGGTTTCTGCTGGCTTTTTCTTTTCAATTTATTGAATTCATTAAGAAGTTGGAATAGAAACAGGCAGGTATGAAGACCAAAAATGGAAAGGTAAAAGGAAGAAGTGAATATAAACAAAGTGTGGGTATGTCTACACTGGCAATTTAGGTCAACTTAAGTAGCCTTAAGTCGACCTAAATTACTTCCCGTCCACACTGGACTTTCATTAAGTTGACTTCAGAAATTCTTTAAATTGACTGAATGAAAGCTTAGGTTGACTTAATAAGAACCGCCGGTTAGGTCGACCTAACCCTTAAGTCTACTCCTTAGGTCGACTTAAGCACAGTGTGGACATGGATTAACCCTTAAGTCAACTTTATTAAGTCAACTTAAGGGCAGTTAGGTCGACTTACTAAGTCCAGGTTCAGGGTAACCACTTTGTTAAGTTGACTTCATAAGGTCATCTTGAAGTCGACTTAAAGTTGACCGTATTAAGTTGACTTAACAAAGTCGATCTAACTTTTTCTAGTGTAGACATAGCCAGTGTGAAGAAGAATGTGAGCCAGTGTGAAGAAGAATGTGGGTGACTGACTGAAAGTCAGGAAACATGCTTCAAGTACAGTGGATGATACGAAAAAGGCCTCGAGTGGCTTATGAGAGGAGAACAGGAGAATTAGCAAAGAGTAGTAAGTGAGCAACACAACAGAAGGCAACAGAAGAAAAGATTCCAAATGGGAACAGAATGTTCCTCTATAATTGTTCATATCACTGAGGGTTTGTTTATTCCCAAAGTTCATCTTGGTGATGAAGTGGCTACAGAAGTAAAAGTCTTAGTTTCATAAGGATTCTACAAACAGTCAACAAAACTCACCTCCAATGTTTTAGTAACATTTCTCTTGCTCCCCCCGTAGGACATAGGAATGCAAGTGACTGTTACACTTCCCCTCACTGGTTTTCCATAAGTATACCTGAAACATGACAAAAGAGATCATATGGGCCATTATCACATGGGTTTGGATTTCTGAAGAATTTACAATCGAAAATTGAATAAAAAATGTTTATGATGGAATTAAATAAAACTACAATACACTTGTACTTTGAAATGATGTGAAGCTTTTAAAGCTGTCATCAGTGTATTTACAACAAGGGCATGAGCCCACAACTTGTGGATAAAGGACATGCTCAGAAGTGGAAAGTTCTGCCCTTCTCCCGCAAAGCCACTTGGAAGTCCATTATAAAACATTATTTATCCATAGCAAACCATTGTGCTATCCATTCTGAGAACAATTGATATCAAAATAAATACAGAAAAATAACAATTGGTCAGCCTTTTTAATTAATTCATAACAAATGAGAAAATGTCACACTTAAAATGCAACTGAATAAAATGTGAATGTAACGCAACAATTCTAGTGCAGTAGAGTTTAAAGGCTGTATGAGAGAGTCTTGTGTGCCCTTCAAGGATTGCATTTATCTTACCAGATGGAACTAATACGCAACAGGAGACCCCAGTTTATTCATACTTAATTTTTAAAATATGCCTGGAAGAGTAACCATAAAGTAATAAATTTATCTAGCATTCTTCTAAAAAAGGTTTCCAGCCATTCTACAATGCAAACATAATTAAAAACAGTAAACAAACCTTTTCAATTTTAATCCAAAAGCTAGAACAAATTCATTTTTTTGAATGCCATTGGGAAGCTTGGTCCAATCATTGTGAAGGACAGAAACTAAACTGCTTTCCCACAAATGCTTTCAGGTTATGTTTTAAAAAAACCCAACAGTTCATCAGACTCAGACCTCAAACAACAACACGGGAAATTTAAAAAAAGCAAATCAAAGTGACTCTGGACCAATATTAATAAAAAAAAACAACTTATAAGTAAGCACTTTAATTACTGTATAATCAATATGGAATTACGCTGGCAACTGTTAAAACTGAGAGGCTGGAAAAATATCATCAAATATCCTAGTTCCAGGAAGAACTTTGGCAACAACATTCTGCAGCAACTGCAGTCTTAGAGGACAGGCTGAAAGACCTAAATTCAAGTTACATTAATCAGCGATAATCAATTGTAGAAATGACAAAGACATTCGGCAACATGTGTCTTTCATATCTCAATCTTGTAATAATACAAAGATAATAAAAAAAAGAATTAAACAAATCAGAACACAGTGTAAATCTCAATGCCTTTTTATCCAAAGACAGTATACTTCAATTATAAAAATATCACTGGTGGGAAATCATGCCCAGTATACAGTTAGGACCAACAAAACGTCAGCATTGCAAGGGATTCAAATTCATAGAACCCTATGACATTCAAACCTGACTGCCTTGCAAACATCAGTCGTAACTATAACTGTTCTATCATGGTTAAAAGGAAAAGTTAAATAAAAACCTATGCACATAACAATGAACCTCATCTCACAGTGGCAAATTCCAGGCACCAAAGTATCTATCTTATGGGTTTCTAACTCCATTCTTCTCTTTAGTATGTGAGTGCCTTCCATGTAATATAGATTGGCAACAGTAAAATCACTTGTAAAATCTCTAGTTCATCTCCCTTTGGTTTACAGAAAGCTCTATTTGGGATGCTTTTGGCGTGAGGGTTTTTGAAAGGGATGGGAGGACTAGATCTTAGTCTCACTCTCACAGCCCAATGACACTTCCACAGATCAGTGAAAAACCTATTGCAATGAATAACCCTCCTGGACTGTCCAACAGTAGACTGTAAGGCTATGTCTGCACTTGCAAGTTAGTTCGAATTAAGGAAGCTTAATTCGAACTAACTTAAGCCTTGGCCACACTAGGCTTTCATTAGTTCAAATTAAGGGCTTCCTTAATTTGAACTAATAAATTAGATTGCTTAGTTCGAACTAATCCTTAATTCAAAATAGTTAGTTTGAATTAAGTCAGTGTGGCCATATTAGTTCGAACTAACTGCTTAGTTCGAACTAATCGGCAGATTGACCTTCATGCAACTGACTAATTCAAACTAAGCAAGTGCCCTGCATGGACATGGCTAGTTCGAACTAACGTTCTAGTGGGGCCATGCTAGTTCGAATTAAGCTAAAATTAACTAATTCGAACTAGCTTTTGTAAGTGTAGACATAGCCAAAGAGATTTAAAATAATGAATAATAACAACAAGCATTGCTGAAAGCTCTAAAGCAAATGAAAGAGTAGCAGCTGCATTTAAGAAATCTTTATAAACCTTTAAGAGTAACCCTAGCGAAGTAACATTCATCTAATAATTTCAAAATGCTTTACAAATGTTAATCACATCTCATTTCCTCCCTGATCTTTTGCAAATTCAGTTCCCTTGAAATCCAGACTGAAATGTTTCAAATAAAATGGAGTATACATGAATATTATTCCTTCTTTAATCTCCTTTTCCGGTCACTTTAGGAGAAGTAATCTGTCATTTTGAAAAATAGGTTCTAAATTCTCTGGTCATACACCATGTCTGTGTCATACAAAACACATTATCATGTTAAAAAATAATAATATCTAAATTAGAAAGGGGATAAAACACTCATTTGATGCCTTTTAAAATCCATATTATGATTGATGATATCTACTTTATAATATAAAATAATATAAATATATATGAATTATATTAACCCAATGAGTTGTATAAATTTATGATTTACTTACTTTGCAGTGACAGTACCAGTAAAGTCCTTGTCTTTCAAAGAATAATATAATGATGTTGTTAGAGTAACTTCAAATTTTGGTAACACTACAAAAAAAACCCAAAAGCTAACATTAAAACATGTAAGAAGTATATATTTATAACCAGTTGAGCAGGTATAATAGGGGTATTTCAGTGTGATGATGGATTCTCCTGTCACTTTGACGGACAATTGATTTCACTCAACACTGGTGTGCATCAAAGGCTGGTCCCATGTCGAGAACCACACAATCAGACTATTGACCATTCAGAGCCAGAGTGACTTCAATGGGACGCCGAGCAGACCCAGAGGTCCATGTGTCCAGAGACACTTGCAGGACTGAGGACTAATATACCACTCCTTTCTCTCTCAGGTCATACCTGAAAAAAACAGAACTGTTCAACCAAGTCAATTCAACCAATTCAACCAAGTCTTTACAGTACTATAAGTGAGGTTTAAAAACTACAGAGATTATACAGTTTCATTTGCCCTGGTTCAGTTCACACTGATCGTCATTTCAGAGTTAAGAATCACAGAATCATAGAAACTGGAAGGGACCATGAGAGGTCATGGAGTCCAGCCCCCTGCACTCATGATAGTACCAAGTACCATCTTAAACCATCCCTGACAGGTGTTTGTCTAACCTGATCTTAAAAACTTCCAATGATGGAGATTCCACAACCTGCCTAGGCAATTTATTCCAGTGGTTAATCACCCTGACAGTTAGGAATTGTTTCCTAATGCCCAAGCCGAACCTCCCTTTCTGTAATATAAGCCCATTGCTTCTTGACCTATCATCAGTGGTTAAATAGAATAATTTTTCTCCCTCCTCCCTGTAACAACCTTTTAGGTATTTGAAAACTGTTATCATGTCCCCTCTCAGTCTCCTCTTTTCCAGACTAAACAAACCCAGCTCTTTCAATCTTCCCTCAGAAGTCAACTGTTCCAAACCTTTAATCATTCTTGTTGCTCTTCTCTGGACTTTCTCCAATTCCTCCACATCTTTCCTGAAATGAAGTGCCCAGAACTGGACACAATACTCCTGTTGAGGCCTAATCTGGGCGGAGTAGAGCGGAAGAATTACTTCTCGTATCTTACTTACAATACTCCTGTTAATACATCCCAGAATGCTGTTTGCTTTTTTTGCAACAGTGTTAAACTGTTGACTCATGTTTAGCTCGTGGTCCCCTATGACACCCAGATCCCTTTCTGCAGTACTCCTTCCTAGGTAGTCACTGCCCATTTTGTATGTGTGCAATGGATTTTTCTCTCCTAAATGGAGTACTTTGCATTTGTCTTTATTAAATTTCATTCTATTTACCTCAGACCATTTCACCAGTTTGTCCAAATCATTTTTAATTGTGATCCTATCCTCCAAAGCACTTGCAACACCCCCCAGCTTGGTATCACCCACAAACTTTATAAGTTTATAAGTAAATCATGGATGAAAATATTGAACAGAATTGGACCCAGAACCAAGCCCTGCAGCACCCTGTTTATTATACCCTTGCAGCATGACTGTGAACCATTGATAAGTACTCTCTAGGAGTTATCCTCCCCTGGGCATATTAGCAGGGACTTCAGCTGGGGTCATTGCCTTCTTTCAGAGCACAGAGCAGGAATCATCCATTCCAATAATTAAGGAACTTCCCACATTAATCTATATCCTCTGATTGCTGTTGGTGAGATACTGGCAAACTGAAGTCCTCACTGTTTTTCTACCATTTTTGCTAGTTTTATCCAAAATATGACTGAAAACGTAGAAGTTCATTTAGGAAATCTATTTTGTCAATCTCATTTAGCAGTTTAATCAATCTCACGCTGGTTATATTCTGGGGCAGACTTTTAAAGGCATGAATTTGCATAAAGGAATCTTGATTTGTGTTATGTGCATGAGGAGTGAACATAAATGGGGCATGTGTAACCTATCTTCCTAAATGAGAGTGTCTTTTTAAGAGATCTCTTGGGGTGGGTTGCTGTTACTAGGCAGATTTAGCTGCCCAGAGCCAGAAATTTCTGGAAATTGGGTGTGGTAGCTGTGAGCATGCTCCACAAAGTTTTTCTGCTGCTGGTGTGGTCAGATCATATGCCATGAATCTCAGAGCAGCAGCCTCAAGACAAGAAGTTGCATAATGAGAACAAGAGCCCATGTGCTCAGTGTCAATGGGAGAAGCTGAGCCAAGAGTAGACAGCAAGATGTTTTCTCCCTACTCTGGAGCGTTTTGTAGCAGAGTTTGTGCACATATATATGTGACTGAGTGCTGGTTAACCAGTGAGCTGACAGAATGGCACTGGTTCCAGAAGGAAAAGAAAATTCTGCATGGATTTCTATTAAAGATTCCTGCAACCAAGGAGGAAGAAGGAGCTGCTTCTTTCAACTCAAGCCTTGGGACTTGACCAGAGACTGTAACTGAGATTTGGGTGAACTGCAACTAAACTTTGGGACTCTTGAGTATCTTTCTCACAGTGTTTCTGTGGGGACTGTTCTGTTTAAATTCATTTTGTTTTCTTATGATAAGATTTCTTAAGTTAGTAGTTAATAAAGTTCATTATGCTTTTTCTTAGTAGTATTTTAATGTGGGAGGGTAACTCTGAGCAATCTTTGCTGTGAGTGCTTTTAAAGACTGAATCCTGGGTCTCCAGGTGCTTCTTTATAGGAGTTGGGGTTTCTTTTTTTAGCACTGGAGAAGGGCTATTGAATGAATTCCAGCCCACCCAAAGGTTACACATACACACAACAGCATCTTAAATAATTGTGCCTCAGTGTTTGTCAACAATAGAAAGGCTATAGCTTGTTGTACAGGAAAATTGTAAGCATCATTACATGCACCTTAAATAAACAGGAAAACAGCTGACAAAGGGGGTTTTTCCCCATGAACAGTCTCCTGATCCTGCAAGTTGAGGATCCGTCTCGGAGAAATATGAGATGCAGATGTGCTTTAATGTACATATGTCACGAAGGCTATGTGTACACTAGAAAAGTTAAGTCGATTTTTGTTAAGTCAACTTTAGTAAAGTCAACTTTAAATCGACCTTGTTAAAGTCGACTTAACAAGTGGCAACACTTTAAGTCGACTTAGTCCACTTTGTTAAGTCAACCTAACTGCCCTCAGATCGACTTAACAAAGTGGATTTATGCATCCACACTGGGCTTAGTTTGACCTAAGGAAGGGCTAGATCGACCTAAGGAGGCTTAAGTCGACCTAATGAGTGGTAGTTATAGTCGACTTAAGCTTTCATTAAGTCAACTTAAGGAATTTCTTAAGTCGGCTTAATGAAAGCCTAGTATGGACATGGCTTAATTTAGGTTGTCTTAAGCCTCCTTAAGTCAACTTAAATTGCCGGTGTAGACATACCCCAAATAGTTGTTTAGCTCCCAAAGAGAATTTCAATGTCAGATACTGATACCTGAATTTCAATTAATGTTGTTGCTTAAGAGGAAGATACTGAATAAATTCAGCTTCTCTTGTGAAAATAATTAAGCCGATCCTGGTTCTCCTCGATCTTGTCATCATGTCACACCAGTGCAAATCCATTCATTTCAATAAAGTTATTCCTGATTTGCACAGGAAAACAAGGCACTGAGACTCTAATGACCCTCTTCCAGTGTAATCATTTTGAAGTATAGGAATTATTGTGATGTACATTTAAAGCAGACAGCCATCAAAGTACTATTTGGGCACCACTGTCCTCTTAACACAATATAACATCTTCCCATTCCCATAAAAAAAGGATTACAATTTTCTGTTTCTGAGTGCACACAGGTGACACTTACCATATTCCACCACAGTAAATTTTTGATAATGAACTTGATCCTACAGAAAAACAAAACAAGGTATATATAATTGTGATTATATGGTTCATTACATCTACTCTGACCCAGTCCCCCACCCATTCAAGTCAACAGAAGCATAATTTTGGCCTACAAATTAAACTATAGTCATGAAATTATGCCATTATTTAAAAAGACATAAACAAATACTGATTTATAATATCAGTGAAGATAAGTATTAGTTATTTATTTACACTGCAGTAGTATCTAGAGCCCTCCGATCAAGGATCCCAACACCCCACTCTGCTAGACACTGTAAATACACATAATGAAAAGATGATCACTGCCCAAAAAATCTTATAATCCAAACTTAAAACATCAGAGATGTACAAGTGATCTTAAAGTTCTTCATTTACCCAATACATCTGAAAAATTCAGTTTACCCTGTGTGTCTTGAGCTGCTTAATTTCCTTAATAAGTAACGATACCATGGTTAGCTCTTGTATAGAATTTTCCATATTTTAAGATAGCTGAGTGCTTTACAAAGTAGGTCAGTATCACTGTTCCCATTTTATATCTCCACTGACTTCAATAGAAATATACCAGAGTTGAACTTAGCTCAATTCCTTTTGTTTCCTGGATTAAAAAAATAGATTGAAGAACTAAGCTTTCTCTACAATATGCAAATTCCTCAAGGCTTCTCCTTTCTATTTTCCATTTTTCTAATTCCTTCAGTTCCTTCCTGATTTTCTCCAGGATCACAATCTAAAGAAGTAACCCTTATCCAGAACATTTAGTTATGTGACTGTGATATTTCAGTTTTTTGTGCACTGCGCTTTTAAACTTCTATCCTGCATTCAGAGTTCAGAAGCCATTTGTGGTCTCAATCTATCTTTCTGCTATATGATGGTGGGATCTGAGCTTAGTTGTTCCTCTAACAGAAAAGACCTGGGAATAACCAGGGTAGGTTAATGAAAAGCTCTGTCCATCATGTAACAGAAGATAAATATGTGAAACAGATATTTGCATGCAGTCAGTAATTGCCTGAAATACCTCACCTGGTAGGCAAAAGTTAATCCTTCTTTTAAGTTCCAAAAGGAGTAGCCGTGTTAGTCTATTGCAGAAAAACAGAGTCCTGTGGCACATATAAAGACTAACAGATTTATTTATCTCATGAGCTTTCGTGGGAGAAAATCCCACTTCGTCAGATGCTTTGAAGATGGGAAATTTACAGAATGGGAGGAAATGGAATGCAGGGAAGTGTATGACATAGGATCAGGTCAGGCTGTAACAGCAAATCAAAATAGATGTTAGGATTCAAACTCTGGGGAACAGCACATAGAGTATACGTTGACTGCCGCCGAATTTCACTGGCAGTATAGACCAGGCCCGAGACTTTACTTTTGATTTCTTTTTTTCTATTATTTTCTTAATCTAAAATGAAATATTTGTCGCTGGTAGTACAATATCTGTTGCCTCTTTGTGCACATAACCCTTGATGGAACTTTTAACTTGTGTATTGTTATGCTAAAAGACACTGCCAATATCACAAAGGTTGATTTACTGATGGTGACTGGAATTGAACTAAAGTCTATAAAGTACAGGATGACCTGCAAACAAACACATGGAATAACATGATTAAACTTTCTTTCAAAGTGCATGCATTAATCATTCATATTTCTGTTTGCTCCTTTCTAAACCATATGGAATGCATTAATGAGCATTCTTTGGTGATAAACAACAAATCAATTAAAGAAACATTACGACAATTGCTAACTTAATATGTCTTGTATCCTGGATCTCACTGATCAGTTAGGCTTACCAGGGCCAATAAACACATGCTGTTGTGGAAAAGAGGCTTAAAACGTGATGAGTGAAATGAAATGCTCCTAATTTGGCTTATCTGAAGCCAAAGTATACCAAAAAGCCATTGATTAATATAAAATGGTAATGCCAGAGGTCATTTGAAAATGTAAAACAAATGTAGGTATTTGATCTATCCAGCTAATTGTCTAAGTCTTCACTTGAAAGCTTTGAAGTAAGATTTCAAGAGAATGTTATTGTGTTATATTAAATCTCAAGAGTCCATCTCAAAGATGCTGATCCTTAATGGGAGTTGGAGCCTACATAGCCTTGCCATTTGGTGGACTCTAGGAAAGAAGGTCAGAGTTGAACTGAATGGAGCAATGATCACAATAGCTATCGGAGTTTCTGCATTCAGCTTGAAGTAGTTCTAATTTAAACACTTCATCTTCACTGTCTGATGGAACATGGGAGAAGCTATTGGGCCACAATGAGGCAGCCAAGAAGTCTCAAATGCTAAGTCGAACAGGGAAGGGGAGAATTACAGGGATCACTCCTTACCAAAAGAGTTTCCGATACTCAATATGGAGGATGGAAGGTGCCTGATTGTTAAATAGATTCCAAGTGAAAAGAAAGGGAAGACAACACTGGATAACCGGGTATATGTTGACATTATGTCAAGGGGAAGCAATAACTCCTGAGCCAAAGAATCTCTGGTTCTCAGTCCAGAGAATCATACCAAAGGCATCACCTCTGGTAACTACTGTGTTTTTAGGTATATGTTGAGGCAGAGACATGGAAAAGCACAAGACAGGCTGTGAATCTCTGCATGTTATATTCTCCACACAGGTATAAAAAGGTTACAACTGTGAGAAACTGTAGATATAGCTAAGTAAACAAAGAGATTGCAAAGTAGTATGAAGCTGAAATTTAATTTGGACAAGACTCAGGTAATCTACCTTGGCAAGACTAATCTATCTTTCTGCTATATGATGGTGGGCTCTGAGCTTAGTTGTTCCTCTAACAGAAAAGACCTGGGAATAACCAGGGTAGGTTAATGAAAAGCTCTGTCCATCATGTAACAGAAGATAAATATGTGAAACAGATATTTGCATGCAGTCAGTAATTGCCTGAAATACCTCACCTGGTAGGCAAAAGTTAATCCTTCTTTTAAGTTCCAAAAGGGGTAGCCGTGTTAGTCTATTGCAGAAAAACAGAGTCCTGTGGCACTTTTAAAGACTAACAGATTTATTTATCTCATGAGCTTTCGTGGGAGAAAATCCCACTTCGTCAGATGCTTTGAAGATGGGAAATTTACAGAATGGGAGGAAATGAAATGCAGGGAAGTGTATGACATAGGATCAGGTCAGGCTGTAACAGCAAATCAAAATAGATGTTAGGATTCAAACACTGGGGAACAGCACATAGAGGAAGGTGAGGTCAAATCACCTGTTGTAATGAGAGAAAAATCCGTAGTCCCTGTTTAACCCCAAGACAAATTAGTTGAATTTGCAAATAAATTCTAGTTCTGCAGTTTCTCCCCTCAACCTTAAACGGATACTCACCAGCAACTACAGATCAAACAACAGAAACATTAAAGCAGGAACATATCCCTGCAATAGACCACGCTGCCAACTTTGCCCACATATCTACACTAAAGACACCATCACAGAACCAAATCAAGCCACCTACTCCATCAAGGGCTCATTCACCTGCTCATCCACCAATGTGATTTATGCCATCATGTGCCAGAAATGCCCCCTGCCTTATATATTGGACAAACAGGACAGTCTCTGCACAAAAGAATAAATGCACACAAATCTGACATCAGAAATTGCAACACTAAAAAACCAATAGGGGAACACTTCAATCTCTCTGCTCACTCCATTGACGACTTGCTAACAACTGTGCTGAAACAGATGAATAACAAATCACAGCTTCAAAGAGAAACTGCAGAAATCGAATTTATATGCAAATTCGACTCAGTTGCCTTGCGGTTAAACTTTAAGTCGACTTAGCATGTCCACACTTAAATTTTAAGTCGACTTAGGGGGGACCCTACAAAGTCAACCTAGAGCGTCCACACTGGATGCCTAAGTCGACTTCTAAGGGCTAGCCACCCTGGGCTGGCACACTGAACACTGCACACAGCATCCTAAATAATTGTGCCTCAGTGTGCCAGCCACCCTGGCAGGGAGGGCAGTGGGGAAGCCCTGGAGTCCCCTAAGTCAAGTTAAAGTCAACCTAGGGGTACTCCGCGTCTACACTGGCTTAAGTCGACTTTAAGAAGTCGACTTAAGCAGAAAGTCAACTTAAAACTAGGTTTTATAAAGTTGACTTAATTTTTCCTTAAGTCGAATTAAGCAGCTGCTTAAGTCGACTTAAGGAAAGTGTAGTGTAGACGCAGAGTAAATTAAGTCGACTTAAACAAGCTTAAATCGACTTAATTTACAAGTGTTGACACACCCAGAGAGTCTGTATTCTGAGCAATCAATCTGATGTTGAGAGCAGTGACCAGGGGAATGGCTGCCATTATTCCTTATTAACACTCCAGGTACATTTGAAAAGGTACTATCACAGCTTACCAGTTCCACAGAATTAGGTATCCTAAAGAAATTATAGCTACTGCATTTTACCGTATGCTCAATGCTATGCTGATTAAAGGCTTATGCCTATTCTAGGTATTAAATTAAATTTACACATTTTGCTGAGCTAAGCATAGCAGCTGACAGTTTTTATAGCTGGGAATGAGGAGGAATTTCCTTCTTGAAATAAACTACCTGTGCAATCCATTGCACCAGTCTGGGAATAAAAGAGTTACTTGTCCCTGCTAGAAGCAGAAGACATAGATTAAACTGAGTTTAGAGCTTTTGGCAGAAATTTTTTAAGTTGACATCTTCCCTGGCAGCAGCAACATCATAAAGTCATAGATTCATAGAATCACGGAATGGAAAAGACCCTACTAGGTCATCTAGTCCATCTGCCTGTCAAAATAGGATTGTTCCCTAGTGTGCATTTACTAACGATTTGTCCAGTCTAGTTTTAAATATGCTACACAATGGGCCTTCCACTACTTTCCTTAGGAGACTATTTCACAAGCTAATAAATCTTACTGTCAGGAAATTTTCCTCATAATCACACAAATTTTCTCTCTACCTCACTACATTACTTCTAGCTACAGCCTCTTAAATTATGCTAAATAATCCCTATTCCTTTTTTATGCTTATGCCCTTTAAATATATCTTCCTTAGCAATGTTAGTGTAACCTTTTCCTCCAGCCTTCAAACCTACTGGCTAAAGGATTCCGTCCAGCCCACCAGAGATATTTTTAACTCTTCTTTGAATTCCTTCCCATTTGTTAGTTTCTCCCAGTATAATATTCTGATCTTCCTCTGTATTGACCATGTCTCCCAAGTTTGGATCATCAACAAACTTCATTAACACACTCCTGCTTTTTGTGCTAAGGTCTTTATAATAAAAATATTAACTTAGATTGGTCCCAAGATTGATCCCCCCCCCCAAATATCCTCCCTCCAATCTAATCATTCACCTTCCAATGCACCTGTTGCCTTCTCCCCTTGAGCCAGTTCCTTATTCACTTTACAGTGCTTGTACTGATCCTTATCTACTCTAATTTAATTAATAATCTCCCCTGTGGTACTGTGTCAAATGCTTTCCTGAAATCCAAGTATATTAAATCTACTGTATACAATTCCCTTATCTAAACATCAGTTATTCCTTCAAAGAAGGAAATTGGGCATGATCTACCTCTGATAAACCAATGTTGCATTATATCCCCTTTGCCATTTACCTATATGAATTTAATAATTCATTCCTTTGTAAGTTGTTCCTAAACCTTGCATACTGCTGAGGTTAGATAGACTAATGACTCTACTTGTCCCAATCACTTTTCTTCCCTTTCTTAAATTACATATGGTAATACCCACAAATAGATAGGTCTATTAAAAATACTACAAGTATATGCATGCCAGTTCTTTCAGAATTCTGGGATAGAAATTACCAATCCCCTTAATTTGAGCTGAAAGCTTCCCCTCCACCTCAGATGTCCTAATTTCCACTTTTAGACACCCATTTCCATCAGAACTTGGCCTTCATGCACGTGTTCCATATTATCACCCCTACTGAAAAATGAGGCAAAGTATTCACCTAGGTTTTGTGCCCTACCTACTAGACTATTTAATCTCCTTCCCATACATGCTGCACAGTGGCCCAAATTCATCTTTCCTTATTCTCTTCATACTTACATAATTTAAAAACCTCTTATTTATTTTAATTTGCTTGACATGAGTTAATTCAGCTTGATTTTTAGCATTTTTCACTTTTTCCTACATTTTCTAACATTTTCAATGTAGTTTTTTTTGCTGATCAACCACTTTTTTCATTCCTTACAGGCACTCTGCTTTACATTTTTTTTGAGGTGGTTATTCATCCAGCTGGACTCCATCCTACAACTTTTTCCCTTGCCTGAAATGCAGATTTCAGATAGATTTTGTATAGTTAATTTGAAGAAATTCCAAGCCTCCTCTGCATTTAAGACCTTGAGAGTTCCAATGCAGTAGATGTCTTTAATAAATTCCCTTTAATTTCTCAAAGTCTGCCCTTTATACATCATAAACTGGAATTAACTACCTCATTTGGAATATTATTCCATTTAATTTAAATTGAATCATATAACCAAAATAAAAAATTTCCATGGGAACATGTTGGTTTTCACAACATTTCATTTAGGAAAAAAAGAGAAACTACAATTTTTGGACATGGTTGAAATATTCTGTTTTAATGAGTACTTAATGAGTACTTCCTTTTGATGATTTTGTAAACAAAATTTCATCAGAATTAACAGGTTCCCACAAAAGTTTTCAGATTCAATAAAACAGTATTTTCCAGCAGCAAAACATTTTGTTGTAGAATTTTCAGTCAGTTCTACTTATAAGTAAATGAAAACAGAATGCTACAAATTTGTTAATTGTTTCTCCCTGTGGGGAGTAAAACATGACTGAAGAGAGAGGCACCAGAAGATGTACACTTAAAATTGTGTGTCTGCTGTCCACAAAAAATAATGTAAAAGCCCGGCATTAGTGCGGAGAACACCAAGGAACTTTCCTGTTGCAATGCCCGAGGCATGCAGGTTTCAGTGATGATGGATGCTTTTATCCTAGTTTTCTGTTCCTGCTTTTTCTTGGTTATACTGACATCTGGTGGGCAACATTTTTTTTTTTTAAAACGTGCACTTCTTTTGCATTACAGACTATATCTAGACGCTGAGTGAAAGTAACATTTTATGGTGTTTTTTAAAGAATTGTTCTTTCCATTATACTTATGAAGTATATATTCATCTTAAAAGCATACTGCATAAGCTTCCAATTCTACATTTGAATCTGCTATAAGCAGAGATCTATTAATAGAGCCATATAAAAATCAACATTTCATGAACTGTGTGGAAATCATGAAATTAGCCCAATACCATGACTCTTCTAACAGCAGGACCATGAAAGTGGGCATCTCCACTTTCACCTGCCCACTGTGGATGCAGCTGTTTGTGGGTGGTTAGCAGGCCAGCCTCATCCCAGAGCACTGGGAGGAGGTAGGGGGAAGGGAGGTGATAGAAGATCCTACCCTGAAGAGTGGGGGAGGTGGCAAACTGGTGAAAGAATGTTTCATCAGAGGCCCGTCTGACAAATGGCACCTGAACGAGCCTGAACGAAAATCAATGCAGCACATGATGCTGATCAGTCCAGCCCAGCCTAGCCCGGCCCAAGTCAAGGTCTGGGACCGGGATCACTCTATGCTCATTCTGTGCTCAGACTACCACTGAAAGTCAATAGGACTTAAGCCCCTACAGGTACGTCTACAGTGGAACCTTAGGTCGACTTAAGGAAGTCAAAGTCAACCTACAGACTCCTCCGTCCACACTGGCCTTGTATTAAGTTGACTTAAGCACTTCCTTAAGTCGACTTAATAACACCAACTCTTAAGGTCAACCTAAGTCTTAAGTCGAATTTATTAAGTCTCCATAAGCCAGGGTAGAAGGGGAAGAGTCCTTAAGTCGACCTAACTGGTCTCCAGGCCCCTTCCCATGGCTACCCACAATGCACCACTCCTCCGTCGACCTAGCACTTGCCAGTGTGGACGCAGGCAGCTGACAATGGACTCTCTAAGTTGACTTGACAGAGCCTCCAGTGTAGACATACCCTAAATGACTTAGAAACTTCTGAAAATTGTTCCCATTAGGAACATCTTGGATTATAATAATAAGGATTACCTAAAGGGCCAGATTCTGATATCCTTATTCCATTTGAATAGTACCTTACTCCATGAGTGGTGCCACTAAAATCAAGCATTTCATGAAGTAAAGGAATCAGAATCTGGCCCCAAGAATATGAAAATGAACTCTCTTGCTTCAGGGTATAAGTCAACTCCTAACTAACAGTCAAGAAAAACCTTTCCCTTGAGACAATTTCCAAGGGGGTAGCCATGTTAGTCTATCGTAGAAAAACAACAGAGTCCTGTGGCATTTTTAAAGACTAACAAATTTATTTATCGCATGAGCTTTCATGGGAGAAAATCCCACTTCAGACACTTTGAAGATGGGAAACTTACAGAATGGGAGGAAATTAAATGCAGGGGAGCGTACAAGTTTCTCTATCATTGCCTTCTGCAGGGTTTCTTGCACTATTCCCTGAAGCAGATGCTATTAGCTGCTGTCAGAGACAAAATACTGAGGGAGATGTTCTACTAGAGGAATCCAGAATGACAATTCCCATCTTCCTATACAAATCTGGAAGTATTTAATTGATATTTCTGGTTCTGTAAACGTTCATCAACATAAGACATTTCCATAGTATGTGAGCATGGGCTTCCTCACACAGAAATGCTACAAAACATTCTATCAATGTAGAATGTAAAGATCAAATCCTAGCATGCATGAGAGCCGGAAGGGAAAAGAAAATTATTATGGAAAATATTACACATTCTTGATTGTGTTGTCTTGACTCTCATGTCTGAGCACAGTGAATGAAATGGCTCAGGCTTCACCAAGCCCCCAAGTCTTTCAAGACTGATCTGAAAGACATGGTTCACTGGAATTCCCCTGATCCTCCTCTCCCACTAGAAACTGGGCTGATGTGCCTTCTTGATCAAGCTTATACAGTCCTTAGAGCTTATTCAGTTAAGCAAGTTGCATATATTTCATGCTAATTTGTTTTGTGAACTGCTTCCAGTCATTGGGATGACACTAAATGGTGTCCTAATCTTCAGTCTATGGCAAGATATGATCTTATTCTGTTTTTCATATTGCTCAAATAGCTCATGTATACAGTGCCACGCTAAGCCCTATGCATGAAGCTCTAAATAGTATGCTTTCCCTGAAGTTTGCTTAAATTTCTAAGCTTTAAAACTTCAACTTTTTGGGAACACAACATTCTCATGAGATTTATTCATATCCCGTAATATGTGTTTGATGGCTACAAGGTGCAGTACCAGCTCTTATAATCTGCTAAGAACTCACCTCCCCATTAAGGATTTTCCTCTGTTCTCTTGGCCCTACTACATTAGTTAAAACTGAGGCTAAGGAATTTTTCTTTTTACTTTCCAATAAGTAATATTCCAACTTTGGGGCTTTTTATTTTCTCCCAGGCAGAAAGTTAAAAACCAAAGGCCTGAACCCAGAATCCTTGCTACCAAGAGCAGTGCTCACTACACTAACTTCAGTGGAACTTCCAACAGTAGTGAGCACCAAACTCAGTAGTCAATGTTTGCAGAATTGGATCCTTAATCTCATCTGGCTGCTACTATTGCCTGCTTCAGACTATAAGAATCTCTAATGTTCTGCGAACGGCAAACTGAAACTAAGAGGACACAGTTTCAAACCAGTTTTTAACTTCTGTCCCAGCAGCCTGTCCAAAGCTCCATTTAGGTGAATGTAATGTTTCCATAGACTTCATTGGGCTTTGAATCAGGCCCTGAATATATGTGTACACATGCAATCATTCACATGCCCAGATGGGAATTTGCAAGCACAATCTGGATAGGAACCATGAAGCTATCCTGTTTGTACATGCTGAATTTCTCAGCGTCATATTAGAGGCAATTTTGGAAATGTGACTATAAAACTGTACACTTTTACAGCAACCATTCTTGACCACTATGACATTTACAGTATATTTTTCCAAAATATATTTTACCATTGGTTTTTTTGGTTTTTTTTTAAAAAGTGCCGGTACTCATATCTTGATAGTAAATTTGAAAAATGACTCTCCTGCCCCTCTTCTTCCAGCAGTGTGCTCCTTTCCCCTGCAGACCCCCCAGACCAGCTGGGCTGTGGAGCCAGCAAGGGACAGGAGCAGCACGCTGGGCAGTGGGGCAGGCAAAAAAGATGCCGGTACTCCGTACCCCTGCGTACCATCACAAAAAAAGCACTGGATATTACTTTTACTGCTATCCCAAGGAATATCATAAACAGTTAGAAACTACTCTAAATTACAACTTACAAATTAAATAAAGTACATTTTTAATGCGTTATCACTTATTTATTACTCACTTATTTGCTATTGTGCATAACTCAGTCATTCTTAATGGCTCTCCCAGTCACACGTGTGAATTATTGAGGTTCCACTGTAATAAAACTATCCAGTCCTTTTTTAAATTACAGCTCCAGAGTATGATTCCATGGCTTCTTGATCTAATGGAGAGCTGCATAATTTGTTGATTTTTTATGAACTTGCCTGTCATTAATTAATCCAAATATGCCTGTACTCAAGAAAGCAGAACAGTCTGCTTGTAACTTTTTGTGACTTCTTTCTTTCATTAACTAATATTTATAAAAAACAAATTTTAAATTTTAAGCATTTAAACTGTAATATTAATTAGCAAAATCAAAATCAAAGCTCAGGATGAAATTTGCATCTTAATTTAGAACATCCTGACTTCTAGATACTATAAAACCATCTACTGTTAAAACCTTTACCTAGGTTTTTTCGTTTTCCCAGCTGATAGCCTCAGCAATGAGCTGCATACAGGTAGAGCCACACTAGCTTCAAGAGGGCTCAGCCCAAAAGCTAACTCATTGCAGGATCAGGACTTAGACTTGTTTCTATTTTGTCTCATCATTGCAAATTTAGATTTCATTCCTGAACTGTGGAGAATTTCACTGGCTAGCAGAAGACACTAACTTTCTACACAAATCAGCAGTGTTAATACTCACGTTGACTTGCACTTGTATGGACCAGTCTCCAAGTAGAGGGCTTGTTGATAACTGAAATTTTCTGGAAACCACACCCAAATCACCTTTCTCTGCCAACCACTGCTGAATCAAATTCCCTCGAGGATCCTAAAGTAAAATCCATGCTGCATATTAAATGTAAGCATATTCAGTAGCATGACTTCACTAGAAATTTAAATGTCAAGTTGATTCTAGTTTACTGCTAGATTTCCAATGCGTACTCACCCGGATGTATATGCTTAGAGAAGTTTTGAAAGATTTGAGATCAGGATCAACAGTGATAATCCGAAACTTCACTTCTTGGCCTGGTTTATATAGAGACTTGTCAGTCTGAATGAAGATAGAGATACTCTTGTGCTCAAACAACAGGCTGGTCCTGTTAGAAAATAACAGATGGCCCTCGGCATGGCCCTTCACCAGTAACTCATAACTGCCAGTCCTGCTGTTCAAAGGCAGCTGAAATGAAAATATCCAAAGAGGTAGTCGTGTTAGTCTAGGTCAACCAAACAAACAAGGAGTCCTGTGGCACTTTTAAAGACTAACAAATTTATTTATCGCATGAGCTTTCATGGGAGAAAATCCCACTTCGTCAGGTGATCACAACAGGTGATTTGACCTCACCTTCCTCTATACGCTGTTCCCCAGTGTTTGAATCCCAACACCTATTCTGATTTGCTTTTACAGCCTGACCTGATCCTATTTCATACATTTCCCTGAATTTAATTTCCTCCCATTCTGTAAATTCCCCATCTTCAAAGCTTATTTCCTGAGAAGTTTGGCCTGTTAAAGAACTAACATCCATAGCCCTCGGTTACCATGCCGCAGAAGGATGACGAAACATTGTCCTTGGTAGATAAGAGTCTGACTAGAAAGGTGTCATTACTGCAATTATCACTAGTTGTGTGACAATTTGTACTCAGACGTGCCTTTCTGAAACATTTTCCTCTTATGTTTGCCTGTAATCAGACTCACCAAAATGTAAGCAGCAGTCTTTCTATATATGTACATACATAACTGGGGCACAGAGCAAAATCGACAGCTAAAATTGCCTAAGCTTTTCCACTTAGCTCTCCCCACCCCTCTTTTTTTCTTTCAGCTGCTTAGGAATTGCCACAATTTTTACTTTGGGGATGAAATTTTCCACACTTGGTCACTGTCTGATAATGAACTGGTCCGATAAGGGGGTCTGATAAGTAGAGTGTGCAGGATTGGATGGGGATTAGAAGGGGCAAGTATGTAAAGAAATAAGCTTTTCAGGGAAATTGGGTTTAATTGGGCCATGCTACAGTGGCTTCAAAGTTCATATTTAGCACACACACTATAATTTTTGTAATAACACTTTTTAAAATAATAATCTTCCCCCAAAATGTCAAGAAAAAAGAATAATAAATGTGAACCTCCCAGTTCCACCCCCAATTGGCTAACTTCATAACCTTCTCTGCAGGGCCAGTCCAGAAACCCTTTCAGTGGTTCCTAGCAGGCCAGATATGCAGGAGTTGATTAGTGTAGAGGATCTTATACTGGACAGGAAAGTTTCACCCTGAATGAGGCACAGGTACGTAATGAGTCAGTCTGGTGTACTGCATATCCTTGACCCATGTTAACTCAAATTCTGGGTCCTATTGTGCCATCAGATTTTAAACAAAACATCCAGCTGACTCCAGTGGGGATTTCTGCTTAAAAAAAAAAAAGGCTTATGGTGTGACATGGCCTTTTATTTGCAGTTAGTATTGTGTACATCTAGAGTAAATCTGCTGAAGTCAAAACAACTTCAACACAATAGCCATACATTTTTCAGTAAAACATATGGGAAATTAAATGCACACCTCAAACTGGTAATGAGAATTGCATCTGTTAATTCACCAGGCCCAGCACTAAAAAACATCATACCACATTCTGAATTAACCTCTTTCTTTTAAAAACTGTTTTGAGATAATACAAGTGAATGGAATTTCCAGCATGGGAAAAATTCTATAGAGTGACCATACTGGCTAAATCATATGTCTATACAGAATGTGTATCTATACAGAAATGAATAAGAACTGTAATTCTCCTTTGAAAATTATCCATTTATAAAAGCAAGTTTAAAAAGGGAAAATCAGGAGAACAGCATGAAGGAAAATATCTTAAGATATATTCTCTTTTTCTATCTCTAGTTATAGCTTCATGTTTCCTATGCCAAAATGCACATTTATCACAGAAACAAAGGCCATCATTCAAATTAAGACTTGCCAAACTAAATCTCTACAGTGGAATGCCACACTAAACTTGGTGCTGCATTTTTTTTTAAAAACTGGAGGCTTTAGTGGACACACTGCCAAGAACATATGATTCATGTCTTCTAAGCCTCTCAGATGTCATGACAAAGTATTCTAGAAAATGTTAACTAAAGGGACACAGCCCCAGTTATAACTTTTGGCAAAAATTGGCTCAATGTGCAAAAAACAAAAAAGATAGTTAAGTTTATGAGCATTTTAACATATTTAATGAGGAGCATTCATTATGCCAAGAAATATTAAGAGGATTAAAAACAATGGATAAAACAAATAAAGAGCTTGCTTGCTCCTTTTTACCAAAGCAATGGAAAAAATTCCTTATAATTATTACATGAGCACACTTGCAAGGATTTGGTTTGATTTTTTAATGAAAAATCCATATTATTTGCAATTCCCTAATATTTTTCAAAGATTTTTATTATTAATAATAATGGCAGTCAAAATGGGTTGCTCTATCACTTTTTGACTTCCCAATAATGTTACCACCACCCCCCAACCTCCCAAAAAAATCATTTTTTCTTCCTATTATTTCATTGCGTATTTCATCTTTCTTGATGCTGATGTAATGCAGGCTTGTAATGTCAGCAATAGGGAAATGAGGGAGCATAACTGTATTGCTAAAGATATTTAACATTTTTAATCTGACAAAGACCACAAGCTCAGGAAATCACTGCTAAAATAATGGCAGCCATTCACTTCAACTTCTCAGCCCCTTAAACAACTACTCTAAAAAGGGTATTTCCTGACCAAACAGGAGTTAGACAACCCTTGAGTGGTGTCCGACAGGAGTTTATTATGTCTTTCCCACTTACACTCTCCCTTTTTTATTCATTATTCTCCCTTCCCCCAGCCATGACAAAAATCAGAGGAGGAAGTGGGGAGTCATTTCCCCTCAGTCTCTCCTGTAATGGCACTCATGTCCTCACTTTATTTTTCCTAAGAGTAAGAGTAATAATAATAATAGTTGGGCTATATGATTATATGAAGTACAGCTGTTAACCACATCTGTTACTGTCATGAGCTCTCAGATCAGCCCATGAAGTTACTGTTTCTTCTGGAAACTATGACAACCAAAAATAGTAACTCACAGTAACATACTGTGTAGATTGTATTACCAGACACTTACACTGTAGATAATATGTTTGACTATTGCAGTCCTGCTAATGAATTAGTTATCATAGCTTCAGATAGTAATCAGAGATTCTATACAGGCTGAATTTTACAGATACTTTAGATGCATCAGAGCCACCTTTAGATCTACCACTTTCTGGAGCCAGTGGATATTATTATTCAATAATATTCAGTCCCCAAAACATATTAGAGCAGTCTCAGGGCTACGCTAAGTTATGCCAGTTTTTACTACTCCCCTAGAGGCCATTATAGGGATCACCAGACATTGATGCATGTTTAATCACAACCATATGTCCCCCAACGGAGCCCAAAGAGGTGCCCCAGAATTGCTGTAGTTCCCCTATCAGGAAAGACTCCCACTGACCTAGTAGGACAGCTTTAAGACTGCTTTGCATAGGCTAGGATCTGGTTCAATATGTATCTGCAAACATATTATCTACAGTGTAAGTGTCTGGTAACACAATCTACACAGTATGTTACTGTGAGTTACTATTTGCATAGGCTAGGATCTGGCTCAATATGTATCTGCATCTCTTGCTTTATGTAGTTGCTTTCTATGTATTAAAATACATTAGTAATCACAGCAACTACCTCCTGTCAGAGCTTGTGGGAAATCATGGGATTTAAGATGGGAATGGTTTGGGGTGATGTAACAGCTCTTTAAGAACTGGGCAAACAATTCATGACAGTTAATGTAGTCAGTGAATTAAATTCTTTTCTGTTCATGAAGTATCCATGAATGAGTTGCAATTCTAAATCTGTTTGCTCAATTAATGTTCTCTGTAAATGTATTTTTTTAAATGGTTCACTGTGAGTATTGCTTCAAATATTTGATCTTTGTTATTCACATTCAGCTGTTTTGATTGAATACACACATTACTCCAGGTCTGAATTTCCAGGATGCTTAGCATCTGCATCTCTCATTGACTTCAACTGGAGTGGCTGATGCTCAGAACCTTTGAAAAGTAGGTTCTTGGTAAACTGTGTTCCATGACAAAGTAGCATAGCTCTTAAAATCAGATTTCCAGTGTGAATACTTATGATTACAAAGTCAGATTTCACTTTCCACACATGTCCTGCAATATCTGATTCATGTATTGTTTTAAGTGTATATTCCTGTTGGAAAATCTGTTTGCTAGAGTATGCAATTCTAAAAGAGAATTTTGTCAAAACAATCCATGTGAAATTGTTTAAAATTTTGAACTAACATTTGTGGATGGTGGTTTTGGTATGATTCACCTAGCATTCACAGTGTGTTGGGAAGAATGATGTAAACTTTCACCAACCACAAACTAAGCAGGGTAGAGGCTGTTCAGATTTTAGAGTCCTATGCCACCTGATGTTGGAACTTGTCTTCTAAACTCTTCAAATATTCATGTTACAAAACATTTGGATTGGGACCTCTCTGGCTCACTGGTCAGCTGGGACATCCATTCCACGAGTGTGAAAATAATGTGCATCTTGCACAATACTAAAATATATCATGTCACCAACATAAGTCAAAAAGAAGCATTGAGAGACTGCAGGTATCCAACATAAACATTTGCTATGAATGTCAAATAGGCCATGAAAAGAATACTTACTGCTGGAAGAACAAGAGTTCCAAAGGAACCTAAATTAAAAAGGGGAAAGAAATAAAATAAAGTTCTGCCAGGAAACCCCATTTTATCAAAAGCATCAACAGTAATAAGTTTGTCACAATGACTTGCCTCCTCAGCAATAATTAGCTAATACAGGGGTCAGCAACCCAAAAGACAAGAAGAGCCATTTTTTGAAATTCCTTCAATAACCAAGTGTTTTGAGAGCTGCAATGGATGTATCCTCCCAGCAAGGGGTGAGGGAGGAACTGGGAGCTAGGCCAGGGCACCTGCCTCAGAGTCCCCTGGCAGGAGAGGAGAGGAAAACCAGGAGCAGGGCCTCCACAGGGTCCCTTGGTGGTGGTGGGGAGCCTGGAATGGGCTGCCAGCAGGATCCGCTGGAGTCAGGGGTGTCCCAGAGCCAGGAGCAGGCCACCCACAGGGTCCTCCAGTGGTGGTGGGGGACTCAGAGTCTGCGGCTCTGGAGCTAATACTAACAGTCCTCACAGAACTTTCCTGGCCTCCTACATTCCGGGGTGTGGAAGAGATGTCTGAGCTTGAAGAGTTCCAAAGGAGTAGCCGTATTAATCTAGCGCAGAAAAACAACAGAGTCCTGTGGCACTTTTAGGCTATGTCTACACTTGGTAATTTAAGTCAACTTTAACTAAGTTGACTTAACTAAGTCGACTTTAAGTCAACTTAGTGTGTCCACACTTAAAAATAAAGTTGACTTAAAGGGGAACTTAAAAATTCAACCTAGAGCGTCCACACTGGACACCTAGGTCGACTTCTAGGGGCTTAGGGGGACCTAGGGGAGGTCCACGGGGGCAGAGGGGGCACCCCTTGCCCAATGCCAGGGGGCTCAGCCTTTGCCCCATTGTACCTAGGGACAATGAGGCAAAGGGGGACAGGGACTCTGGCAGGGCATAGGGGCAGGGCTCTGCCCTGCCAGGTGGGGAGGCATGCCAGGCTACCCCTATGCCTCCCCCTCAGCAGGGAGGGCATTGGTATAGCCCTGGGGTAGCCCTAAGTCGACTTAGGGCTACCCCACGTCTACACTGGCTTAAGTCGACTCTAGGGAGTCGACTTAAGCCTTAGGTCTACTAAGAAGGTGGTTTTATAAAGTCGACTTAATTTTAATTGTCGACTTTATTTTCCTTAAGTCGACTTAAGCAAGCTGCTTAAGTCGACTTAAGGAAACTGTAGTGTAGACGCAGGGTAAATTAAGTCGACCTAAGCAAGCTTAAGTGGACTTAATTTACCAGGGTAGACGCAGCCTCAAAGACTAACAGATTTATTTAGTGCATGAGCTTTCGTGGGAGGAAATCCCACTGACGAAGTGGGATCTTCTCCCACGAAAGCTCATGCGCTAAATAAATCTGTTAGTCTTTAAAAGTGCCACAGGACTCTGTCGTTTTTGAGCTTGAAAAGACAGCACTACAAAACAATGCACTGGCCAGCAAAGCAGCTCCTTGGTAGACTATGTCTACTGGTGCAAGTTAGTTTGTGTGTGTGCATTTGGGCAATATGTATAGGTGGCAAATGCACATACACAAACTAACTTGCGCCAGTAGACATAGTCTACCAAGGAGCTGCTTTTTTAATTTGAGGAGGCTGACTCAATCCTGAGGCTCCACAGTCCTCCCTCACTTTACCTCCTCCCACATCAATGCCCAGCCCACACTTCACCCTTGCTCCATCCCAGGCCTCACCCCCACTCGACCCCTCCCCCAAGGCTCCCCTGCCCACACTGCTCACTCCTGTCAGCCCCCCATTCTCACTCTGCTTCTTCACATCCCTGCTCTGTCTTCTTCCCCAAACACCCCTTTAGGGAGTGGGGGCAGGGTGGAGGAGGCTAAGCAGGTGCAGAAAAGGCAGAGCAATGGTGGAGTCTTCTGGAGATGACGCTGACTATGAGCTTCCACTGGCAGCAGCTGCTTGGAGAGTCAAGTCCCTTATACCTGCTGCCCGTGAATTTATGAAAAACTGAACAGATATTAGTGGATACAGCCATAGGGTGTTCTAAGAGTCACAGCACAAAGTCTCATCCTTGGTGTTGTATTTAGCAGCCAAATGTGTAGTGTACTTCATTAGTTCCCTTATAAAAGTGTTTTTAATGCTTTCTGTAGTAGTGAGCCATATTCTCTTGGACAGAAGAAGAATTGCCTTCAAGCATTTCATTCAACTGCTCCCATTGTGAAACTGACTCATCTTTTGCAAAGCTAAAAATCTCTGTACTAATAATGGCCTTAGATCCTTTCTAAGCTAATAAAACAGTGAGCTCTATGTAAGCTCGAAAGCTTGTCTCTCTCACCAACAGAATTTGCTCCCAAAAAAAATTACTTCACCTACCTTGTCTCTCTAACAAAATGCAAATCAGAGAAACCAACAAATAAAAAAGAAACCTGCCCAAACTGAGGAATTGACACATCTTGCCTACTAAAAACTGAGGAAAGCAGCTTGCAAGTTAAGGACGGATACATAAAGGAAGAGGAAGTCAGGAAGAGATTCCCATCCCACACAAATTGTTAGGTAACAAGCATCTCTCTGTAGCCTACAGGCATGCATTCAGTGACACACCTACTTAAGGAGGTATGGCATGCAGAGTAGAGAGCATCATCTGCATATATTCAGCATGCACCATGAGCCTGCTCAGAACAGAGGAGCAACAAAATGACCCCACAGAGTATTACCCTGGTCAGGGTGGGTCCCTGGGGAATCCTATTCTGCCTTGCAGTGGCAGGATTCCTGTCAGAGAGGGAGCAGCAGGAATACCTCTCTGCTCCCTCATTGGTTCATCCAGGACAGATTTGGCTCTAAGGCAGTCACAGAGCTTCTTGAATTCATCGAGTGACAACAGAGCTCACTATTCTCACCTATATTATCAACATCTTGTAGCTGATTACTGCACAGAAACACAGAAGATGATGGAAATGACTCAGGTTTATCAGTGCCACTCCTTGTAACATAATTATATAGCACATTCAGTTCTGAGGAAAATGAGTACATTTTTCCTTTACATAATATGAATAAAACTGGAGCAGGATTATATCTGTCAAAAAAAATTATTCTAATCCATTCATGTGCTTGATGCAACCGCTCCTCCAGGGAGTGTCTCAAATACATATAATTTTCATGAATAGTTGATTCTTTATTTAGATCTCTGATTTAGTTGACAGATGCCCAAACATATATGAAGCCAGGCCCCTCCCTAGTTACTGAACAGCTACAAAAGCCAAAAGTTATTTAAATCAAGTACATAATTAAGTAATGCTTAAAATAAGCCCTCCAGATCTACTTTTTTCTATTGAAATAATGTGGTTTAGAGCCCATTCATTCACTTGTGCATTAAAAGGTGCATACAGCAAAATCATTAAGGGGGCAGAAAGTGCAACTGACTTTATCCATAAATTTTAAATATGATTTCTGAATGTATCCCTCTCAGTGTAACTAAAAATGAATCCTGTTATCAAACAGAGTTGCTATGACTTATTTAGAGCTGTACAATGCAAAAATTGTGCTAAAAATAAGGGCATCCCTACCCAAAAAGTTTACAATCTATATAGCTATACCTAGGCAGCAATTATAAACCAATCTCTTGATGTTGTATTTTAACCAATTATTATACTCTCTGTTATTCTCTTTATTTGACACCTTTATAGAAAAGATGGAGGTAAAGCCACTCTGTTATCACCTGCAATCCTCAGATTTCCTAGATCCTTATCAGTAAGGTTTTTAGGCCCAGGTATCGCATGAAATCTACACTGGTCTTACTAGTCATCCTCTTCCTCCATATATATTTACATCTCTCCTTGTCTTTACTATATACTGCACTACCCATTTTGTGATAGGCAGGGTTACTCTCACAATAGTTTAGTACTTATATACATTTTACATTTCAAACTTTGATTGAGGGACCTAATAATCTTGATGGACTGCTGGGAAACCAGACCACGGATTTGCCAAAAAGATGATGCTGATGTCCAATAATTGACTCATACAGTTCCTGTAACTAAACCTAAAGAGGCACAGTATGTTTTAAATACCCATGTCAACACTTTCTATAGTTATAAAGGCACTGATGTGATCCATAGACTTATGGTACTGGAACAGGCTCCATTCACTAAAGAAAACTGTTGTAATATTGTATCATTGTTACTCAATTTATTTAATAAAATAATTGGTTTTTATCAGATATAATATATTTCTGATTGACCTCAGTTAAAGATCAAATTGCCAGAATAACACCATTAATACATTTCATATATGCTTACTTTTTCCATTTAGGAAGACAGTGGAACATAGGAATTTCCACACTGGATCAGACCAGAAATACACCTAACACAATATTCTATCAGCTAGTACTTGATGTTTCAGAGGAAGATAAGAGAAACCCTGTAGTGGACAACTATTGAATAACCTACCCAGAAGGGAAGTTTCTCCCTACTCTTTCTCAGTTAGAGGCTGGCATGAGCTCTGAAGCAAGAAAGTTTATATCCATTTTTTTTTTTTAAATATTATTCTTGCTAACATGACTGAATGTTCTCAGGATCCATATGAGCAATTCTTTACAAATCCTGCAAGGCTCTTGGGCTCAATGATATGGTGTGGCATTGAGTTCCACACTGCTGGTTTTATCAGTTTGAAACACATTGTATACCAGTTTCATTAGGCATCTTCACGTTCTTTGTTATGTATGCTGAAAATACAATAGCAAAAAAATGGCACATCCTTACTCAAAACATCTACTTCCTGTTTGTATTGAGTCATATGTGCTGATTTTAATCACATAAGTAAGTTTTAGTACTTTTTTCCTACTAGCACTGCAAAATTTACATAGAGTAGGGAGAAAGAGAGAGAACTGGATAACATCTCCATGTACATCAACAGAATTGTTCACTAAATTCTATTCCGTTACACAGCAGTGTAAACATTTCCATGTACATCAACGGAATTGTTCACTAAATTCTATTCCATTATACAGCAGTGTAAACTAATTAAAGACAGTGGGTTTGCAGCAGAGTCACCACAGGCATAACTTTAGAACAGTGCAGTTGCCTGGATGTAGCTGAAGGCCTGATTTGGACTGAGGAATCTTTATTACCAGTGGTGATTATCATGAGAAGGAAAAAAAACTTAGTTTGTCTCTCAAATGAACTTGTTTCTTCCTCCTCCTGAAACATAAACTCAGGTTCTGAAGTCTTTACTCAGGCAAATTTGCTTCTGATATTGATGAGAGTTTTGCCAGAAGTAAGTACTTCAGGATGGAATTTCCTTATATGTTAGAAAACTTAATTTTCTCCTGACCGAGCTCCAGGGCAGAAAGAAGAAAAACAATCAAACCTCACCCAACTCCAATAAATATTTTTTTTTAAAACCCAGCCTTAATTCTCCTAATTTATTTTTAGCTAAAAGAAGTATTCATGAGGTCAAAAGAGACTAACGTAGCTGATCTGGAACTCGCAAAGGAAAAACTTCACCTAGTATATGCAACCCGTTAGAATTTAAACATGGGTACAGCCAAATGAGTAATAACCACGGCCTTCTTGCAGAGAAACACATTCCAAGAGACGAGCCTGATCTTTAGAAGCACACGGGTTTTAATGGCAGCTGCTCATATACATCTCGTAGAGGGACCAGATAGAAAGTGTGAAAAATCAGAATGGGGAGGGAGTAATGGGCACCTATATAAGACAAAGTCCCAAATATAGGGACTGTCCCTATAAAATCAGGGCATCTGGTCACACTAATCCATGAGTAGAATTTGGCCTCAAGCAATTTAGCAGCTCTACCTTTAGAGTGACAACCTTTTTTCCTAATGTGTCTCTCTTGGAGCTCCTGTCAGCTGAAAAGTAGCTTATACAGTTGCTGACACACAGAAGCTCCCTGGGTCTCATAGGTTTCAGAGATGCAGAGGCTTCAGGAGTTCCAAACAATGAGCAAATAAATATTTTCCTTCTCTTTGGCTACTGCTGAGCACAGCATTTAGCATTCTGACCCACCTGACCCACAGCTGGGAGCCTGCCACTCTCTTGATTGCCATATACGAGAGGCACTTCAGGGAGTCCTTCAAAGTTCTGGATACGTGAGTGGGCAGCCTCTCTTCTGATTCATGACTGACATATTACTCTGGACAGCTTGTCCCTCTCACAAACGGAAGTTGGTCCAATAAAAGTTATTACCTCACACACCATGTTTCTCTGTTGATCTATTCCTGACAATAGCCATGGAACTCTATTAAGAGCAAGTTCCAGAGGGGTAGTCGTGTTACTCAGTATACAGCAAAAAACGAGAGTCCTGTGGCACCTTAAAGACTAACAAATTTCTTTGGGCATAAGCTTTCGTGGGCATCTGACGAAATGGGTTGGAGCCCACAAAAGCTTATGCCCAAAGAAATTTACTGAGAGCAGTATTAGCTTATCTACTGGAAACATGGTTCTCCCAGACTGACATAAGGAAAAGACTTAGTAAACCAAGAGATATATTTTTAAGGAACTATAATATTTGATTGATGACTGAGGCCGGTTTTAGAATACTGTATGTATTTAACTAACAGCAAGAAATAATGTATAAGTAAATGGCTCTAACGTAGCCTCACTGTGTCTTCTGTCTCTGCTGTCCCTAGAACTCGTTCCTATCTCTGCATGCAAGAGATTCATTGTGAGTTGACATGTAGCATGCCACTGTACGCAATCAGCAAGTACTATGCCTCTCCCATCACATTCCCAAATGCACCCATGATGATTATAATTGACATGTATGTAGTACTTTTACAAGAATCTCAAAGGGCTCTATAAACATTCATTAAATTAACCCTCATTATTACACCCATTTTACATACATTTTGCCTGAAGCACAATGTGGTAAGTGATTCACTGAAGGTCATAACAAGTACAGAGCTAGAAACAGAAACTACAGGTTTCACTGATGTGGCATTGGCAAGATGGCCACACAGTGATCAAAAGAATTACTAACAATGGTGCAGCTGAATTAAAATTAGGAACAGTGGCTATGTCTACACTTGTTAATTTAGGTTGACTTTAGCTAAGTCAACTTTAAGTCGACTTAGCATGTCCACACCTAAATTTTAAGTCGACTTAGGGGAGAACTTACAAAGTCGACCTAGAGCACCCACACTGGACGCCTAGGTTGACTTCTAGGGGTTAGGGGGACCTGGAAGAGGTCCACGGTGGCAGGGGGGGGCACCCCTTGCCAAGTGCCAGGGGCCTCAGCCTTTGCCCCATTGTACCCAGGTACAATGGGGCAAAGGGGGACAGGGACCCTGGCAGGGCATAGGGGCAGGGTACGCAGGGCTCTGCCCTGCCCTGTGGGGGGCATGCCAGGCTCCCCCTGTGCCACCCCCCCCCCGGCAGGGAGGGCAGTGGGGGAGTCCTGGAGAGCCCTAAGTCGACTTAGAGTCGACTTAGGGCTACTCCAGGTCTACACTGGCTTAAGTCGACTTTAATCCAGGTTTAACAAAGTCGACTTAATTTTCCTTAAGTCGACTTAAGCAGCTTGCTTAAGTCGACTTAAGGAAAATGTAGTGTAGACGCAGAGTAAATTAAGGCAACTTAAGCAAGTTTAAATCGACTTAATTTACAATTGTAGACGCACCCAGTGGGAGTTATTTTTGTAAAAGTTCTCTACTCTACCTTGGGTTAGATGTCTGTACTACCAGAACTATTACTCTACTATCCACTAGCCAATGCTCCTTCCTAGAATAAGGAGCAAAACTGAAAATGTTAATGTCAAATTTTACTAAGTCAAAACCATAAGTAAGCCATCTACAGCATTAGGTAACCTTTAGGTAATGATCATAGCATAATGATCTTGTTAGGAATTTAGCACAGCCAAGTCTGAGATTTTACTTTTAAGTGTTAATGTGACCTGCCTTGCCAGGGAAGTTTCCCCACATTCTCATTGCTCTACTTAATAGTAATCCCTTCAAACTACAGCCAAATTTCATCCAAAAATGAGCTAACGACTTTCTCAATTGAGATTATGATTCAGAAATTCTTCCTAAATGCTTGTACACTGCTAAAACATGTATTACACGTTTTTTTCAAAGCTTCACTTATGGCTCAAATGTTATTTAATTAATTAACAAAGTTCTGCAGGCAGAGTTAACATTAGTCCTGTAGCCATTGCTCCAGTATGAAATTGCTGTGATGTGGTTTCCATTGTTGGATGTTTCTTGCAATGGAGGTTTGCTGCTGACATATATGATGGCTTTATTTTTTACTTTGAAAGATTAGTCCAAAGCATTCAACATTTGGGGCCAGATTCTCAGCAGGTGTAAATAAGCATATCTCCAATAGAGCTATGCCAGTTTATATTAGCTGAAGCTCCTGCCCTTTTATGCAGCTATGGAATATTGTCTAGAAATATCAGCATTTTCAGAGGCCATGTCTTAAATTTCTTACTCAGTCAAACCACATATTGAAGCCAAGGGAAGTTCTGTAAAAGTAATAATGACTAAAAATCTGAGGACCTCGTGCTATAAACAGAGTGGAGCTGAAACTCCCATACCCCCAAACTTGCACAGCAAGAGATAGCCTGAGACTCTTGTCCACCTCCACTGCCCTGTGAGACAGAGTCTGTAGCAGCCCCTCTGGATGGGTCCACTCAGAACATTTGACTGGAGGCTGGTGCACATGACCCTCCTATGCCCCCCCACCACGCATCATCTCTGCCTTATTAATTACCTATTTACATATATAGAGATATAGACCACTCTTGTAACTGTTTTGTCTGGGAGGTCAGACTAGATGATGGTCCCTTCTGACCTTAAATGCTATAAGTTTCTGAGTCTCACCTACAGGGAGGCATAGTGCACTCATTAAGGCAGGGCTCAACAAATCCTGGGCACCAGGTCACCATGGCGCCAAGAAATTTCACTCTGGTGCCTAGCAAATACTCCCTGGCAACGGGAAAAAAAAGTCGCCAGTGCCAATACTTTTAGCAGCACTGCCACACAGCTCCCCACCCCTACTGCCGCCACCACTGAAAGCACCCTGGTCTGCAGTGGTTGTTCTCAGCAGCAAGAGGACTGGGGCTTTCATGCCAGAGCGCTAGCGAAACTGTCAGGCCTTGTACACATGATCACTTTATCACGCATTAACAATCATTACCGTGCGATACCAATAACAGAGTATACACATGCAATAGGGCTGTTGCGCGTTAACTGCCTTGTTGTAGCGCAATACAAAAACCACCTTGACGAGGCTGGTAGCAGTTAACACGGAACAGCTGTTGCGCCTTTCCACTCGTGTATACGCTTATCGCGCAATGATTGGCCTCCGGAAGTGTCCCAGCATTCCAAAGTCGTCCTCTCTGGTCTTCCCCCCACCTGCTCTGTGGCCGTGACGAAACAGTCCCTGCCCTGATCAGATTCCCAGGATTTTCGAATTTCTCGTCTGTTTCACTTCCTGTTCTCTTCCTCATGGAGTGGAGTGCAGCTCCGATCATCAGTAGCAATGGCGGCCCGTTGTGGAAGACGTGCACCCCTTTGGAGCACGGCAGAGGTGCTGGACCTGATCAGCCTCTGGGGAGAGTCCGCTGTGCAGGCGCAGCTACGCGGCATGTCAGAGAGAGGTTATGATAGAGACACTGTGCAGTGCAGATCAAAGGTGAAGGAACTAAGAATAACCTATCACCGAGCGAAGGAGGCAAACCACCGTTCGGGATCAGCGCCTGCTACATGCAGGTACTATAAGGAGATAGAAACCACCCTCAGTGGGGACCCCACAACCATTGCAAAGAGTCCCGTGGACACATCGGCCCCCCCTCATCCAGTGAATGCCAGACCCGAGCAGGATGAGGAGGAGATGGAGGATGACCTGGAGGAAAGCGCAACAGCGTGTAGCCAGGAGCTCTTCTGCACCCCCGCTGAGACCTCCACCCAAGACATGAATTGCAGCATGTCTTCTGAGGCGGCAGAGGTGGGGTTCTGGTAAGTTTCTCTTTCGTGCAGCTATGGCTCCTGCTAAAATATCATTGTCCGGGGTGGGGGTGCTTGCTGTCTCAGTCCCCGCTGTGCACGCTCTTTACTCTGCATTCATTAGAAGTGCATCAACACAAGCAGTGATTGTCAAAAAATCATCTGTATTTAGGTCAGTAAATCCTCGATGTACCTCCGGAGCCTACTACTCAGGTTAGATGGGAGAGCGTTTGTGTCTACGCTCCCAAAGACGGATACTCTGCCTCGCCAGCTGCAAAGCACAGCCCTGGGAACTATAGCAGCACACAATGCAGCAGCATACGGTCCTGGCTTGCAACCGGTGGCATGTAGGATATGTATTCTAGCTGGCAGGGGCACTCTGAGGAGAGAGATATCGGGTTCCATCTGCGTGCCCCCAGTAAGCTTTCTATTAGGATGTACCTTGTCCGCTTCAGCGAAGCATAGGATGTTGACTACCCTGCACCTTCCAGTGGAATGTGCTACTGGAAGGTTACGTTGGTGATCTAGGCTATGTGTTAACAACAGCTTTATTATTTTTTTTTTTTTTAGATTCGACCTTCACAAGGCCGGTGTCTACCCCAGCTGACTGCATGAGAAACATTCGGCAGCGTGCTCGAAGAAACAGGGAGGATATGTTTCAGGACCTGCTGAAAACAGCACAGGAATCCGCGAGGGAGAATCGAGCCTGGAGAGAGGAATCCCAACAGAGGAGGCAAACACAGGGACGAACTGATAAGCGTGATGAAGGAGCAAACAGAACTGCTGAAGAGCATGATTGCTTTGCAGACCCAGGCGATTAATGTACAGGCTCCACTCCATACAGTTCAGCCGTGTCTGCCTCCCACACCCTGTAGTCCTTCAAAGAATTTCTTTGAAGGCCACCCATCCCCCTGGTACACTGCAACATCCAGTCCCCCCCAGAGCTACTTTTTAGAGACCCGCAGCTACACCCACCTGTAACCCGCCCCCCCTTTAGGTTTTAATAAAAACAGTGACAAATAATTTGAAGATTGGCTTTATTTGTACACATTGAAAATCTCATAAGGTGCACCTGATGCGTCCTGGAAGTTAACTAGGGGAGGGCATCATTGAAATGGTCCCTGAGTGCCTCCCTTATGCGAGCAGCTTCTCCTTGGGCCCCCCTAATACTCCTAGTGGCTGGCTGTTCGTATGCTTCCTCGAGGCGCTGTGCCTCCATAGCCCACCCCGGGGAAAACTTTTCTCCCCTAGTTTCACAAATGTTATGAAGGACACAGCACGACGCAATCACAGCAGGGATGTTGTCCTCCGCCAAGTCCAGCCTCCCATACAAACATCGCCAGCGCCCTTTTAAATGGCCGAAGGCACACTTCACAGTCATTCTGCAGAGGCTCAATCTGTAATTGAACCGCTCCTTGCTGCGATCTAGGTTACCGGTGTACGGCTTCATGAGCCATGGCATCAGTGGGTATGCTGGGTCTCCGAGGATGAGTATGGGCATCTCTACATCCCCCACGGTAATTTTTGGATCAGGGAAGAAGGTACCCCCTTGCAGCTTCCAGTACAGACCAGTGTTCCTGAAAATGCGGGCATCCTGCACCTTTAGCGACCACCCAGCATTGATGTCCATAAAACGCCCCTTGTGATCCACAAGTGCTTGCAGCACCATGGAGAAGTAGCCCTTCCTGTTGATGTCGCGAAATGGCCTGGAGCCAAAATAGGGATGTGTGTGCTATCTATGGCTCCCCCCGCAGTTAGGGAATCCCATGGCAGCAAAGCCGTCCACAATCTCACGAACATTGCCCAACGTCACCGTCCTCCATAGCAGAACGCGATTGATGGCTTGGCACACTTGTGAGAGGGCTAATCCGACGGTGGACCTCCCGACTCCACACTGGTTTGCAACCGACCGGTAGCAGTCAGGAGTCGCCATCTTCCAGACAGCAATCGCAACACGCTTCTCCACGGTTAGGGCTGACCTCATGTTGGTGTCTTTACGTCACAGGACAGGGGCCAACTCTGAGCACAGTTCCAGAAAGGTTGCTTTCCGCATTCGAAAGTTCTATACCCACTGCTCGTCATCCCACAGCTGCATAACAATGCGATCCCACCACTCGGTGCTCGTCTCTCGTGACCAGAAACAGCGTTGCACCGTGTGCAGATGTTCGGTGAAGGAGCTGAGCAACGCGGTGCTGTTGCTCTAAATGGCATCGATCAGCCCCTGCTCCTCAGCGTCCTCATCTGACTCGGAGCTCATTGCGTACTGAGCAACCAGCCGAGATGTACTTAGAATGCTGAAGGCGACAGTGGAGATCAGAGCAGGATCCATGCTGTCGCTGTTGTGATTGCTCGCAAGTGGTGCGGTGCATCACTGCACTGTTGAAAATAGGCACGAGTTGCTATTGGCAACGAGGAAGACGCAAGGGGAACACAGTGCACCACGGGAAACTGAGATTTTTACCCATGGCGCTTTGCGTTCCTTTCCTTCATCCCATGATTCCAAGCGCAGATTGAGGGAAAACTGAACTGTGGGATAGGTGCCCAGAATTCATTGCGCTACACCGCGATATTGCAAAGAATTCTGTTGCGTTACAAGGAGCGACGTGTGTACGCGCTATCCCACAATAAAGGTCACGTGTTTTTTATAGCGCGATTGCCATGTTGCGCTTTAATCTGATCGTGTGTACATAGCCTCAGTGATAGTGGCTTTTTTTCAGTGATGGGGGAGCACTCCACTTCTAAAGTGCCTGGCTCCTTAGTTTTTCGGCTGGCTCCTAGCTGGAAGACAAATTTGTTGAGCCCTGCATTAAGTACTTCATGATTTGACCCAATGGAACAGAACTTCAGCTAGTATAAATCAATATACCGCCATGGAAGTGAATAGTTGATCTATATACCTGCTAAGGAATTGACCTTATACTGATGTTAATTTGGGAGGTGTTGCTAAAAATAGTCTCTCCCTTCAACTTTCCCTAATAACTATTCTCATCTGTTCTTAATTTGTTAAGGAAAGGAAAACTTAATATGACTAAAGCCGCTATAGGTTTAAATGACTGAAACAACTTCATTTCTTTCTTTTGGCAACTGTTTTTATATATTCTTGTTCAGCACATATTTACAAGTTGAATAATAGAATTATAGAATTATAGATTAAAACCCTTTTTCCTGGACAGAGTGATTCAAATCATTTAATACCCGAGAAAGCAAAAAAAATTGTTCTGCAAAGTTCTCCTGCTTTTTGTATTTCCACAAAACCCATATTACTGTTGAATGAATCCTCATCAGCTGCTGTGACACAGACAAACTCATCCACAATAAAGATTCCACAGCCTAAACAAAGAGCAGAACTAAAATATTCACAGAGGAAATTAATTTTCAATTGTGAAAGAAAATCCTAGAAAAATATTTTTAATATGTTGATTTTATAGTTCTAGTTCAAATATGTTAAAATTCTCATCCTCTACAGCAGTGGTCTTCAACTTTTTTTGGATCAGTGCCCAGTTTTTCAATATTTTCACATTTGCAGTGAGTTTATCGCCCTCCTACATAAATTGTTACTTTTTATAAATTGCCATTGTTCTTAAATTAATTGTTTGTAGCACCCACCAAAACTCACAAAATGCCCACTAATGGGCAGTATTTCCCAAGTTGAAGACCACTGCTCTATATAACTGAAATGGTTCATACAACATAACAATAGTGTTGTGTTTTCTGCCAGTGTGGTTAAGTCGTGGAAGAATTAACACTGCGGACCAAGCCCCAAAGGCTCACAGGACTAGTACTTAGGGTCTGCTACAGACATCAGAATCTGATTTGGAGGTGGAGAGATCGCTTTCATATTTTAATGAAATAAATACTAAGCAAAATTGTATGATTACAGGAGACTAATTTCCCAGATATAGATTGGAGGGCAGGTGCTACTAATTATGGCAGAGCCCAGATATTCCTGGACGTGATAGTTGACAGATTTCTTCACCCAACAGGCACCAAACCAACAAGAGGTGATGCCATTTTAGATTTAGACTTAGTATTGGTAAGCTGTGAGGACCTCATAAAAGAACTGATTGTAGAGGACAGCCTTGGTTCAAGTGACCATAGAATCATAGAAGATTAGGGTTGGAAGGGACCTCAGGAGGTCATCAGTCCAACATTGTACTCAAAGCAGGACCAACCCCCAGCCAGAGCTTTGTCTTTGCCAGGGCTTTCCCTTTGCTAAGGCCTTAAAACCTATTCATGACTTTGGCACAAAAAGCAGGAGTAATAATAATAATAATAAAAATTTGAGGCTGACACAAAGTTGGAGGTATTACCAATACAGAGGACCAGAACATCATACAAGAAGATCTAGACAACCTTAAAAACTGAAGGAATAGAAGTAGGATGAAAATTAATCATGCAAAGTGCATGGTCATTCGCTTAGGAACTAAGAAGAATTATTGCTATAAGAAGGGACTTATCAGTTTGAAATAAAAGAGAAGAATAAAGACCTATGTGTATTCACTGATCAAAGGATGACTATGAGACAGACATCAATGTGATGCAATCATAAAAAGTGCTAAAACAGTCCTAGGATACATCAGGTAAGGTTTTTTCCAGTAGATATAGAGAAGCATTAGTACCATTATACAAGAAACTAGTGAGACCTCATCTGGAATACTTTGTGCAGTTCTGGTCTCTCATGTTTAAAAAAGATGGATTCAACTGGGACAGGTGCAGAGAACAAAGTCGACTTAACTTTTTCTAGTGTAGACATACCCCAAGAGCTTGACTTGTTTAGTCTAACCAAAAGAATGCTGAGAGATGATAAGATTGCTCTCTATTAATGCATCAGAAGGATAAATACCTGAGAAAGAGGGGAGTTTAACTTAAGTTCCAATGTGGACACAAGAACAAATGGTTATAAACTGATCATCAACAAGTTTAGGTTACAAAGTAGGTAAAGGCTTCTAGACATTTGAAGAGTGAAGTGCTGGAACAGCCTATCAAAGGAAGCAATGGCTCAGAAAACCTAACTAGCTTCAAGACTGAACTTCTGGCATTTAAGCAGGAGATGTTATGATGAGGTCGCCTAAAATAGCATATGGCCAATCTGTGACTTTTAATAGCAAAAATCCCCAGGGGTGGGAGATGGACACTAGACAGAAATGGATCCAAGTTACTACAGAGAATTCTTTCTCAGTTGTCTGGCTGGTGGGTCTTGCCCACATGCTCAGGGTTCAAATAATCACAATACTTGGGGTCAGAAAAGAATTTTCCCCCAGGTCAGAATGGCAGAGACCATGGTGGGGGTCATCGCTGTCCTCTGCAGCAGGAGGCCTGGGTCACTTGCTCGTTAAAACAAGAGTAAATGGTGGATTCTCTATAATGTCAAGCCTTTTAAATCATGATCTGAGGATTTCAGTAACTCAGCCAGAGTTTATGGGTCTATTACATGTGGGGATGGGTGAGGTTCTGTGGCCTGCAATGTGTAGAACAGTGCTTCTCAACATTTTTTCCATCATGAGACACCTGACAGATGATGTTCCTCTATGTGACACACTATAATCTGCCAGGAGCAGTGGCACTTGGGGCTGGGCGTGCTTGGGAGGCTGCGGCGCTCTGGAGGATGCAACACTCAGGGACCTGGGTAGGGGCAGAGTCAATCTAGTGCAGGCTGGTACCCTGGTGGTCTGGCTCAGTTGGGCCAGGTTCATTTCTGTGGGGCAGATGGAGGCCCCTCCACCCCCCGACTCCACAGCCCAGGATCTCTGGGTTGCAGCCCCTAAGTCCCTTCACTCATCTGGCCCTGGCTGCTGCCTGTGTTGTGCAGCAGGAGCGAGCTATTGAGGGCAACAGAGAGCGGTGGGCAGCAGGAGCTCCAAGCTGGCTCGAAGCTGAGCTGCCAATTTTCTGTGACACACCTCCCGGCTCTTCACGACACACCTTTGTGTCCCGACACAGTGCTTGAGAACCGCTGGTCTAGAAGGTCTGATTTGGTGCTCATGATAGTCCCTTTTTGGCCTTAAGGTCAGTGAGTCTCTATATAAGGTCCCAACAGGTCAACCAGGAAGGAATACTGATTGCTGATGGACAGCTGCCTGCTTCTGCCTCAGGACACATAAGGCCTGGGTCAAAGCCACTGAAGTCCATAGGCTCATAGCAAAGAAGATAAACCTTAGCTCCATGGAGCCTCCCAGGTTTCCCATGTCCTGTAATGCAGGGAATCATGTGATTCTTCCTCTCTTATATACAGCACATGCTTTCAGCTGTGCAGAATGAAGAAACATCTTTTTTTGTTTTTGTGGGATCCAGGGCCAGCAGTCTTAAGCCTCCTTTGCCTAAAGTTATGTCAGCCTTTCAGGACAAGTTGGATATATGTTTTCAAGGATTTAAGATCCAGCTTCAGTAACTTGGTTTATGGACCCTAAGCCCTGTCCAGGTTCAGAACTGAGCTGGCTGGGGTTTAAACATGGTTGTGCTAGCAGGATTCACTGACCAAAGTGGACAGAGAGATTTTCTTGAGACAAATTCTGTCCAAACTATGCTAAAGACTTTCCTCTGGCTGTGTCTACATAAACCATTTTCCCCTCAATCTCCCACAGTTACACTGGTAGGGTAATGATGGTGGGAACACGACTGTAGACAAAAACACAAGAGTAAGAAACACAAATGAGCAATCTCCAAAGGAAGATAGCCATGTTCCATGCCCAACAAATGGACATATATTTTAGATATTAAGTTGTCATTTCAAAGAGAAGCACTGCATTTCTCAACCCATCTATCCACAGTCCTTTAAAGATAGCTGGTTGCTTTTAGTTTCTCTTCATACATTATTTCTGTTTCAGCGATTTAAATAGCTCCTTAAAGCAGAGGTGCACAATCTGCTGCCCCCAGGCCACATGCGGCCCACAAGCATGTTCTGTGTGGCCCTCTGGGAGCGGGGGGATCATGTGACATGCTCCCCCTCCTCTCATATGTTGCATATGTGGCCCTTGAGCAGCCTTAGAAAATGCAATTTGGCCCTTGGCCAAAAAAGGTTGTGCACCCCTGCCTTAAAGTAAATCATCAAATTTCAAGGGCTTTATTGTTCCCTTCTCAATTCTCTGGTCAGACAGGAATAATTTGTAGAAATGCAGTGCTTTTTTTCTGGCGGAACGCACCGGAACGGCGTTCCGGCACCTCCCGACAGCGTCGGCCTCCCGGCACGGGGCCAGGATCAGGCTCTGTTGCCGGGGTCTGTCTGCCCTGCCGGGGCCGCGTTCGGTCCCCGCCGGTGCTCCCTCCCAGCTGTGCAGGCTGCGGCCGGGCTGGGGAGATTTAAATCTCCCGCCCTGAGCATGCGCAGATACAGCGTGCTCAGGGCGGGAGCGGCCTGGCCGGCAAGCAGCTCTGCCGGCCGTCCCTGTAGTTCCCAGCCTCCGGCCAGGTAAGGGGGCGCTGGAGGGAGGCCTGGAGAGGGGTGGGGGTGGGGACAAGGAGACGGCCCGGGTTAGAGGGATGGGGGTGGGGACAAGGAGGGACCCCCGCGCAGGCCGGCAGCCCCCACCGCCCCCTCCAGACCCCCGGGGCTGCTTCCTTTCTCTTTTTTCTCTTCCTCTTCCTTTCGTTCCTTTCCTTTTTTTCCCCTCTTCTTTGTCTTCCTCTCCCCTGCCTTCCTTCCTCTTCCCTGCCTTCCTTTCTCTTCTTTCTTCCTTTCATTCCTTTCCTTTTTTCTTTTTCTCTTCTTTGTCTTCCTTCCTTCCTGCTCTTTCTGTCTTTGCTTCCTTCCTTTCTTTTTCTCCTCCTTCCTTCTCTTTTTTCTTTCTCTCCCTTCTTTTTTAAAACTTTTTAAAAATTAATTTTAAATAAAAACCTTTCTTAAAATTAGATTTCAATTCCAAATTCATTCCAATTAAATTAATTAAACACAATTAATTAATTAATTCTATTTACAATCACTTTATCTTCAATTAATGCCTATAATTTCTGTCTTGTGAGTTTTCCCCAAAAATTTATTCTGAAAAAGTTTTTCACACGGCTTGAAAATTTTGCACACAAGCCACCAAACCTAGAGGGACCATTGGCTACTAGTTGCGTACACAACAGCAGGCCAGCAGGCTAACATCGGTCAGTCCCACACTCTGGGCCTGGCCGGAGCCCACAGCACCAACAAAAAGTGTGTGGATGCATTACTGCCTGCCACCCAGTACCCAGAAACACAGGCCAGCAGCAGACGTGATAGCTACACATTCATGTTTTTTTCTAATTATAATACGGCCCCCCAACAGTCTGAGGGACCGTGAACTGGCCCCCTATTTAAAAAGTTTGAGGACCCCTGCTGTAAGACCTCACAGGTTGTCTTTCAGTATATTAGCGGCCTGCATAGTTAATAAAACTTAACAGTTTTTACCTTGTATTTTTATTTCTTTGATATATTCAAAAATTTACTGTTTACTGCACTATTTTCAGTGTTATTTCTTTATGACACGACGGACATCAATAGGAGTTCCGGTACCTTTTTTTTTTTTTAGAAAAAAAGCACTGTAGAAATGTAATATTCTAAATCTTTCATGGGATGTTTCATGTACCACATACTGGATAAAAACCTGAGAGGACTCCATGATTGTAAAATTGAACTGGCTGTTTACTAAGAGAACTATTTATAGAGATGCTGCAGATGTACCAAGTCCAGTCACAGGCACACAGACTGGATCCTTGGTGCCTCTTCCTTCAAACTCTTCCCTGCTGCCTCCCACACTCCTTCCTCCAAGTTTCATGCAGGTTGCTATAGAATTTGCATTACCTTCCTCTAGACCCACATCAATGTGCAGAAGAAGGTTTACGAGAACCAGAAACAACCAGACCTATATTATGGAACTCGATCCTGCGAGAGATAAGAATCATCACAGCGCTCACCATTTTCAGTTCTGGATGCAAAACTCGCTTCCTTGACTCATCTCTCCCCCAATGACCAAACAATCATGCACAAACTTGCACTCAGGCCTTATCAAAAATGATTTTCAGGCATTGGTGACCAGCCATCAGTTTAGCTAGCTCTAGTGTGAATCCCTAGCATAGACAGGGCAAGGTGCTATTCGCTGTGATTTATATTGGTGCAGTTCTTACCCCAGCTTGAAATTGGAATAAAAGGCACTAGTACAAATTGCAGCTTATCCTGTCCATGGTTTGCTCTGATGCAGTTATGCAGGTAGCTAGCCACTGACTGTTGTAATGGGAGTAAATTTTCAATGTAGACGAGTCAACTCACTCCTTAAACTCACACATTAAAAAAAACAGACACCCAAATACTTAAAGTGTCCTCTTAAAGATGGTGAAACAAGTGTGTTTTATTTTTTATTGGTTTTTTTAATTATATGGGAGGCACTCAGGCACTAGAAAGTTAGTGCCATATAATAATCTAGAGATAGTTTCAGGGAACTTCTTACATGGGTTGACTAAGCAGTTTCCTGCTCACAGTAAATAAGCACCTGTTACACAGCATAACAAATGCACAGAATAGCTGTACACATGGGAAATGGGGGGAAGGAGTTAGGGATCAGCCATCATACACCACATTTCCCCATGCAAATGCTTAATCTACCCAGGAATGCATCATGGCTGAATCAGCATCTTCTCCTGATATGAACCCTTTAAATTCAATGAATATGTCACATAGATGCCTCCACAAGTGGGGAGCCAATGGCAGAAAGGCAAATAAAAGCAAATCTATGTCTAGCACATGGTTGCAGAACCAGCTGCACAGCTTGTGTGCTGCCTAATAGATAACTTCATGAGTAAGATTAAAAAGGAAGGGTTAGGCAGAAAAGAAGTTGTGGTTCCATCTTCACAATCAGGACAACTGAGGGTGTAGCAGAAGTAGCCAAGGTTACCAGTAACTACTCAAGTCTCAGAGTCTGAGTAACGAGTTATAATCGAATTGACTTCAGATTCTGCTGTTCTCTCTCTCAATGGAAGGAGCCATTAAGGAAATCACACAGGACAAAGATGGGATCCACTCTCACCTCAACCACATGGGACACAATTTACTAAGATCAAACAGCTCAACTTGCAACAGCTCAGTTAAAATGTCCAAGGCTGTGAACATGCTGGGCCTGAAATATATAATGTGGGTGTGATGTCAAGCCAGCATGAGGAGCGCAGTCATTCCAGTGGGTATTGTGTGTTTTCCAGGGATGAAGAGAGCCCTACAAATGAGTGCTCTATAACACCCACCACCGTGCTAGTGGTTGTGCCACATCATCATCCCTTCGGCCACAGCTGACTTCTTGTGTAGCTAATCACCTCCCTCTCCAATATTCTGTGAGCCGATGTCCTAAATGACACTTCTAGGACTATATAACTGCTGCCAAGGATGTGTATTAGGCCAGGGAGTGGGGATAGGCTGCCAACCTGGACAGATGGATATGTGATTGGATACTTCCTAGTCCTGTGCCGGTTTCTTCCCCTTGAAGACCCAAACATTGCCTTCTTAAGAATATACAGGTGCTGAACAGCCAGTGGAAGCAAACAAACCAACTCTCATAACTACTTGGAGGGAGAACTGCGGGATGTTCAGCTGCCTGGGATTTCTGACTATTGGGACTTGCTGAGGACACAAAGACCCCTGGACAAGCAAAAGATGAGAGATTTATCTTGAATTTATTTTGTTCAATCTCCTCCCTTTGTCTTTGGAGAGGTGTGGTCTGTAAACCAGAGCTGTGGTGCAGCACCTTTCACGTGTAATTATTGCTGCTGCTCAGTGCTGGAATACATCAATCCCTAAGGTGCCAGTAACATGGCAAGTGTACCATGACTTGGAGGCAAGCATTGTAGGTGCTTCAGCTGCGGGGCCTTGTAGGCAACTAGCCCTGATGGGTCCCAATAACCACTCAGAAGAACAGCTAAGAGGAAGATTATTTTACCAGAGCTGGCACGAAATATTGCAAATATCCTAAGTACAGAGGTTTAAATTAGTTAGAGTTCAAAGTGAGCAATACTAGTTCTTCTTTGGGCTGCTGGGACAATCCAATCAAGAGTTAGAGCCCTTCAGGCCTACTGCCTAGAGTGCCTTCTCCAATCCAGCCTCTATTCAAGCAAATAGTGGCTTGTAAGTTTCCAGGCCAGACTCACATAGTGTCTCTCACTGGGGTCCACCTGCACTGACTAAGGAAAAGTTAAAAAACCTGGCTATGTTTAGTTTTGAAAAAGGAAGACTAAGTGGGGGACCTAATAACAGCCTTCAAAGATATTATGAGCTGTTAAAAGAGGACATTGATCATTTATTCTCCATGTCCACAGAAGGCAGGACAACTAATGACAAGAGAGATTTAGCTTAGATATTAGAAAAAACTTTCTAACTGTAAAGGTAGTTAGGATCTGGAATATGTTAGCAATGGAGGCTGTGGAATCATCATCATTGCAAGTTTTAATAACATAGTAGATAAACACCTGTCAGAGATGGTCTAAGTGTACTTGGCCCTGCCTCAGCACAGACGTCTGGACTAGATAATCTCTCGAAAACCCTTCCAGCCCTATATTTCTATGATTCTAAGTTATTTGCCCTTTGTTCATGACTGCATTGTAGAGCTTTTAAAGACTAACAGACTTATTTATCGCATGACCTTTCATGGGAGAAAATCCCACTTCGTCACAAGTGGGATTTTCTCCCATGAAAGCTCATGCGATAAATAAATCTGTTAGTCTTTAAAAGTGCCGCAGGACTCTGTTGTTTTTCTACAATAGACTAACACGGCTACCTCTTTGGAATTCGACTGCATTGTAGAAGTTATTCCAATTGCACTGCACAGATGGAGTATTGCACAGGAAATTTACCACTGTCATGCAAAATGCTCATCAGGGTCCATTATCAGTAAGCTGTAGGGTGTTCAACGATACTTTTTTTCTTAAAGAGTCTAAAGTACTTTTCCTCTCCTGTTTTATTGTTTTCTTTAATCACAGGCACTGAGAGAATTGAAACAGTCTCAAATCGCCTTGCCAGCTGCTGTTGCCTCAATTTCATAGCAACCACATTTTGTATTTTCTACTATATCTCCTGTAACCATCAATGAATCACTTGGCACAGCTGAAGATTATTAGCTATACTGGAAAGAGACACTGTGACATGTTTATGTTAACACAAGGGATTCAGCATATCTAGTATTTTCATCCTAACTAAATTAGTCTTTTACAACTTACCATTCATCAGTGTTTTCCACTGTTTCACATCAGAACTATATAATAAGTAAGTTTCTAGCAAGAACAATTTTTCCAGTGTTGACATGGATGATCATTGTACTTGTCTGAGAGCGTTCTCATTCTCAGCATAGTCATTCTCAGAGCCTCTGTCATGTCATATTTAGCAAATTTTAATTTGGAAGATAATTTTTAGAGATCTCTAACCCAGTTTCAAACCCTATTGCTGTTTCCCTTGGCTCCTTCCTACCTCACTTCTCACCTTCACCCGTCTCTGAATTTTCCACCAGAGCTTCCTCCAGTCCTTGTTGGATCTTTACCCTTCTCGGCCTCTTGTCAAATTTCCAGGTCCAGAACTGGACTCAAGACTTATTCTCCTCCTGCATTTCCATCTTGACTTTGGCCAACTCCCTTTTCCTCTAGGGCAATGGTTCTCAACTTATTTAGCATTGCAGGCCACATATGCAGCTTTCCATGTATCACATGGGCCACATCCACACAATATATATTTTACCCCTGTGGCCCTGAGGATGTCACCTGGGCCACAGCTGTGTGTTGACTGGTCTACCCACAGCCCACTGCTTGAGAACCACTGCTCTAGGGAGTGCCTGCAGACCTTCTCCGGCTCTCATTTCCCAGCTTTATACTTCTACCCCAGCTCCTTCAGTTGTGCTTTGTTTGCCATTAAAGCTTCATCTGCCATTGGCTGCCCTGGTCCCTCCAGATGCAGCCTATAAAGTTAACTGGCCTCTTCTGGCCCACATTAACCCACTGAGAGCTTGTGTGGGGTGGACTACTCCATCACAGACCCAAAAGGGAGTGATGGGTTGAATAACCCATCCTCTCATTATTTTATCCACCAATTTTAGCCACCATTACTGACACACCAATTCTGGTTTACTGATTTCTGGTTCCACACATTTCTTGTTTACCAAGCATGATCTTAACATGGTCCTTGAACTGTATCAGTAGGCCTTTCTGTTTAAACTAGTTCTATCTGTCCCTCATTCATATCTTTCTCCATCAATATTGGTTATTATATATTACTGTGATGTCTTATGAACTTACATGTACTTTTGACAGCTAAGATCACAATTGGGGTAAATTTGTAGGCTCAGTTAACTCAATAATTCTTATGCACTAGAACATGCTGCAGTGGTTAGGTGGTAAACCATGTAAAGGTATTTTTTTGTTTTCAGTTGATTGATTTCTCTCTTTCTTTCTTTCCTTACCAAATTGATGAAGTATTTCTGTTGAGCTTATATTTTGAAAAACTTATTTGAGTCAGGAGAACTCATTAAGCACTACTATTGTTAGCATTCCCCTGGATTTTTTTCCTCCAACTGCATTTATAAGTAAGCTTGGCAGGACTCAATTTCAATAAACTTTTGCCTGGCTAAAGAAAAAAATAAACATTAATGACAAGGAAGGATATTGTTCTGCACATAAGACTGGATGTATAGTCACTTTGAAATCACCCCAAATTCTCTTTTAACTTAAATGCTGGAACAATGGCAGCTGCTCATTGTCTATGCATGACACAACTTCTGTCTTGACTAGACTTTCCAGATCTGTTTTGATGGTCTGATGGTATATGGTGAGCTCATGCTCTCTTTGTAACATTAGGGCTAGCTGCCCAGCTTAATGAATAAGTTTTACAGCGAAGTACTACATGCTCTGCATTACTCCTTTGGAAACCCAAGCTTGTTTCTGTAATATTGTAGGTAAATGGTTTTATTTAAATCCATGAAGTGACCTTTTGGCAATTCAGCTGGTTCTTTTGATCTATGACTGGCCTCTCATGTATGGGAATAAATACCATAATCCAAGACACTTGAGCTCTCCATCCATGGAGTTTAACCTCCATATCTATAGTCCCCATTGTCACAGGTTCCCTCATGAATGTCAATTCATGTAGATTAGAAAATTTGCCTTCTCTGATCTAAGCAATACTGATGCTTCTATATTCACTTACACTCAATGTGAAGGTTCTTCTAATAATGGAGTTACCAAGAACCTGTGTCAAGGCCTAATATCCTGAGGATGTGGATGGTCATATCTTCTCCAGAGTTATTCTTTTTATGTTCTTGGAAATATAAACTCTTTCTCTTCCATATCTCATGGGCATGTTTTTGTCCTGTTTACTCATCTAAGTTTTCCTCTTGGCTATGTGTTTCTGCTTGCAGGCATAGTTAATGTGTCCCGTTCTATCCTAATACCAGGAAGCTAAATCTCCACACCAATGCATCACTTTTAAATAATCTCACTTGTTGCATCAGTGCCTGATATTTTGTTTCTGGGATGGTAATGAGTACTCAGGTACTGTCTCTCTGCATGGACCACAGACCAGCATGTCATCAGTGTATGTCTGCTTCATTTGTTATATTGGTTATTAAGCAAGGCAAAGATGTGAACCAAACTACACTGATACAGTGCTTATCTCATGTCTCATCTGAAAAATCTCTCAGGAATCAAAATTTTAATTATAATATATTTAAAACCACAAACATATCAACCCATTAAAACTGTATACATATCAACTCTATTCTGTTTCTTACAAGAAATAGCAAGAGTTATGTTAAAGAAGGAAAAAATTTTCATACCGAGACCCTGATTCAGCAAGGTACTTAGAAACATGCTTGATTTTAAGTTCCTGCTTAAAGTTAAGCATATGCTTAATACTTTTAGGCCCAAATCATTTGAGCACATGCTTAACTTTAAGCACATGCTTGTGTGCTTTGCTGAACAGGAAGTGATTATTCACACGCTTAAAGTTAAGCACATGCCTAAGTACCTTGCTGAACCGGGGTCTTCGGAATAAATTGCACTGATGAATAAGTGGGAACCAGTCCCAGATTATGGAATACACAACACAGTCAATATCTTCAGGTACCCTCCCCAATACTTGTCCTGCCCTCCATAGCATACCAGCAACTGCCACCCTCACTATCACTGTAAGTAATAGCACCACAAAAACAGTACATCTCAAAATGATGTCAACACATCAGCCAGTTGGCATGGCCCAGTGTGTCAACACCACTGACAGAACATTTTCAGGGCACTATATTCAACAGTGACATAATTTAACACAAGACTGTTTTGCTGTTCAGAAATCAGTTAAAGCAGTGGTTTTCAAACTTTTTTTCTCGGGACCCAGTTGAAAAAAAATCATTTATGCCCATGACCCAACAATTACATCTTTGAGCAATACATTCCACTTTTTCGTTGGTGGCAATAGTGGGTACCACAACCCAGTACCTGAGGGCCTGTGACCCAGTACTGGGTCCCAACCCATAGTTTGAAAACTACTGAGTTAAAGAGTTTTAGTCTGATAGGCTATTTTATCTCTGAGTATCACTAGCCACAGTAATTCCATACTTTTCTGTCTGCGAGGACAGAATTTCAATATTCAACAAGCCCTGCTGCAAAAACAAAAGCTATGGTACACCTTGCTTGCTTCTGACCCTGCCACTTTCTCGGCCTTTTATCCCCAGTGCCTCGCTCGTTGCCTTTCCACATATTAAGCAGAAAAACAGGAAAAATATAAAAACTGACAAATAATAAAGCTATATAGGCCAAGGTTAAAATTAAATAGACAATTTTTAAGTATTGTGTTAAATCTTTCCCCATTCCGCCCTCTATGTATTGTTATAGATTCATAGATTACAGGGCCAGAAAGGACCATTGTGATCATCTAATCTGACTTCCTGTCTCTCACCCCAAAATAATTCCTGTTTGAATGAGGTCATCTCTTAAATATATGAGTTGGAGTTAAACCTTCTTGCTATGGGTTGGGTTAAAACGTCCTTGAAACTGATAGGTGTGAATGCATCCTTCATTGAAGAAGTACCAAGAGACATTAAGGAGCCTCACCTAAAATAAGGTAAAATGGAGTATGCCCAGAAATTACCATCATAAGCTTAAAGGGTTCCACTGGACACTGGATATTTTTTTTTCCAGGGAGAGAGAGAAAATGTACCTAAAGAGTTATACAGAGACAGAGAGACACAATAGAAGAAAGAAAGCTGAGCAGCAGCCTGGAAGTATGGTGTCACCCTAAGAGAAGCCTAGAAGGAAGGTTAGTAGTGCTGGCTGAAAGAAGCATGGGTTTAGAAGCAAAGAAACGGTCTCCTGTTATTTTGGCTCTTCCTGTTTTCAGGGAAACAGGACTTCGTACATTTTTTGTAAATAAAAGGAACTGAATCAAAGAGATACCTATCATCAATTTCTTCTGCTAAATGGAACAATCTGCTAGACCCTGAACTATGGCTAGCTGCTCAGATCAAAGTGTGTTTTCTGTTTAGAGTCTGAGTCTGAGCGTCCATAACTCCTGCTGAAGTCAGCACATTGCATGATCAGATCTACATATTATAAACTTTCCAGGGCAGGAACTTGTCTGATCTTATCTCAGTAAATTGCCTGGTGCCATTTTAGGCATTAAACAAATGTAACCAGTAACAACTCATACTAGAAAAGCTAGACTTCCTCTCAAGAGAAACAAGAGACAGAGGAAGTGGCTGAAATGTTAGAAAGAGAAAGGAAGAGAAGAAGAAAGCAGTTTTTACAATAAATGTTCACTTTATTTTCCTTCCAGGAAGAAAATGACAGAGTATCTGAAGGGGTGCTATGAACCCAAGAACGTTCAGCCTCAGACAAATTGGGGAGGGGAAATGAGCTGAGGTAACAAGTTGAAATGCAATCTGGAAAGTTTTGACCTGTCCTAAATGCTTTCTGCATCTGTCATCAGTTATTTCAACACTTGCCCTGTCTTTATGAAAACAGAATGATTTACTATGTGTAATATCTACACAGTGTTATACAAACATTTGTACGATAAGTGTTAATAAATCTCTTCTAAAAGTGTTATCTGCACTATAGTTTATAGTTGGGTGAGGTCACTGCTGAAAGGAGACAAATTCATATTTTAAATTGTTACCACATACATCATTACTTCCATACTTATACCATCCCTGAACTCATTTTTCCAGTGAAGACAGGTGGGGAAATTGTAAGTCTCCTACTACCCCAACTGAATTAGCCAACTGCCTCTCATTCCACTGTGCAGTTATGTCATATGACATAAAGGTTTTCTCAGCATGGATTGACATCTATATTATTCTGTAGTATGTGAGAATGTTTCAAAACAAGAAGAGATCCAGTTACTTATAACTGGGGAAGTTGCCGCTATATTTTTAAACAAAATGATCTTCAGGAATTGACTGGATGACTCGAAGACTTCAGAGTAGACTGGGGGCTTCTGTGTTTGTGATAGCTGTTGTCATCACCATTTTTTGTGGAATGAGTTTATGGTGCTCAGCCCATTTTCTCATGAACATCGCCCTGCTCTACATCTTCAAGAGCCTGATCCAAAGCCCAATGAAATAAATAGGAGCCTTTCCAATGACTTTAATTAATTTGGCATCTGGGCCCAAAGGTGGGCAATTATAATTTAACAATGATAATGCTGTTTTAGAGTAGCCCAGGCAAGAGGAACAGAAAGATCTGAATGAAAACTAGCTGGCTCAAGTTCTACCCCAATAATATGGAAAAGATACGGTGGGGAAGTATAAAATATTTTTAAGAACCTGCAAGAGGTAAGACCTTACTGTCTGTTGAGAGTGTATGTCTAGAGCCCAACAAATCTGTAGATATCCACTTTATACCTACGGACCGTGTTTGTGGATCATGGATTAGATGCGGATACAAAATTTGTTTCCCTACAGACCTGAACATATGTCCTCCAGTTGTCAGAGTTCTACTAGACCCAACAATGCATTGGAACATACAAGTAGCAGCAGTGTCCAGAAATTCCTTTATTCGTTTTTGACAACCAAAGGAAGTTGTGCCCTTCTGTTTAGATGGAAATAAGGCCACTAGGGTCCGTAGTTTTCTCGGTTCCAACTGAAAATCACAGTGGCTATGTCTGACCTCGAAGACAACAGAGAAATACTGGTTCGACGCACAATAGCTCACATTCTAAGTAGAGCTGACCAATGAGAGAACAGTACACCTGTGCTCTACAATAACTCCTAATCCAGTTTTGGATTCCCTTCTGTGTCCTGCCCTGTTATCTCAATGGGCTTGGATCATATGTCACAGCCAGCAACACTGGCTCAACCAATAAAGTAATATCAGACACAATGTGTGACCAACACCCGAAATGAAGAACGTTTAACTATTAGCTTTGCAAGAAATTTAAAATGTTGGGGAATCCATTCTTTTCATGTGAATCCCTCTTTCTGTTACCTAAGTGATTCTCCGCTTCTGATGTAAATAATTTTCATCGATAAAAGATACGGGAGACTACATTTGAGCAGAACATAGGTAAATTTGGCATTAACATTAGTGATGCCTCTAGAAATGAGGGACATTTGAGAAACATGACTTGGGCCAAGCTCTCTTAGAAACTGCTTCTCTTGCCATACACCACTAACATCAGCGATGATCGATAGAGGGATGCTTGAGCTAAGGAAGCCCAGGTTTGACTTGCAGGGACTACGGACAAAGTCTTTTCAGTGTGGTCTTTGGGTTTCAGAATTCACTTTTTGGAGATCCAGCAGTACCCATCCACAGGGCACAACACAAGACTCTTCTTTTGGACAGACTTTCCTCTAACCACAAAGATGCAGAGTGGCTCTGGACAGTCTCTCATATAAGACATCCACTTAGATTTGCTTTCTCTTTGATAGTGGTTCTAATTCAAGGAGATCAGGAGTCAATTCTCAGATGGAATTGATTCATCTCTTAATTATGTATGTGGTATCCACACACTATGGTGAAAAACCATGAGAAATGATAACAATATTGATCATTTTTTATAAATCACAGATATCACTATCAGAGGAATATTACGTGATACCCTTGTTACACAACTATTTTCTCACAACTAGGATGGAACAGACAAGAAAAATGAATCCCAGTTAAGAGCCCACCCAAAAAGAGATTTAAATAAGATTTAAACCTGACAATTTGAGTATCTCTAATAGGCACTAAATTCACTCCAAGAAAGCCCGGGTTAAAGAAAACAGGAAAAGTTCTGATGTTACTCAATACAATACGATGGGCTCTTCCAATACTGGCCCTCCCAAATCTTGTGAAAACACAGCACTAAATTCTGGCCCCCACATCTGTTGCTGTGCACTGCTCCAGTGACACAAAGCAGCTTAAAAACTATCTTATCCAGCTACCTGGGAATTCCCTTACTTATGACCAGCACTCCTCCCTTATGACTTCTAGTATAGAATTCTGGCAGGGTTTGGAAAAAGAGTTGCAAGCAGAGTACCTCAGTTCCCCAGCTATTCCTAGTTGCCAGAATTGCCAGTATGGACCAGGGCCACGTGAGCATATAGAGCAGCTCTCAGGCTACTCTAAACTTACAACAGGAGTAGTCATCAATAAGCACATGAATCCAGGGGTCACAAAGATGGCTTTTGCCCCTTGAGATGTAGAGCTCAGACTCTGACTCCCACAGCCTCAAAACAAAGAGAGACCTTCTCACTCCACTATTCTGAGCGATAGCCACATCATTATGTGATCAGGGCACACACTAGCCCCCCTACTTTTTCTCATTCTGCTATGTAATATATATAAAGCAACAGTGCTTGGATACTTTATAAGTGGCTTTGTTTTTGCACATGGTCCTGAATCCTCCCGATGAACATAAGATAGAGGGGGAGTTTCTGAGTTGGATTCTCTTCATGTGATTCAAGTATCCCGAGCCCACTAAGGAAGTGGTTCTCAACACCGGTGTGATGCAGAAGTAGTCTAGGTGGGACGCTGGGTTTTCATAACAATTACTAAGAATCCACTCTCCCTCCCACTGATCTGCCCTGCGCACCTGACCCAGTATCATTATATATAAGCCGTATTATTATGATCTTCAACTACTAATATAATTATTATTTTTGTTTATTTGTATTTTAAAACCATAGCAATAAAATTTACTTTCAAATACTACTTCAATTTTTTATGTCCTTAAAACTTACCATAAATGATAAATATAATAACTGAATGCCTGTAAACATATAAATGTCCTTCTCAGAAAAAGGTGGGCTTTTTGTTCCTATCATGATGGGACCCAGGTTCTTTGATAGAGTGATTGGTGGGACATAAGATATGAAAGGTTGAGAACCACAGCACTAAAGTACCATATTATATGGCTCTCCAGTTATTTTCAAAGTGCTCGTAATGAGTTATCACACATACATACAAACCATTAAGTGTTCAGTAAACAGTTCCACCTTTAGCTATATTTAGCTGGAAATAGGATTTTTCTTCTTCAATTGACCATACTTGGTAGAACTAGTCCAATAAAATTCATGTTTTAGTACATTTTTAATAGCACTGATATTTCAAGGAGAATAATTTTACTCTAAATTTCTCTAGGGTGATATTGCCAACTCACCTTTTTCAAAGGTAATTTCCCCATGTAACAGGGTGTCATTCTCTCTGAGCACTTCACCTCTCACTGTGACTTGTGGAGGACTGTCTGTTAGCAGAGCTACCCCGATAGTCACATTGGCACCAGGCCTGATGCTCCAGGGAGCTGCCACCAGAAATGTGGGGCTAGAAAACATAAAGGGGGGAGAGAAGGAAATCAACCCATCGCCCTCTGTTATTTAATTATCATGTTTTACAAAAGGTAACAACTGTGTTGGTCACAAATTCTGTATTTCTGCTGTTACACATACACCTGACTGCAATTTGGGACAAAGGTTATGCAAGTATTACTGTATAAGCCAAGTCGATTTGCCTATCAGTAAGAACAGAGGGAAATTACATTGAAGATACTTTAATGGTAGGGTAGTACCAGTGCCCAGTTTAACTCATTCTTTCCCAATTTGGTAGATAGTGATCAAATCCAGATACAAAATTATTATTTCGTGTAACCTACAAGTTTCTCTATGCAGGCAAACCCCAGTGCCAGTGAAGTGACCCAATAATGTCAGTGGAAGATCCCTACATGGGCACAGGGAGTCCACCCATCCAAAGGAATTTTCAGGAACAGCGCCTGGCCTGCTGTGACTCATCTTTCTCCACGGACTTGCACGAGCAGGGGGCTAATGCCCCAGGCTAACTAGTAAATGCAATCCAAAGGTGTACCTGAACACTGTGGCGAAACTTCTAGAAATTAAACAAGAAAGAAAATGGGAAGCCACATGCCCATCTCAAAGCTGCAGGCGAAGGGTAATTTTGTGTCACAATATATTTAGCGTGTGATGACAGGGTAAGTCACAGTAAAACACTGAGAAGATTTATTGGAGATGCAGAACCCGGGCACAGAAAAGCAGAGGGATTTCTCTGGCTCCTCCTACCCATGACTGGCTGCCTCAGGGGGGACATTAATTTTATACACACAGTGCATGTGAAAGGCACAGTCCAGGAGAAGGGAAGCAGTGCCTGGCTGCGAATTTTGCCCCATTTATTACAGTGCTGTGATCCTCGTGGGAGAAAACGCCTCAGCGGGGCCCGTCACCTTCTGCAGACTGAGGCCCCGATCCTGCTCCACTGAACACGGCAGAATCAGCCCCTCTGGGCGGGCAGCCCCCAGCTCGGGCCTGAGTGGGACACAGCGCCCACAGCCCCTCCCGCCCCACGCGGCTTGCCCTCCTCCATACCCGGCCGCAGCGGCAGACGATGCTGCCAGGAGACACGAAACGAGGTGGGCGATGGAGAGCAGAGCGGGGCGCCTCGATGCAGTGCGGTGTGGGGCCAGCATCCTGCCCCAGGACTCAGCGTGCGGGACTCGACGTGCCGGCGGGTTCCTGTTCGCCGTTGCCTCCCCTCTGTCCCTGTCCCTGTCCCTGCTCCAGCCGCGGGCACTGGGCGGGGCGTACAAGCTCGGGCCGTGAAAGAAGCTCTTTATGGAGGGTGCGGCGGCTCCATCCAGGGGAAGGCTCCACCCCTCCCTCGCGCTTCCCAACCCGCCTCCCTGCTGCAGGCTTCAAAATAGACAGAGACTCGCTGACCACACGCACACGTCCTTTGCTCTTCCCCTTCCAGAAGGGCTGCGGCAGGCAGGGGAGGGAGGGGGCGAAGCCTGCCAGGCCAGCCAAAGTGCCCTCTTCTCAGCTAAACACAACAACTGGGGGGCCCCTTAGAGCCAGCCCCACTCCTCCTGTCTATACAGGGCCACCCCTTTGTTATTGTTAGAGACGAGTTCTAGCCTGAAAGAAACTCGGCTGAGTGGAAAAAACGTCCTAATTGCCCTAAACGGTGAGTCAGACTTTCAGAGAGATCAGCAACCAAACAGGCGAAATCTCGCAGGGGCGTTTCCTGTGCTGGTTTAGAATTAGACACATAAATGCATGTGTCGGATATAGCTCCCTCTCTCCTTTCAGACACTGCTATTCTTAGGGGCTCTGTTGTGCTCCACAGTTCTCACCTCTTGCCCTGTCAGACAGCAACTTTATTCACAAAGTGGATGAGAGGCCAGCATGAATGCACCAACCCAAGAGAATGGTAAACAAGATGTTAAACAGACAATTGAGATTGGCAACCTTGGCATGTTTTCTGAACTGCCCGTCTTCTTTCAGAAGCTTTGAATTGGGCTGGCTGAGCTCAGGTGCAGGATTCAGATGGGATCCAAATTAACTGGAAATCACCTTTCCAAACTCCCTCCCCATTCATGGATTTGGTCATGGGAACAGTGGTGCCCTTACCACTACTTAGGGTATTGTTTTTCAAACCATGGGCCGGTACCCAGTACTGGCTCACAGACCCTCAGGTACGTTGCAATCCCTCAGGGTGCGTCTACACTTACAAATTAAGTCGATATAAGGAGGCTTAAGTCAATTTAAAATACTCTGCATCTACATTGGGCTTAGCTTAAGCTGGTCCTTAAGTCGAATTAAGGAAAAGTTAGTTCAAATTAATAACACCTTGTTTTAATTCAAAGTAGCATTTAAGTCAACTTAAGCTAGTGGAGATGGGGATTAGCGCCTTGGTGAAGCTTATTAAGTCGCCTTAAAATGTTAAGTTGACTTAATAAGGTTGAAAAGGGGCCACGTCTATACTTGAAAAGTTAAGTCAACTTTTGTTAAATTGACTTAATAAGGTCCACTTTAAGACTTAAAGTGGACCTTATTAAGTCGACTTCATAAAGTCGACCTAACTTTTCAAGTGTAGACATAGCCTCAGATACTGGGTCACGGGGCTCCCTGCTGCGGCCACTGAAGGACTGGAATGCATTGCTCAAACATGTACTTGTCAGGTCACAGGCATAAATGATTTTTTCAATTGGGTACTGACAAAAACAGTTTGAAAACACTGATTAGAGCACTTTGCAGCTAATTTAAGTTGTGTAGACTGGTAGCATTGCCCTGACCTAGTTGACCTCTAGGCAGACCCATACTGGAATATAACTGTTAAAAAAAATAATAAACTAGGGACTACTATATCATCTGAGGACTTCTGTAGCATGGTTCTCTGCCTACACACCCTTCCATGCATTCCTACACCAATTCTGCATTACTTAGTGTTTCCACCAAGTTGAGGGGCCTACTTAGGACAGCTTCATGAACCCTTTATACTACTTCATATTGGAGATGAAGACCTGGTCCACTATAGTAATAATAATGCCTACCATTTATACAGGACTTCTCATCAGTAGATCTCCAAAACAAAGGAGGTCACTATCATTAACTCAGTGTTACAGACAGGGCACCTGTAAAGAAGTAAGTTTTCTTTTGCACGTGGGATTATATTAATAAAATGAACAAGAACTGCCTCATAAGTAGTTAGGAACTGAAATCCTCAGTTCTGCCGTAGATTTAAGCATGTGCCTAACTATAAGCAGTCCCATTGGGAGCATTACAACTGCCCATCTTTCATTTTGGCATTGAAATAAGGGTCTGATTTCAAAAATCCTCACTCCCCTTCTGACACTTGCTCAGATTTCCAAAAAGAACTCAGCCCTTGACATGCTTTCCAGATCTTTGGAAAATCTGGCTCCTATCTTGGTGACTAACAGGAGCTGAGTTCCTTCCAAGCATTATCTTCCACACTGAGTAGCAGTAAGTCTCAAGCCTTGCATGCATCCACTCCTTTATTTGTAAGTGCAGATGGCAAAAATGACTCAGGGCAGGGGTCAGCAACCTTTGCCAACCCCCATGCTGGCCCCGCCCACTACACCCTCAACATATGCTGGGGGTGGGCCCCAAGGTGCCAGGGGCGGGGCCGGCGGCTTCTCCCTGCTGTCCCTGTCCCCATGCGCAGGGCTCCTGTACCCTACTGGCCACACTCCCCAGTTGGGAGAACAGGGCCAGCAGGGGCCAGGAGCCCCGTGCCATGGCACCATTTCCCAGCTAGCCGCACTCCCCACCGGGGGGATTGGGGCAGCAGGGGCCAGGAGCCCCGCACCATAGCTTCTTTTTCCCTGCTGGCCGCATCCCCCAATGGGCAGTGCAGCCAGCAGGGGCCTGGAGCCGCCGCACGAGGCTCTTGTGGCCCCAGGCCACACTGGGGGAGTGGGGCCAGAGGGGGAGCCTGAGTGGCACCATGTGTTGCTCAGGATCGGTCTGCGTGCCGAGTTTGGCACACATGCTGGGGGTTACCAACCCCTGACTCAGGATATGGGGTGCAAAACGAACATGATATAAATTGTTCAGAAAGGACAGGCAGGGAAGAAGGGGGGGAGGAGTAGCGCTATATGTAAAAGAGCTGTATTACTGCTCAGAGCTCCACTATGAAAGTGGAAACAAGCCGGCTGAAAGTCTGTAGGTTAAGTTTAGAGGAGAGTGCAACAAGGGGGATGTCGTGGTGGGTGTCTGCTACAGACCGCCAGACCAGAAGGAGGAGGTGGATGATGCGTTCTATGGACAGCTAACAGAAGTTTCCAGATCACAGGCCCTGGTTCTTATGGGTGACTTCAATTATCCTGACATCTGCTGGGAAGGCAATACAGCAGTACAAAGGTAATCCAGGAAGCTTTTGGAGAATATTGAGGACAACTTCCTAGTACAAATGCTGGAGGAACCAACTAGGGGCCTTGCACCTCTACACCTATTGCTCACAGAGAAGAATTGATCGGGGAAGTAGAAGTGAATGGCAACCTGGGCAACAGCGACCATGAGATGGTAGAGCTCAGGATCCTGATCAATGGAAGGAAGGAAAGAAGCAGAACACACACTCTGGACTTCAGAAAAGCAGATTTTGGCTCCCTTAGGGAGCTGATGGGCAGGATCCCATGGGAGGCTGATCTGAAGGGGAAAGGTGTCCAAGACAGCTGGCTGTATTTTAAAGAAACCCTGTTAAAGGCACAGGAAGATAACATTCCGATGTGCAGAAAGAACAGCAAATGTGGATGGCGCCAGCGTGGCTTAGCAGAGAACTCTGCGGGGAGCTGAAACATAAAAGGGAAGCTTACAAAAAGCAGAAGCTTGGACAGATGACAAGGGAGGCATGTAAAGATATTGCTCGGGACTGCAGAGATAAAATCAGACAGGCCAAAGGGCAATTGGAGTTGCAGCTAGCAAGGGATGTGAAGGACAACAGAAAGGGGTTCTACAAGTATGTAGGCAACAAGAAAAAGATCAGGGGTGGTGTAGGTCCCTTACTGAATGAGGCACACATTCTCGTGGTGGATGATGCAGAAAAGGCTGAAGTACTCAATGCTTTTTTTACTTCAGTTTTCACAGGGAGGGCCAGCTTCCAGGCTACTACATGGGATAACGCAGAATGGAGAGAAGAGCGGCACTCCGTGATGGAAAGTCAGGTTAGGGACACAAGTCCATGGGGCCGGATGAACTGCATCCAAGGGTGCTGAGGGAGTTGGGGGAAGTGATTGCAGAGCCACTGGCCATTATCTTTGAGAACTCGTGGCAAATGGGGGAGGTCCCGGAGGATTGGAAAAAGGCAAATATAGTACCTATCCTTAAGAAAAGGAAAAAGGAGGATCCAGGGAACTACTGACCGGTCAGCCTCACCTCAATCCCTGGGAAAATCATGGAGCAGGTCCTCAAGGAATCCATCCTGAAACACATGGAGGAAAATAGAGTGATCAGGAACAGTCAACATGGACTCACGAAGGGCAAATCGTGCCTGACCAACCTGATTTCCTTCTATGATGAGATGACTGGATTTGTGGATGCGGGAAAAGCCCTTGACGTGGTACACCTCGACTTTAGCAAGGCTTTTGATATGGATTCCCACAGCATTCTCGTCGGCACGTTAAGGAAGTATGAGTTAGACGAGTGGACCATAAGGTGGATCAAAAACTGGCTAGATCAACGGGCTCAGCGGGTAGGAATCAATGGCTCGATGTCTAGTTGGCAACCTGTAACAAGTGGAGTGCCCCAGGGGTCGGTCCTGGGGCTGGTTCTGTTCAACATCTTCATTAATGATCTTGATGATGGGAGAGACTGCGTGCTTAGTAAGTTCGCGGATGACACCAAGCTGGGGGGAATGGTAGATACTCTGGAGGGCAGAGACAGGATCCAGGGAGACTTGGACAAATTGGAACACTGGGCCGGAAGAAATCTCATGAGGTTCAACAAAGACAAGTGCAAAGTCCTGCACTTAGGACGGAAAAATCCCATGCACTGCTACAGGCTGGGGACCAATCGACTAAGTAGCAGCGCTGTAGCGCTGGGGCTTATGGTGGACGGGAAGATGAATATGAGCCAACAATGTGCCCTTGCTGCCAAAAAGGCCAATGGCATATTAGGCTGCATCAGTAGGAGTATTGCCAGCAGATCGAGGGATGTGATAATTCCCCTCTATTCGGCACTGGTTAGGCCGTATCTGGAATACTGTGTCCAGTTTTGGGCTCCCCACTACAGAAAGGATGTGGACAAATTAGAAAGAGTCCAGCGGAGGGCAATGAAAATGATTAGGGGGCTGGGGCACATGACTTATGAGGAGAGACTGAAGGAACTAGGCTTATATAGTCTAGAGAAGAGAAGACTGAGGGGAGAATTGATAGCAACCTTCAACTACTTGAAGGGGTGCTCCAAAGAGGAGGGAGCTAGGCTGCTCTCAATGGTAACAGAGAATAGAACAAGGAGCAATGGTTTCAAATTACAGCTGGGGAGGTCAAGATTGGATATTAGGAAAAACTTTCTTACTAGGAAGATGGTGAAGCATTGGAATGGGCTACCTAGGGAGGTGGTAGAATCTCCATCTTCAGAGATATTTAAGGCCTGGTTAGACAAAACCCTGGCTGGGGTGATTTAGTGGGAGTGGTCCTGCTTTTTAGCAGGGGGTTGGACTAGATGACCTCGTGAGGTCCCTTCCATCCCTATTATTCTATGATCATTAGCTTAACACTGTCCCCATTACGCATGCAACAGAAGAGTACTCATTAGGTCACCCATATTATACGCGCCCTCATCCTGCTCCCCTCTATTTTTATCTTGCAGTTAAATTTTATCTGGACTAGGATTTAGAGTTGGATTGTGTTAGGCTTGGTTTACACTACAGAGTTAGGTTGACATAATGCTGCTTATGTCAATCTGACTCTGTGAGTGTTCACAAGTTCCCAAAGGTGTAGCTATGTTAGTCTATTTCAGCAAAACAAACAAGAAGTCCTGTGGCACTTTTAAAGAGTAACAAATTTATTTATCGTATGAGCTTTCATGGGAGAAAATCCCACTTCATCAGGCGCTAGTTGTTCCCACTGATGTGACTCGCCCACTACACTGACGTAATAACTGCACTATCACAAGAGACATAGCATTTATTCTGATGTAGTTAAGACAATGGAGTGTCTGAGTTACTTACTGTGGGGCTCACAACTGTTGCATCCCCAGCCCTGCGGCTGATAGCCCATGCTGTGAGACCCATGCAAGATTGACAGCTCGAGCACTGGGTGACCAGACTCCGGGTGTGAGCCCCGCATGAGGCTGAGAGCTCAGGCTTTCAGCCCCAGGACAAGCCAGACTCTGAGCTGTCAGTGCCCTACAATGCCCCATACACTTAAGTAGATAGAACCACTTCTTGGCTGCATCTACACTGTTAAATTAAGTCAACTTAAGCTTGGCTTAAGTCAACTTAATTGGCCCTGCGTCTACACTACACTTTGCTTAAGTCGACTTAAGCAGCTTGCTTAAGTCGACTTAAGGAAAATAAAGTCGACTTAATGAAAATTAAGTCGACTTTATTAAACCACCTTTCTACTCGACCTAAGGCTTAATTCGACTTTTTAAAGTCGAATTAAGCCATTGTAGCCCTGGGGTAGCCGTTAGGGCTACCCCAGGACTACACCAATGCCCTCCCTGCTGGGGGGCGACACAGGGGGAGCCTGGCATGCCCCCCAAAGGGCAGGACATGTGGGCAGGGTGTGACGCTGTCTGGATTTAGGGAAGCATTTATATTATTTTCAATGGATATCTCATAAATGCTATAATCCATAGGAAATATGTCATGTTTGGTATCAATAGAAAGGTAGTAATTTCCTGGGAATGATTATATAGTTTATGTCTAGGAATTCTATTTCGATTAGAAGTTAGAATTTGATGTTATTTCCATACTTTAATTTATGTTAAAACCATTGTGTCCTTAATGTTTAGGAATGTGCCAGGACAATGGTCCCAGGGAGTTACCTGATGAGCCATTAGGACACAATGGTTGTATTTCTTATGTCTTTAATGGCTCATCAGGTAACTCCCTGGGACCATTGTCCTGGCACATTCCTAAACATTACGGACACAATGGTTTTAACATAAGTTAAAATTTGGTGTTATATCCATACTTTAACTTCTAATCACAATAGAATTCCTCGACATAAACTATATAATCATTCCCAGCAAATTACTACCTTTCTATTGATACCAAACATGACATAGTTCCTATGGATTATAGAGCATTTATGAGATATCCATTTAAAATAATATCATAAATGCTTCCTAAATCCAGACAGCGTCACACCCTGCCCACATGCCCTGCCAGGGTCCCTGTCCACCTTTGCCCCATTGCACACAAGGGGTGCCCCCTCTGCCACCGTGGACCTACCCAAGGTCCCCCTAGCCCCACAAAGTCGACCTAGAGCATCCAGTGTGGACGCTCTAGGTCGACTTTGTAAGTTCCCCTTTAAGTCAACTTTAATTTTAAGTGTAGACACACTAAGTCGACTTAAAAGTACAAGTGTAGACATAGTCCTTGTGATGACACACACCACCAGAGGGAATGTTTAGTGTGGACATGAACCTAACATAGGTCGACTTAATTTTGTAATGTAAACAAGACTTTAGTTATCTTAATCTAGCTCAGTCTACCATTTTCAAAAACTCTAGGCAAAGCAAACAGTGCTTAAAGTGGTCAAATTAAACCTTAGGCTTTAACTCAGACATCTTAACCTGTGCTAAATAAATCTTGTTGTCTGTTGACTAGCCAATTCTGCACACAGTTAAATTAGAGCAGGCTTTTTTATTCTTGGCAGGTGTACGCTACAAACAGGGCTGTCCTTGGTGGGGCGAGCGGGGCAACTGTCCCGGGCCCCATGGTTCTGTGCCCACCCCTCCACCCCACCCCCAGGGTCGGGGCGGGAAAGCGGATCCCAGCCTCTGGGCTCGCCTGCCCCACCACTGGGGCAGAGTGGGAGTGCAGAGCTTGGCCCTTGGACCAGTCCACCCTGCCCTGCCCCTGGGCTGCCCCGCCCTGCCCTGAGGGTGGAGCGGGAGCACAAAGCCCAGCCTCTTGGCAGGCCCCCCCCCCCGAGGGTGGGTGGGGTCCTGCCAGGCCGATTGGCCCTGGGCCCTGCCCATCCCTCAGGACAGCAGCAACATCGTAATGCTTTTAGTGAAGACACTATGCTGGCAGGAGTGAGCTCTCCCGTCGGCTTAATAACTCTGCCTCCATGAGAGGCAGTAGCTATGTCAGCAGGAAAAGCTCTCCTGCTAACATAGTGCTGTCTACATGGGAAGTTGAGTATAACTATGTCACTTGGGGGTGTGGATTTTTCACACTCCCGAGTAAGGTTATACCAAAGTAAATGTGTAATATAGACCTGGCCTCTGTGCAAACATGTACTCTGCTAAAAGTTCTCCTGGCAATAAAATTAAATGTAACTGTTTATAATGTTCTTATTAAACGACTAGGAAATTTATGTTCATCCAAGCAAAATGTCTTAGCTGGAAAATATATAAACTGCAAGACCATAGAAATATCCATTTGAAAACCTCTCAGTCTATAAGCCTATTTTAAATGCTTAGTTCCTAGCAACACCCAAGAGATTAATCTGTGCATGCAACTAGAAGCTGGGAACTGCACGCAAATTACTGACATCACTCTCAGAGGAACTGCACCAGAAATCTGTACTTTTAGAAAGGTTTTGAAAGCACAGCACACAGCATGAAAGAATTTAATAATCCTCAGCTGCGTCAGCCCAACAAAGTGGGCACACTGAGGGTTCCATTTGTGCGGTATAACAAGTCATCACTGCATTCAAAGCAGTGGAATTGCCAACCAGCAAAACCAGTGGAAAAATCCATTTCTGTTTGTTTTTGTACACTGGAGTTGAATACTTACTGCGGACCTAAAGATTTACGCTCTTTTCTGATATATCCTTCAGAGTGGACATTCCACTTCATTACCAGACAACTGTGTCATTTACTGTTAGTTTTCCACATCCTCAGGAACCTGAAACAAACTATGGAAACTGAAAAACCTGTTCATTTAAATGAATACAGCTTGTGAACCAGGTGTAATGTCAATGGCAGGAATAAGGAAAACAATCTTTGGGTTAGTGAACATGGAAAGCCATAATACCTGGTAATGCTAAAATACTAGAGTGCCAATACTAAAATGTAGGTAGATAGTGGGGGAGGAATATTTATTTTTCTATAAAACAGTACAAGATGAAATTAAAAAAATTAAGTTGCAACATAGTATACTGTAGTGGAAGGTGCTTGGCACATAGTCTATGTCTACACTTGTATAGTTAAGTCGACTTAACAAGGTCAACTTTAAGTCGACTTAAAGTCGACCTTCTTAAGTCAACTTAACAGAGTGGCTACCTTAATAAGGTCGACTTAGTGCTATTTCCCATCCACACTGGCTTTAAGTTGACTTAAGAAGTCAACTTAAGGCTTAAGTCGACCTTCAGAGGTGGTGTTATTAAGTCGACTTAAGCTGTTATTAAGTCAACTTAAGGAAGCGCTTAAGTCAACTTAATAAAAGTCCAGTGTGGACATGGCTTTGACACGTAAGTGGACCTAAGTTGCCAGTGTAGACACACCCATAAAGCTCAGTATAACAGGTCTAGATACAAGGTTTGAGGTTTGAACTAAAGCAGCAGAAAAAAGCTAAAGGTTTGGGGGCAACTAACAGAAACAAAGAAAAGTTAAAAGAAGTAACAAAAGCAACAAAGTCCTGGAATATTTCCGCTCTCCTAGCAGGGCAGGAAGCAGTTCAGAGGCATGATACACGACTACAGCAAGCACAGAAACAAAACATGGGAAACAGCTGGAAAAAAAATCTGCAAAAAAAAAAGTGACATCCCTTGTTATAAATATTTGTGGTCAACAGCTACCCTCTGACGGAAGAATAAGGACAGAAACTGAAAGTGGTGACCCTAGCTAAATTAAAAATGAAATGGGCCACTGCATTGCCACCATATGACAAGAGCCACATACCATTAAAACTTAAAATGAGACCTAAACCAATGCCTGCCAGAATGGAAGAAGTAAGTGCACAGGAGTGAGAAATTTCACTGAACTGGTAAATCAAATGAAGGGGAAAATGGAACAGTTCAGGGTACATTAAAAGACAGAAGTTACAACTTAATCACAGGGGTGTAAATAAAAAAGAATTTAAAAGTAAAAAGCTCAGAATAAGTAATTTTAAGCCTAAAATTATTCCAGTAACATATGAAATTGCACAAAAATCGTTAACTACAGCAGGCAAGGGCACTCCTACAATCCATGTGACAAATAGACAGCAACAGACATTGGGCAAAAAACCTTAAGGCTAGTCTACACTGAGGACTTAGGTTTTACAGGAGCTCTCTCATCTCAGAGCCAGGATAAAAACCAGGGCTGCGGGTTCCCAGCTTCTCTAACCCACTCCTCACGCAGAGCCTATAATATAACCTTCTTTCTTAAACATTTTTATATACTGCTTAACTTTTTCTCTCTCCGTTTGCTAAACTTGCTGCTGCTGCCTATACTTTAAGATACCTTGATAAAGTCACAGAGAGGTAGCCATGTTAGTCTAGTTCAGCTGCAGAAAAACAAACAAGAAGTCCTGTGGCATAAATTTGTTAGTCTCTAAAAGTGCCACATGACTCCTTGATAAAGTTATTTAATCTCTCTCTTGGCTCATGTCTTCCTCCCTTCCTAGGTTGCTGTCCTCCCCACTCTCGAAATACCCCTCATAGCCTATGTCTACACTTGTAATTTTAAGTCGACTTTAAGTCGACTTAGTGAGTCTACACTTAAAATTAAAGTCGACTTTGGGGGGAATTTACAAAGTCAACCTAGAGCGTCCACACTGGATGCCTAGGTCGACTTCTAGGGGCTAGGGGGACCTAGGAGAGGTCCATGGGGGCAGGGAGGCACCCCTTGCACAGTGCCAGGGGGCTCAGCCTTTGCCCCATTGTACATAGGTACAACGGGGCAAAGGGGGACAGGGATCCTGGCAGGGCATAGGGGCAGGGTGGGGGGGGGGAGGGAGGGCATTGGTGTAGTCCTGGGGTAGCCCTAAGTCGACTTAGGGCTACCCCACGTCTACACTGGCTTAAGTCGACTCTAGGGAGTCAACTTAAGCCTTAAATCGAATTTAAAGGAGGTTTTATAAAGTCGACTTAATTTTCCTTAAGTCGACTTAAGCAAGCTGCTTAAGATTTTTATCAATTCTTATTAATTTTTTAATAAAAAGGTAACAACTCACTTGTTTAAATGCATAATTGTTTAATTCTTTTGTTCACCTGTCTATTTTCTAAAATGCATTGCCTTAATAATTTTAGTTCTTAATGCCTTATCTTGTATAGTTATAAATATAATTCTGATGTCATTTGTTTTTAATTATAAATTTGTTTTGTATGCGATATTTATCATTCTGTTGTGTGTGTCACATAACTTTTTTTGTTTGTTTTCATTTTGTTAAAACAAGTCCGTGTCATACTTTTTAATATAAGAAGTTCCATATTATTTTAATATTATGGTTGTGATATAACAATAACAATATTATTAATACAATTTTTTCAAAGTTCAAAAAGGCCGCAGTTATACATATGTGTACATATATTCTTGACAAAACACATAATGCAACTGCAAACAAAAACAATTCTTTCATTAATCACAAATCTTTTTATTCAAAGCAAAAATGTAACAGGAATCATCAATAGTAATGCAAAGGTAATATTAATAAAATTTCAGTTTCTCATCTGGGTTTTTAGAAACTTGTTTTCACCCTTATAAAATATTGAAATATGGTTATAAGAATGCTATAGCAAAAATGGTAAAAAAAAAAAAGATAGCCAAACATAGTCTGTATAAGATTGACTCTGTTGTCTTTCTACAATGACTCTGTTGTCTTTCTACAATAGACTAACACGGCTACCCCTTTGAAATAGTCTGTATAGCTATGTTGCAAAATATTAAAGCTAACCGAACAATTTCAATAGATTTCTACCTTTCCTTAAATATGAGGTTGTGTCAGGTATATGCATATATACACCATATCTATATTAACTATATATTAATTATTTGGACTGCCCCCAGGGCTCAGTCGTAAAAGTATATTCCTCAATCAAAGACTCAGGTCTAACATATGCAGGCCCACTATAAGGCATTAAAAATAATTGGAAAATAAAATTAGTCCACCAGTCATACAAAGGAATGTGCAAATAGGGGCCTAGTAATATACCTTGCGTATCTTCCGTTGATTTATTTATGTTGCTGTACCACTGTGTCTCCACTGTTCTGCGTCAACGGGAGATGCCTTCTGGTTGACACAGCCCTGCTCCCTTTTCTGGGGTGGAGAGGAGGGGAAGATTGATTAATGGCATAGACCAGAGAACACATCTGGGATCGATTGAGCAGGTTTTCACAGCCTGCTCAGTTGAGTCTGCTGCATCAATCCATGCTGCTCCAGCAATGTAGACATACCCTAAGGCCTAAGAGAGATGGGGCATAAATGTGTGGATGGTAATAATCCACACAAGGTGGCCATATAACAGCATTTAGCCCACTCAGTCACCTTCAGTCCATGCTTTTCTGAGACAATAGATAAAACATCCTCCCAATAAAAGGACAAGAAGTGAAGGAATATAGTAGAAAGTGCTTGAGACATGAGGCCTAGTATAACAGTCTAGATGCAAGTCCGGAGGCCTGAACTAAGCAGCAGACAAGCTCTCCTGATATAAAGCAAAGTTAGCTGTGAGCATTCCCAAATAAAACAAGAACAGGCTTACCCCTTCTGTTAAGTAAGGTCAGGAGAACAGGGTGGTGGATAGTGATGTTTTGCTCAAACCAACATATACAAGATAAAGGATGGTATTTCACCACGTCAGTGGGACGTCATATAACCTGTTTGTATCAGTGTATAAAAGAAGGTCTCAAAGGGAGAGTCTCTAGCCGAGTGAGGAACAGAAAGTCCCACCATTTACTGAAGGCCAACATATATTAAGTATACTTGGAACACATGTACAATGCTTTTTACCATGCCTCGTAGGCAACAAACCTGGTCTGGTGCCTTCATTACTAAAACAGATCTCTAGCCTTACTGGATAATCCAATTGTGGTCTGCTTTATTGGCTATCTGTGCAGAGCTGGGACAGCATATCCACTGGGAGAAAACACACACAGCCAACACCTGACAATAAATAGTAATTCTGAAAACATGTTTGGCACACCAGTTAGAATTCCTGGAGGAAATGCCAGCAAAAATTAAATCTTGTAAGGATATGTACAGTCAATACTCTTGGAATAACTGTAGCTATCCTGATTTTATCAGGAGAAATTAACTTTAGAAGCAGAATATAGACTGATTAGACATTAACCAAATCAAATGTATTGTGTACTAAATATACATCTGTGTTCAAACTAGGTTTGAGTTCAATTAAAGAGAATGAGATAAATTCAGGGAAGTTCTATGGCCTGTGTTAGGCAGGAGATCAGGCTAGATGATCACATTGGTCTTTTCGGACCTTCTAAACTATGTATGTATTAAAATTATTCAGCAAAGTAAAGTTTAAAGTTCATTTTATTTTAGTTCAGTATTTTGTTCTGTTTGCAAAATATTTAGCTGTTCCAACAGTGAAATATTAAAACAATGGACTATTATAACATATATAACTATCAGAGGGGTAGTCACGTTAGTCTGTACACAGCAAAAACAACGAGAGTCCTGTGGCACCTTAAAGACAACAAATTTCTTCAGGCATAAGCTTTCATGGTCTGCAACCCATTTCATCAAAATTTTCAGATAGGCAAAGAAGAAAAATGCTCTTGATAGCATATTAGAGCTTGACTTAAGGGTATTTAATTTGTATATTTTGACGTGTAATATTGACAGCTTGTGTTTTAATGGTTATAAAGGTTATCTTTTTGAATCTCAACATCTTTTATCATTAAATAATTATTATTGGACCTCCCTCTCTTGAAAAATGCTTAAAAGTAAACTTATTATCCATCAAAATAAAAATCAAATTCTGCCAAGCCTATATGTGATTGTTTCATCCAGAAATATGGGCAAGCTCTACAAATCAGCATGCTTTTTTATTGCTCAGTTTGTTCTTGTAACAGTACAGCCAGGTCCTTGGTTTTTTGGCCTTTATAAAGAGATTGTTTTAAAGTTGGTTATCTAACCATGTGATATTTCTCTGGCACCTATCACCTTACAGAATTAAGAAGGATCAGAGTATTTAACAAAAATGATGCTATTACTCTTCATCAAACTGAGTATGTGCATTTGGGTTTGACTTGAGGTTTATTTCATTTACAATTCATAGATAGGCGATGTCTTTCCGTTATAGTTCATAGGTACCATTCCCGGTAGAAAAGCTTTCCTGAAGAAAGCAATCTAGACATAATTAACATCAGGTTTGGACTTAAAGTGATCTCTTCTGGAAAAAAGTTCCATAAACGTAAGTCATTTGATATCCCTGTGATAATATTTTTCACTTACACCACATTTCATCCATTGATCTCAAAACACTTTATAAAGACAGGTAAATGTGAACATCTAAATTTTACAGGTAAAGGAGTTAACCACAAAACTGAGATAGAGAGGTTAATGACAAACTTCTAAAATGCCCGTGGGTGCTAGCAACCATTTTGCTGTATATCTGAGGTGCAAGCGGGAAAGAGGCAGGGAGGGAATTCTGAAAGTTACTGAGATCATGCAAGTTTTCTGAGTCCATTGAGGCATGAGCACATCAAGGGTATGTCTATATTGCAATTAAAAATACATGGCTGGCCCATGCCAGCTAACTCAGGCTCATGGGGCACAGGCAAAGGGGCTGTTTAACTGCAATGTAGATATTCAGGCTTGGGCTGAAGCCTGGGATGTAGGACCCTACAAGGTTGGAGAATCCCACAGCTCTGTCTACAGGAAAGGTGTCAAACTCATTTGTTATGACGGACCGGATTTGACTATTCAAATGGACCGTACATACCGTAAATGAAAATACTATGACATTCTTGTGGCATCGCGGAGTGCTGTGTATGCAAAATTGCGCTCTGCAATATCACTCCCTCTCTGGGTGTGTGTACACTTAGAAATTAAGTCTACTTAAGGAAGCTTAAGTCAACTTAATTTACTCTGCGTCTACACTGGGCTTTCCTTAAGTCAACTTAAGCTGCTCCTTAAGTTGAATTAAGGAAAAGTTAGTTCGAATTAATAACACCTCATTTTAATTCGAACTAGCACTTGTCGACTTCTTAAGTCAACTTAAGCCTGTGGAGAGACAGAGTAGTGCCTAGTTGGACGCTTTTAAGTCTACTTAAAACGTTAAGTCGACTTAATAAGGCCAAAAAGGGACCACATCTACACTTGAAAAGTTACGTCGACTTTTGTTAAGTCGACTTAATAAGGTTCACTTTAAGTCGACTTAAAGTCGACCTTATTAAGTCGACTTCATAAAGTCGACCAAACTTTTCAAGTGTAGACATAGCCTCTCTCTGTTAGGGAGAGAGTGGGGTGTTGCGGCCCACAGTCTTGCATACTCAGCACTCCATGATGTCACGAGACCTGACACTCTCACAGCATTGCAGACCGCTGGGTGTGCAAGACTTCTCTCTCTCTCTCTTTGTTAAAGAGAGAGTATGGTCCCACCAAGGCAGTCACAGGCCATGTGAGAGAAAGACAGGATTTTCTGTGGGTGGCTATAGTTAATATAGTGAAACATGGCAAGTTAGAGGAGCAGAGTAAAGGTTGACATGGGTGGGGAGGTCCCCGATCTGGACCCTATATACCAAGGCCTTAAACAGTCAGTAACCGTTCAGAGGAGAATTTCCTGGCATAGGTCCCACATTGGGCTGCCACAGCAGGTGCAGCACAGAATCTGACACACTGTGTTTTGACACCATTAAGGAATGTCTTCACATCTATCTCCCATTATTCAAACACTGACATAAAGCAGATCAATGCCATCCCAATCCATAGGTCCCCACACTGTGGGGTGGGCCCTCTAGATGGGATCAGAGGAACAATGGGGGGAGGGCAGGGCCAAGGCCAGCCCCTGTGAGTAGGGTGGGTAGGGAACACCACCCTGCCCTGCTCCATTCCAAGCTCTGCCCCAGGCAAGCCCCCTGGCCTCTGTCCCCAGCTCAGCCGCCCAACTCCACTCCCAACCTTGGCCACCGGCCACCACGGCCTTACTCGTGGTTGCAGCTTTGGCCGCCAGCCACTGTGCTGCATTTGGCAATCAACCGTGGCAGCCTCACTCTCGTTCTCAGCCCCCATCTCCCGCTCCCACCCCTGACTTCTGGCTCTGGTGCCATGGCCTCAGCCCCTGGCCTTTGCCCTGGGCTCCAGGCTGCTGTTCCCTATGCAGACACTGGCCTCACGACCATGCTCCCAGCCATATCCCATGACCCCAACCATGGTCTTACTCCCTGCCCCAGCTGGAAGAGGGATGGGTGGCTGTAGACAGGGATAAGGGGCTCGTGATCTAAAAAGTTTGGAGACCACTCCCCCCATACATGCTGCCTAGCACAGCGGGAATTGTACTGAACAAGTGCAACCTCTTCCATTAGTATCTGCATTTCCCCACCAGAATACATTTATTAGGTGGGAGTCACTGAATGAGAGGTTTTCTGGGAAAGATGCTGATGTTATATTATAATTTAGGACAGGTGGTTCCATTTGTAATAATCTAAATGACTCAAGCATCTTCTGATCAGGTAGCTGGGAAAGGTCAGAGCTCCAATGAAATTAATTGAGCTATAAGAAATCAGTTCCTGTTACAATATGGGTATTACAAGCTTGCAACACTTTTGACTTTGTAATTTTTCCCAAACATCCAAATTTAAATAAACAGACATATGAGTCATTCTGTTACTTTATAACTTGGTCTGTGCAGTTCAAGGTGTACTGTGCATATGTAATGCATTAGTGCATAACATAGGAAATTATGTTTCTCCCTCTTTCAGTGTGTCCGGTCTCTGAAACAGAGAAAACAAAAGCCGTAATAATTACTTCAGCCATTTAGATATTAATGCAGTCATTGTTGAATTTATTTTAATTAAGATTAAAGTCTTTTAGAACTGCAGTGAAGCACAGATAAGTAAAGCACAGTTGAGACATTGCAACACTGTATTTAAAAAATACTGTGGCAAGGAACATAACTACAGACTCCAGAGGTCTGGTTCATAAAGCCCCATTTCAGAAGGAAGGAAAGAAATATACTTCCTCTGTCTATATTCAATAGAAGCCACCATTTACCTAGACCAGAGGTTCTCAACCAGGAGTATGAGTACCCATAGGAGTAAGCAGAGGTCTTTCAGGGGGTACATCAGCTCATCCAGATATTTGCCTGGTTTTACAATGGGCTACATAAAAAGCTCTAGTGAAGTCAGTATAAACTAACATTGCATACAGAACCTGACTTGCTGCTAATGCTCTGTATGCAATAAAATGTAATGTAAATACAATATTTATATTCCAGTTAATTTATTTTTAATTTTATGGTAAAAAAATGAGAAGGTAAGCAATTTTTCAGTAATAGTGGTGCTGTGACCTTTTGGAGTTTTATGTCCCATTTTGTAAGTAAGTAGCTTTTCAGTGAGTTGAAACTTCAGCGTATGAAACAAATCAGACTCCTGAAAGGGGGAGAGTAGTCTGGAAAGGTTGAGAGCTACTCCTCTAGACCATGACGGTGTAAACTACTGGTAAAGAAGAAAGCAGAAGAAAAACAAAAGGATACGCTCCCAGACACATGGCCATATGCCAGGTAAGCCAGAGAGTCAGCCCATAACCTGACAGCAGGAGATCTATAGGCCTCTGGCATTTTCTGACATAGGAAGTAATCCACAGATACTAAATCAACTCCTAAACATCCTGCTTTTCTGTGATATGTTACAACAGGATTTGATGAGCCAGAGAAACAGGATCCATATTCTGCCCTGAAGTAGCCATCACTCTGGAGTTCCTGGCAAGGGAACGGATAGTAGCTGTTTGAATAATATGAATAGGTTACCTGCAATGATACAAGGGTAGAGCCCAGTTTATTTAGAAATTCTTCAGCTGGTGACCTGAACTGTGAGACATTTACTTCTGACTGAACCAGCAAAATATAACTTGTCTCTCTTAAAGTGGACTGGCCCACCCTCCCTTCCTGTAGGCAGGAAGTATCAAGTAGTGATAATTAAATCTAAAAAAAGGCAGGTAAAACTGGTGTTTACTTATGTGTGGAGGTTTTTGACTAAAATAAATAGATATAGTTTGTTTTTTGTGACTATGTCATTGTTTTCATGGTGCAGTAGCCATTTTGGACTTACTGAGCACCGATATGGTTCTCTAACAGTCAGAAGCTATACAGACACTTGTATGTCATTTTCAGGATTGTCAAGATGAATGGCCATATGGAAGGGAAGGGAGTGTGGATCACAACAGTGCCCAGACTCCTCATGTGCCACATCACAGCAGCCTGACCTGGACCCATACAAGCATCCCTTGATTATAGAGTAGAACAGTTTGGAAAATGAGAAGGCAGGAGGCTATTCCAAAAAAGAAAATCAGCTTTGTGTCAAAAAATAAAACTCAAAACACTGACAAAATTCAGTTTCTGGCAATCAATTTTCTGCCCAAAAAAATCAGTTTTCTGACAATAATGGAAATTTTCCTAAGAAAGCAGACACTATAAAAAATTAAATTGAAAACCCAATTGTTCGTTGAAAAGGTTTCCACAGAAATTTTTCAAACAGCCCCCTTCCAGAGCAACTAAGCAAGAGAATAAGAGAAGAGTTACAGTATGTTTCAGATCAGTGACATCCATCCCTTCCCATCTTGGCAGCTGGCCTTGGTGTATTTACCTGTGAATAGAATCTGGCTCTGCCCTTTGTATGACTGTGGATATGTCATCATTGCCTCCCTACTCAACAGCTATTTGTCAGAGATGATTCTTGGCAACTGCCTACATTTGCAAAGTGTCTTGAAATTTATGGATGAAAAGTGCTATGCAAGAACTAAGTATTATTATTACTAGAAATCATCTCCATGCTTAAATTCTGAGTGCAACATGCTAAACTGGAATTCTAAGTCTTGCATCTGTTGCAATATGTCTCTTTATTAAAAGTGCAGAATGTTCAGGTTATATCCCAGTTTTGGAATAAAAATCATCCAAAGAGTAATCTCTTTTACAATTTACAAGTTAGTGCTCCAGAATTCACAGAGCTGCCCCACTACCCCACAATCTTCTTTTTAATTATAGTAGAATGTATTGTACTGTGACTTACACTTATTCTACCAGAGACTTGCAGTGACATCAGAGGATGGTAGGTTCAAATAAGACACTAATGCATTGGGAATAGTTAGGAGATGCAGTGCTTCAATGGTAACTCCTTAAGGTGTTATGCTTCAGGTAGCACAATGTTTCCAGGATCCCAGTGGAGCACATCTTGTAGATGGTGCCCTGTACACTCCCCTTCCCCCATGAGTCCAGAATTGCCAACTGTGGCAAGAGCAGGGGGCCCTTCCCTAAGCTTTCTGATGCTCCAGGCAATATACTGTAGTGCCACTCCTGCATGAAGAGGAATGCAAGGATTACCAACAAAATGAGGTCAAGAGAGTGTATGAAGTACAAAAAAGTAGGCACATCATGATGGCCACATAACTTGTGAGACAGGCTCCCATTTAAATAACAGTTGTTCATTCTGAGCTCTTGGAAGGACCAGGTACTTCTGCCTCAGGACTGTATAGAAGACAGCATTGACACGGAACCTACAGGAGGCCTGTGCATCTGTGATCAAAGAGCAGAGAGAGTGGTTGTGGGTGCATCCATCTCCCTCCCCAGTCTAGACCACAGGCAGCAAAATCGATGGTGACAGGGAGCCCTGAGTCATTTGGAGCAGACAGAATGCGTCCAAGCAGCTGAAAATATGTACTGTCAGAGTCAGATAAGCTGATTCTAACTTGGTCAGCATTATCTTACGTATGATTTAGTCATATTTTGTATGCTGCTTTCTAATGGGAGCAGGCTGCATTGGGCAGTGACTTCCAAAGTCTGTTCTCCTTTTGATTGCCTGTGGTCTTCCTTCCTCTTCCTCCACCATCCTCGTTGTAGTACAGAGACCTACATAGGGAACATGCCTCATAACTGCCTTTCTTCTCCAAGGCTATGTCTACACTAGCAAAAGTTAGGTCAACTTTGTTAAGTCGACTTAATAAGGTCAACTTTAAGTCGACTTAAAGTCAACATTATTAAGTCGACTTAACAAAGTGGTTACCCTGAACGAGGACTTAGTAAGTCGACCTAACTGCCCTTAAGTCGACTTAATAAAGTCAACTTAAGGGTTAATCCATGTCCACACAGTGCTTAAGTCAACCTAAGGAGTCGACTTAAGGGTTAGGTCGACCTAACCGGCGGTTCTTACTAAGTCAACCTAAGCTTTCATTAAGTCAACTTAAAGAATTTCTGAAGTCAACTTAATGAAAGTCCAGTGTGGACGGGGAGTAATTTAGGTCGATTTAAGGCTACTTAAGTCGACCTAAATTGCCAGTGTAGACATACCCCCAATGATCTCACCATCTTGACTTTTTTCTACTCTATGCTGTTCAAAAGAAGTAACTGTCTCTCTAATCTGCAAAACTTTATAATCTTCCAGTTAGGAGGTACACACAGATTTACTAGCAATATACTAACCTTTATTTGATCTTGTATCTCATCACTATTTATCTGGTTCCTCTGAGACTTACTGGTTTTACTACAGCAAAGTTGTAAGTTTTGTGATTCTATTCAAATACATGTTTTCCTGTTGCTTTACTCTGTTTTCCTTGATTAAATCTGACCCCAGATGTTAAAGTCTCTCTATGGACATATTAAACATGACTGTTTTGTAATATGAGTTCCTGAATACCAAAACAAAGAGACTTGTAGATACATGGACAATTCTATGAGACAGACCATTTTAAATGATGTCTTCATTAAACTCTAGAGCCTGAGAGAAAGTTTACAATGCTATGTATGTATTAGCTTGGCACTCTTTTCTCCCTGGCCTGAAGTTGAAATTTTACCCACTTCCCCGCCTTCTGCACAATATCAACAAGTACTATAGTCAAAACGGGCTTAAAATGTTTCTTGAAAAGAAAAATAAGTACTCATCTGTCTATGACAGATATAGCAATGGACCTTTGTTCATGATGTGTAACTTTACAACTACACAGAAGTCTTCTTAAGGTGAGACCAACAGGGTACAAGAAAGCGCAGCAATAATTTCACCTGCTTTCTCTGGCCAAGGAAAAACTCATATAGGGAAGCCTTTTTTCCAGACAGGATTTGAAACAAAACAGTGCCACCTGCTGCTTTATCTAAGATATGTCAATAAAGTATGTCTTTTTAGCTTATGCAGTGGTGTAAGCAATCATGAAGGAAACCTTAAATATGAATAATGTGTAAGCAAGGTTAAGAAACTGGGCACATCTCTTGCTTAGCAGCTAAGCGGGGAGCGGGCATCTGATTTGCATGGGCTTTGTGTTTGCATGAGTACAATTAGCATAATTTCAGGGCTGGGCATGATGGGATATGGTGTGTGTGGCTGATTCAGATCCTCTGAATCTGGTGTTTTAGAGGAAGGGAGAAATGAAATATTGTCTTTTCATGATATGCTACCCTTTGATTGTATATCTGTTTATAGACTGAGAATCTGATGGAAAAGTCACCATTAGCAACAGAGAACTTGGAAAAGATAGCTTACCAGACAGGCTTATTTTAAGTTAATTTAGGCCTCTTATGAACTTCTCTGCTTATGTGATTGTACTGGTAGGTGGGGCTTTTGGGGGAGCTTTCTCTAAATTTCTAGATAAACCTAAAAAATGCTAAACTGGGTTTGTGACAAGCCCAATTTTGGAGATCAATCAGATGACACATACTTTTTTCCTGCTTGTATTAGCTGAGAGCCTACTGGCTTTGTGCTATTGATATTCTGATAAGGCTTTACAAACTGGGTTTTGGCTGGATTGTTTTCAGTGGGCTGGGTTTATTTTGGTAAGCAGGTTGGGATTTCTGCATGACATCCCACTTTTTCAGTCATGTTAAACTATGTAGGAATAGATGGAAACACTAATGGAACTATGCCCCTCCCATTGCTAAATAGAGTTAATGATTTCTTGTGGAATATCTTTTGTTATTTTGATTAGAGCTGAAATCACTAGAGAGGTGAAATTCTCTCTAAGAGCTGAATTCACAGCTTCTGAAGATGACTGAAGTCCAAAAGAAGAGCATCTTGCAAGCACCCAGCAAATGGGGTGGGTGACCAGCAGGTGGTGCCAGTGGAAGCTAGGAGCAGCCAGCAGATGGCATCAGTCAGTGGGCGGTGCCTGCAGATGGTGCCAGCAGATGGCATGAGTGACCAGCGGGCGGTGCCAGCAGGTGGTGTGAGTGAACCTAGAGGTGTCAGAAGATAATTGGAGGGGGGGGCTGAGGGCCCCGCCCCCTTAGAGGTGGACTCTAAAACCATGATGGTCAGTATGGAGAAATGAAGGACACACTCCATGTACACTGGGGCGGAATGAGTTCTGTCTATTGGGTTTTGTGGGAATCCAAAGCATTTGACAAAGTGGGATTTTCTCCAACGAAAGCTCATGCAATAAATAAATTTGTTAGTCTTTAAAAGTGCCACAGGACTCCTTGTTTGTTTTGCTGAACTAGACTAACACAGCTATCCCTTTGGAACCTGCTTTGTACTGTATCCCCAATCAGTGCTGCTTTTGATATTACCGCTATATAGTCTCTATTTTATGTGCTACACTCAGACTCATGCTTGCAAGAAGGGAAGTATTGCCCTTCTAGGGCGCCAAAGGAATAGTGTGTGATTTCCCAGGAGACTGGTTGGGAGCTCGAGCCGATTGGTGTTGTAACATTATTTGGGAACCCCTAGATATAGAACCCGGCCCTTTGCCACCACCGCTGTGACCTGGCAGAAGGGTTACAAATGTTAAATAATTTTTCCAGCATTATAAATGAACAGATGGAAAAATGTGGACACTGAAATACCTGATGGGTTAGAGAAGACCTAAGAAGAGCTCTATGTGGCTCAAAAGCTTGTCTCTCATCAACTGAAGTTGGTCCAATAAAAGATATTACTTCACCCATCTTGTCTCTCTAATAGCTTGAGACTGACAGCACAACTACTACACTGAATACATGTGTGATTGATATTAGTCATGTTACTTAAATCTGTTACTGGAAGGCAGTCACGTACTGCAGGTACAAAGGTGGTATAAAAATCAGAATAGAAGAGAAACCTTCCCACTGGCTCTGAATTTATTTTGTTAACTGACACAAATTTAACAACAGGGCTGGTGTGATTCTGTTATATTTACATATTTGAGTTTGTAAATTGTGCCCAACCCAGTGGTCCAATAACAATTAGTGGTCTTCAGTAGTAAAAATGTGTTACTGTGCTATGTAAAGAGCTGTAGTGATTATTCACAAGTTAACCAAAGATCTAATCAGGCAAAAGTCCTGTTTCTGACCTTATACTTATCAAACTCAGGTTCTGGCAGACTATTAGTAAGAGTGCTAATGGGACTGTCCTGCCACTGCTCCCAGACAGTTCAATTCAAGACATTCACAACAGGAAACAGGTCAGTCTTAACTATAACAACTGCACAAAGTGGAGTTATATAGTCCTTTTAGGACTTTATGGAGCATAACCAATACTTTGCACTACATCCAGAAGGCTGTGGGTAGCCTTTACAGATCACTGATCTGCTGTGTTTATAACTGACTCTTGCTTAGGAGGCAAGCACTGTACACATGCCTGCATCTTGAAGTAACAGTGTGGAATTGTCACACTGAATTGCTGGCTCCAAGTTACCCTTCATGAGCTAATTTAAGGGGAAGGAGCCCATTTAGGCAGCTAATTGAATAACAAGCACCTGGGCCTGCAAAAAGACTGTTTGGACTCAGTTGGAAGATGGTACTCACAGAAAGAGAAGCTCTATAAAGAGAGAGGAGCTCCAGAACCCAAGGTTCCAAGGATGAGAGCAATGCACCCTTTAAGCCCAAAGGAGAAGTTTTCTTTTTCTTCAGGTTTATCTGAGTTTAATAAAGTACAACCTCAACCTGCAGGAGAATTTTGTCTTACACCCTATCAGAAAGGGGCCCTGAGCAGTGCCAGCCCTAGTGGTGGGCGGAGCCTAGAGCCAATCACTCTGTGGGAGAGAGAACTCCACACTCCTTTCCCCACTTCCCCCAACTTGGGAAGAGCTCGCTCCCTGCACCCCTGCCCCAGCAGGAACTCGCTCTTCTCTGCCTCAGCAGCTCCAGGCCAGAGGAGTTCTGTGCCCCCAACAATTTTAGAAATAGGGGCCATGACCCTTTTTGCCCCCACCCTTTGTGCACACCCTGAGAACAATCAACAATAATGCTACCAACATATCTTGGTAACATAGTAATTGGCTCTCTCTAAATAAACTGACAGCCAGGATCTGTACATAAAGAAATATAATTGCTCCTCCTGTCCTAAGGACAAAAACCAGAACAAATCCTAGATGTGGTTCTAGTGGAGTGTCGGGAACAGACAGGGCCGGCCCAAGGGCTTTTGGTGCCCCCTCTCCCACATATTATAAGAGATAACATATGTAAAAAACTCTCTTCCATCTAATTTGATGCCCCTTAAAGCCTGGCGTCCTAGGCGACCACCTAGTTCACTTATGTGGTTGGGCTGGCCCTGGGAACAGAATTGTTGTCATTCCACTGACACTTGCAAGCTCAATCTATCATGTTGCAGTCAGCAGCAATATCCCTATTCTGATTTCATCCCTCACTTCCTAGTGCTTCAGATCTTCCACTCAGCTATTTGCCTCATATCTGTGAAGATAAGAGCAATGGACATCCAGCAGAGCAGGATGTTTCTAAAGGATTACCAATGGGGTCATTAGTCTAACTCAGCACCACTCCAGCCTTGCAAAGGCACAGGAGAAAAGATATGGTCTCATTAGCTTCCTCTTGCAATATGCAGATTCATGTGACTGTGATGTACTCAGCCACAATTTTCTGAACAAGCACTTTTTGCTTCCAGAGAGGAAAAATGTGGCTCATGCACTTTTGTCCTCTCATGCTATTTCCTATTTTCTTCCACTTGAAATTGTGCAATTTTGGCATGCAAAGTGACCTGCTCCAGTCAGATTTTTGTAAAGACTGAGATCTTTGTTTTGTTTTTATTGTTTGTTTGTGGGGTTTTTGTTTTGTTGTTTTTGTTTTTGTCTACCCCAGAAATGTAAATCTTAAGAGTCACAGATTTTTTTTCAATAAGGATTACTCTCCTATTTGCATGCATATTTCACTGTTCACAAAGCCTAATTTTCCGAGGTGCTGATCACCCATAATTCCCATTGGGTTACATACACCCCTGGAATAAATACACTGAAAACAGTGGACTTGTGCATGTTTATGTTAATACATTCTGCCCCTGACCTTCAGCGAGAGCTAAACACATTTCATGATCAAGCCTGCAGCTCTAAAAAAACAAAGGAAAGAAAATGACAGCACCAGACTATGCCACCTTTATTCATATGGAGTAATAATTTACTGTGTACAAGGTCCCAGTGACCTCAGTGTGATTACTTGCCTAAGGTGCTATTCACTGAGAGTAAAGATGACAGAATCTAGCCCTTAAAGATGAAGAGCTGCCATAAGTTGTTTGAACCAATACAGAGGAGCTTTGCCTGGAACTATCACTGGATAAGATATCACTGGATAAGTGATGTTATAGCAAGAAGCTAAAACAGAGCATATGGTTTGTTTGCTGATAGAGGCCCTGATCCTGTAAATCACTGTGCTAAATCCCTTTGACAGAGTTCCACTGACTTCAGTGGCAGCCCATTTAAGCGCTGGGTATATGCGCAAGCTAGAGACAACAGTATGGACCATCAAGCTTACACATTTTGAACAAAGCATTTTAAAAACAGCTGTTGTGTGTTTGGGGATTTGCAGTGTTTATATCTATGTGATTTGTTACCGAGGCTTAAGCTGTGGTCAACTGCAAACAGGTAAATGAAATTGTTGGGCTCTGATCATGCTCGGTCAGGAGTGGTAGAACTAGGGGACATGAGCCAGGGGCTGCTCTTGGGCAGTGCCAGATTTAGGCATAAGCCAAGTAAACCATGGCTTGGGGCCTCTAAATATGTTGGAGATAACTAAGAAAATTTATCATAATTGAAACTGATAATGCAAATAAGGCTTTTTGCAAGATATATACTTTATTTAGTTGTTTTTGTTGCATCTTTGCATCTATGTCTATATGCAAATATAATGGTTTATCATTTATTTTTTCATTACCCTTTCCGTTATAATGTAATACATTTTTTTCTCTTTTTTTGTGGTATGGGGCCCTGAATCGTGACATAGCTTAGGGCCTCAGCATGTCTTAATCTGGCCCTGCTCTTGGGCACTCCATCCTGGGTAAGTGGAGAGTCTGGGGCTCCCCAGAGCAGCATGGGATCCCTGGGAGGCTCTTACAACAGCCAGGCACTGGCTTCCAGACTGGCCAGTGGAGAGGGCCTTGAGAGGTAAAAACTGTTACTACCCTTTCCATAACTGTTGTTCGAGGGGTGTTGCTCATCTCCATTCCAGTGTCGGTGTGTGCACGCCACCTGCGCCATCACCAAAAGCTTTTTCCTAATGGTACATACTGGGTCGGCTCTGGTGCCCCTTGGAGCAGCATGCTAATGGTACAATATATAGGCAGCTGCCATCACATTACAGATCTCACTCTCTCCACGTTTGTTCTTCTTGGGGAGCATCCCTAGTCCAATTTCTGCAACTTCTTCAACAACAATGATGGGGAATGGTGCCACACCAATGGTGCCCATTTTCTGACTGCTAAGGAGTGTCACTGTACCAGGTGAATCTTAGGTGCCAGGGATACCGACTCTTTTGGGGTTCTCTGTTTGAGGCCAGTGCACTTTTAACCAAGGAGTTGCTTAGAGTCGGGTCTTGTTATCTGTCCAACGCAGGGCGAAGTGCCTCCAGTAGGAGGAACTTTCATCTACTGTCCCAATCTTTTCCATCCGGGGCCTGAAGTTCTTACACAGCCAGCACTTCACTGGGATGTGTCCCTCTCCTGGGCACTTCTGGCAGCTGCCATGTGGGTTGCTTACTGGTATTTTCCTCAGGGAAGTCACACATTGTTTGAAGCCCTGGGATCAAGGCATGCGCTGGTGTCCCAGACAAGCTAGGCCCACAGGATGGGGACCTACATAAACTAATCTGAGTTCAATTTATTTAACTAATTACACTCTATTAACTAACTATTTACATCTAATTACAGTCACAACCATGGAGGCGAATCACCTGCAGAACAAGAGGAAAACAGCCTTCCAGCGACTCTCACTGATGGAAAGAAGAACCAAAGAGGCAGCAGGACTGTGCCATGAGGGCGCCACTCCAGGGGGTACCAGAGCTGACCTGGCATGTACCACTAGGAAACAGCTTCTAAGAATGTGCCACATGAAGCATGCCCACCTACAGTAGAATGGACATAAGCAAGCACTCAAAGAAGAGGAGGAGCAGGGGATGTGGCAGGAGGTGTGGCCATGGTCTCAGCAGAAGAGGAAGAGTGGAGGTGGGGACCATGGAGGAATGGGGTCTCCTGGTCCCCCAATTCTACTGAAGTTCCAGTGCTCTTAACCCTGGTTAGGAAGGGGGGGGTCTCCACCCAGAAAGGCAACAGTTGTGAAGCTGGAAGCCAAGAGTGGGAGCCCCTGCTGAATCACAGAAGCAAAATAAAAGTGCTGTTGCCCTGAACTGTGATATATATGGTGGTGGTGGTGGTAACAGTGGGATCTGTAACAGCACCAACAGCAGAGAAAGCAAGTACTGTGGAATGACAAGCATGGAGAACAATGTCTCAGTACTCTTGTTAGAAAAAAGAATAGCAAAAAGAGAGACAAAGGCAGATGAATTATGAACAGCTGAAGAAAAATTGGCTGGTTGAATTATGCAAAGAAAGGGAGATTAGCCCCGAAGATGGAAACAATGCACAGGAGGGAAGCAGGAAAGAAGCTGAGAGAGGCAGCTACTACACTCCATCAAGACCAAGCACAACCCTGCAAAGGAACTGGTGGACTGCTTAACAGCAGGAGCAAGGGAAGTTCCAGGGGAAGAGGGATCAAGTTGTATCTGGAATGCACATCTGTATGAGAGAAGGAGAACCAGCACCAGCACAAGGAACACCAGACTCAGTACTAGAGAGATGAAAAGGACAGGGAGTGTCAGTATCAGATCAAGATGGAGAAACTGTCAGTAAGTGGAGTCAGTGCCCAGGCACGTGTCCCAATGGGTGGTGTAGATTTAACCCATATGCCAGAAAAAGGCTATCTCTTTGAGAGATCTACTGAGGGTGGGTTACTGTTGCTGGGCAGATTATCTACCCACAACCAGAAACTTCTAGAAGCAGGGAGTGGTAGCATTTTTTAGCATGCTCCACAGGGTACCCTGCTGGTGTGATGTGTGGTCAGTCAGATCACATGAGAGCAGCAGTCTGGGCCGACAGCAGGCTAGAGGTGCTTTGAGAAGAGCCCATGTGCTCAGTTTTCAGAAGAGAAGCCGAGCCAGGAGTGAACAAGATGTTTTCTCCCTCCCATGGAGTCATCTGCAACAGATTTTGCAGATATGCATATGGGACTGAAGGCTGGTTGCAAAGGAGAAGGAAAAGCCTGCATGGAATTCTACAGAAAATTCCTGCAATGAAAGAAGAAGAGGACAGCTATTTCTTGCCACTCAAGCCTCTAGACTTGAACAAAGACTGTAGCTAAGAGTTGGGTGAACTCCACCTGGACTTTGGGACCCTTGGGTATCTTTCCTGCGAGGTTTCTGCAGGGATTGTTCTTGGTTAATTGTATTTTGTTTTCTTAGGATAAGTTTTATTTAGTTAGTAGTTAATAAAGTTCATTGTTATGTTTGTTTTTAGTAGTATTTTAATGAGGGAGGGTAACTCTGAGCAATCTTTGCTGTGAGTCCCATACAGACTGGATCCTGGGTCTCCAGCTGCTTTTTCCATAGGGATTGGGATTGATTTCTGTGAGGCACTGGAGAAGGGCAATTAAATGAATTTTAGCCCACCCAAAGGTTACGTAGATTCCAAAGTATTTTCTGCTTTAGGGAAGGAGGTGACATGGATGTGTTCATGCATGCTTTGGAAATGGAGACTGAATGGAATGAGATGGGACAGGGAGACCTGGTATGGCAACTGGGTCTACTAGTATCTGGAACAAAAGCCTTGGGCATTTCTTGCCCTTACGGGACAGGAGGACTATAACTACTTTAGTTGTTGAAAAACAAACTTGTTGCAAAATGTAGTAAATGCATTTGCATACATCCTTCAGGGCAGCCATTGGGCGTGCTGATGGTACTTTGGTGGACCTTGTATGAAACTTCTGTCCAGCTGTAAAATCTTTGCCAGATGCAATCAGTCTGACCAAAAAATATTGGGAAGAGAATGCTATTTCTCTGACCAACAAAATTAAAGAACAGTTGGCTGGAAATATAATTTGTTCTTTAAATTTTGATGAATCACCAAATGTTCTCAGCTGACCCACCCTGGTGATCTTATTTGTATTTTTTATTTTGTTGTGGAGAAGCCTGCAGTCATTTAGGCAGATTTGGCATTTGTAAACTCAGCAAACAGTCAAACAGCTGCTGCTTGTGTCAGTAAAACTTTAAATGAATATGAATGTACCTGGTAGGATGTGGCAAAAGTGATTTCCTACTTGGAAATCTGCACAAAGTTCGCAGAAGATGTAAAGTTGAATGAAAAACCTGAATTACTTCATATGTCTTGCCCAGGTCAGATGCTGCACTTTGCTGTCTCTCATGCAAAACGGCTGATTTTAAAAGGCTCATAATAGATGCTGGTGTACTTTTCAAGCATTCAAGTCAAACAAAAAATAGCTTTTATAATGTCTGCGAAGAGATCACATTTGAATGCAGCATTCCAGTTCCAATTGTACCAACAGTATGATTTAGTCTGTATTTGACTGCACAGAGTGTTCAGAAGGCATGGAGAGTCTTGATGTGATCTTTAGATCACAAAGGGTTCAGTTGAAAAGTTGAAAGCTCAGGTGGTTATTCTTGATTGAAACACTTAAACCATTATATGAATCATAGAAGAAACTGGGATCCAATTCTTTAACAGAGAGCACATTTCCTAAAAGAGAGGTGCATGGCGTTATGCTTAACAATATCTCTACAGACCTGTCTCACAAAAGTACATCTGGGGAGATTCCAGAAAAAACAAATATTGTTGCCTCAGCTGATAAATTTAAAGAGTATGCTCATATAATCTCCCCCATCTTGCTCCTAATCAAGAAAATGTAAAACTGGAAAGTGAATTCCACGCATACATGACAATGCCTTCTCTGAACAGCTTCATCACTAATCTTGAATTCTGGAAAATCCACTACACCCACTTTCTAACTCTGAACCATGCAGCCTCTAACATCCCCAGTGGCCTACCTGGCTCAGCAGAAGTGGAGAGAGTATTTTTGAAATTCAGCTACATCCAAGACATAGGAGAACAGGCCTTGGAAAGGACTCCTTAAAAAGATTGTTGTGAGCCTATGTTATGCAGGACTTTTGGAAATTATACTGACTTCACATAAGACAGTCAGTGTTTCTAAGTATTTTAAAATACTGGGCCCAATTACTAACTGCAAATATTTATGGGCTAATAGTTCTAAGTCTACAACAGTAAACTGTTTATTCAAATGAAGTGTTATTTGTGGATTAGAAAAATATTCTTTTAAACTTAGAGGTGGCATTGTGTTTGGAGTTCTATTTTGTAGTTCAAACCACATTGAATTCCGTTTATCAAAGCATTAGTCTACTCACTGAATACTTTTTTCCTCTTTCCTCTTGTCCACCAAAATAAACCCTGATATTTACCTGGAAAAATTATTAATAGGTTTCTAATCTGCATTCATTTGTAGTAAAAACCACCGATAAATTCCCAGAGAAAATTAAATAAAATAAAAACAAAATGAATGACCCTACAGATATTCCATATTCTTTGCTTTTGGAAATTGATTTTACAGCATTGAAAACAGAAGGGGGAAATGAGGCTTCCTCAGTTAGCCTTAGGCAGGCAAGCAAATGTCTGAGCAAAAATGCAAACAGAATAGTTGACAAGGTGAGGGGGTTCAGGTTTTCCTATCTGTGTCCAAGAGAAGACAGCTTACCTCTCCAGAAAGCCACCTTCTCTGGAAAAGAAACAAGACTTGAAGAGAAATTCTGTATGCCTAAATCTCAGATCAGGGAATTAAGTTCTCTGAAACCCCTCAAAGGGAAACTGAGGCAGAACAAAGCCTGAAGTTAGTGATGTCTCCACAAATAGTAGGACCATGGAGGCAGCAGTGAAGCCCTGACAAATTTATTACACTCAGCCCAGCACAGGAAATGGCCAAGTAGAGGATAAGACATTTGCTTGGAAGATGATAAAGGACCGTGAGCCAGGTGGAAGAGGAAATTCTGCTCACCTTGTCTCTGTGTGGGGAATAAAAGTCCACCCCAGTGAAGTGGGGATCAACACTCCTCACCTTCCCCCCAGACAATCTGAGGTTAGGCCAGCAGAGTCCCTTGGTCCCTGCCTAGGTCCTGATCCTAGGTGAGGTAGGGCAGAAAAAGGAATTTGGCTATAGGGAAAGCTTAAAGACTCTCCCTTACCCACCTCTTTTGCTGTTAAAAAGCAGTGTGTGGTTGAAAGCCATTGCACAGGAAGGCGGTCCATGAACTTCTCCTTTTAGTACAAAGAATGGCTGCTTGTAATATTCCCAAAGGGAATGGAGAATCAATACAGACTTGAGGCAACAAACACATTGGGGAACCTTAGAATACCTCACACATTCCTTATAAACTGTATGGCTATGTCCACACTGGCAAGTTAGTTCGAATTTAGGAAGCTTAATTTGAACTAACTAAAGCCATGGCTACACTAGGCTTTCATTAGTTCAAATTAAGGGCTTCCTTAATTCAAACTAATAACTTCAAATAGGGTATTAGAAGTAAGGCTTAATTCAAACTAACTAGTTCGAATTAACCAGCGTGGCTATGTTAGTTCGAACTAAGTTCTTAGTTCGAACTAACCGACCCATTGAAATCAATGGAGATAACTAATTCGAACTAATTTTTTCTAGTTCGAATTAAGCTAATTTGAACTAACTAAAATTAGTTCAAATTACTTAGTTCGAACTAACTAATTCAAACTAATTTTAGTAAGTGTAGACATAGCCTATGGAAGGTAGAATTAGGAGAAGCAGGTCTCAAGTTTACACATAGAGGCTTTTGGAAACAAGGGTAGAAGAGGCATGTGAAAGCTCAGCTCCTTGGCTTCTAAAGAAAGAACTTTTAGAGCCTGGTTGTCTGAACAGGTGAAATGTGAAATTGTGAAAAAATAATGGCAGATAATAAATCAATGGATTCCCCCAGGGTGCTGGTGAGCACTCTGGTTTCACCCACTTCCATAAGGGGGAAATGAGACAGACTAACAATATCTTATAATATCTCAAACAAACCTTATGGAACTAAGATAAACTGTATTGAATTATGGTTAATGCCTTTGGGATACGTGGTATTAAAAATGCAGTGGAGTGTGTGTGGTTGCACTGAATGCAACTTCTCTAGTCAGGGGGGGTATGCTAATGAACTTCCTCTATTATTATTAGTTTTTAAAACCACCACTATCCCCTCCTGGGGAGACGTATGCATTTCAAACTGGATTCTCCCAATACCAACAAACAAAGAAAAGACTTTTGAAAAAAAGCTTGGATTTTAAACAAACTGGGGGGGGGAAGCTTCTTCCTAATCCAGCAAATGGACAAGACCCCTAGTCTAGAGAAGGCCCCAATCCTTGGGAGAGGATTGAAAAGATTTACTGAGGATCCATAAGATAGTATGCTTGTTCTGAGCAGAGGGTGATAAAGAACCTTTCTCATCCAGTGCTTAATTTGTGCCAGGGCTGAGCCCCAGCACTTCCAGGCTTGGTAGCTCACAACCCTGGCACCTCTGGCTTGCTGCACCAGTTAGGACTCTAGAAATATTGCTTGAGTTCTGGCACCTCTTTCATGACAAATTAAACACCGTTCTCATCCAATTAGATCTTTCAGAGCTGAAAGGAGGGTTGCCAACAGTGCCTTATTAGAAAAGACATCTTTTATTTCTTCACCTTTAGCGGTGGTAAAGAACCGCTACGCAGCACTACAGACGGGAGATGAGGTGGAAGAGGAGAAGCCATGCACCCCCGATGTTGGGAGGATCACAACCATCACACCCAGGAGAAAACGTCGGGTTGTGGTGGTTGGTGACTCTCTTCTGAGGGGGACGGAGGCACCCATCTGTCGCCCAGATAAGGCTTCTCGGGAGGTATGCTGCCTGCCAGGCGCCCGTATCCGAGACGTTACGGAGGGATTGTCGAGAATCATCCGTCCCTCTGACTACTACCCCATGCTACTCATCCATGTGGGAACCAATGATACTGTGAGAGGTGACCCTCTGCAGATCAAAGGTGACTACAGGGCTCTGGGAGCACGGGTGAAGGAGTTCGGTGCACAGGTGGTGTTCTCCTCGATTCTCCCGGTCAAGGGTAGGGGCCCGAGCAGAGACAGATGCATCCTGGAGGTGAATGCCTGGCTGCGGAGATGGTGTTACCAGGAGGGCTTTGGCTTCCTCGACCATGGGGTGTTGTTTCAGGAAGAAGGACTGCTAGGCAGAGACGGACTCCACCTATCCAGGAAGGGAAAGAGCATATTTGGAAGCAGACTGGCTAACCTGGTAAGGAGGGCTTTAAACAAGGTCCAAAGGGGGAAGATGACCAAGACCCACAGGTAAGTGAAACTGAGGGAAACCTGGGGGAAGGGATGGAACTTGGGGGATGCTGGGGCTGTAACAGCTGGAATAAAAGAGGGGGTAGTTGGAACTGGGGGCTGGGGTCAAATAATTGTTGTTTTTTTTCCTGATAAAGTCATAATACCCCAGGTGAGTGGGGAAGGAGGACACCGGGAGAAATTGCAAGGGGGAAGATGCGACAGGAGGGAGAATCGACAGGGCAAAGTAGGGCAATGGGCCCGGTATCTTAGGTGCCTGTACACAAATGCGAGGAGCCTGGGAAACAAGCAGGAAGAATTGGTAGTACTGGCACAGACAAGGAACTATGATATAATTGGAATAACAGAAACGTGGTGGGATAACTTGCATGACTGGAGCACTGCCATGGATGGATATAAATTGTTCAGGAAGGACAGGCAGGGAAAAAGGGGGGGAGGAGTAGCGTTATATGTGAAAGAGCTGTATGACTGCTCGGAGCTCCACTATGAAAGTGGAAACAAGATGGTTGAAAGCTTGTGGGTTAAGTTTAGGGGAGAATGCAACAAGGGGGATGTTGTGGTGGGTGTCTGCTACAGACCGCCAGACCAGAAAGAGGAGGTGGATGAGGCGTTCTATGGACAACTAACAGAAGTTTCCAGATCGTCGCAGGCCCTGGTTCTTATGGGGGACTTCAATTATCCTGATGTCTGCTGGGAAGATAATACAGCAGTGCACAGGCAATCCAGGAAGTTTTTGGAGAGTATTGAAGACAACTTCCTAGTACAAATACTGGAGGAACCAACTAGGGGCCTTGCACCTCTAGACCTATTGCTCACAAACAGAGAAGAATTGATCGGGGAAGTAGAAGTAAATGGC